>JAJJWX010001004.1:0-330285 GCA_023529315.1 Papaver bracteatum
TCATCCATTCTTTATTTGGAGTAGTTATATGATGTTGAGACATCTGCAAAACAAAGGAATGGTTTTAGATATCAAGATAATTATTTGCATATCTCATTGTCGGAATGGAGTAAGAGGTCACTTGTAATTCAGTCACAACATTATGAACCAATGAGCTAACATCAAATAATGTTACCCATTAATAACCAATATGCTAAGAGGAGATAAAACAAGTATTTTAGAAACAAGTATATACATACACGGTATATACATACACAACATTATGCTAAGAGGAGCTAAAACAAGTATATACATACACGGTACTCTACTTAAGAAAGGATGGGATCAAGAGATGAACACTTAAAGTCAAATCCACATACAAAAGTATGAAAACAGATTAATGAAATTGTACATCACTCATTGATTACAAATACACCCACTTATTTTGACCTAATTAAACAAAACCCCAAAATCCGACATACATTAATAAGTTAAAAACCAACCTTCCAACTGAAAATGAAATCAATTGGGCTAAACCTTAATAAATTTTAATTCAGAAAGAAGTACTTACCCTAATAAATTGGTGAGCTAGAGATCTGAGTTCTGAAATCCAATCGGAGTTGTTGATCCTTCTTCGTACATCCTACAACAGGTTAATTAATTAGGTCAGGTACATACCGAGAATCAAAATCCTAACCAGAAATTTCGAGAATTAAAAGCCTCATCAATTTTACATAGTACAGCTTCGATTAATTTTGTCTGCAATGAGAGTGTTTTTCAGAAGTATATATCGAGAGAGAGAATAAGTTTATTATGAGAGGAGAGCTTATTTCCTTTTTCTCTTTCTTTTTTTGTTCTCGGATGGATAAGAAACTCATGGTGTCAAAAGAGTCAGATTGATAACTGACTCAATTGAATCGGGTCAATCGATCTAAAACGAGTCAGATTTCTTTTCTTTTGTTCTTTTTTTTCCCAGTTGGTTTTTGATGAAGTTGAAATTTGAATATAAAAGATTATATATGATGATAAAATGTACCAATTTCTATCTTTATTTCCCGATTCTCAATTAGTAATGAATTGAAGGTCTTACATACAGAGATTGAAATTTGAAGTTCTTATACAAGTTCCGTAACAATATTCAAAGTGAAAAGCTCGAAATTTGAAGTTCTTATACAAGTTCCAAGTTAGTAACAATATTCAAAGTGAAAAGCTCGAAATTTGAAGTTCTTATACAAGTTCCAATTTAGTAACAATATTCAAAGTGAAAAGCTAAAAAAATCTGAACTTATACAAGTTCCAAAATTTAGTAACAATATTCAAAGTGAAAAGCTAGAAAAATCTGAACTTATACAAGTTCCAAGTTAGTAACAATATTCAAAGTGAAAAGCTAGAAAAATCTGAAAAGAAATATATTTTATTAGATAAAAGCATGGCTCCAAAACATGCTGAAGCTACATATCCATATAGAAGTTGCAAGACACTTCTTTACATGTTTTGAGTGTCTTCTTCTTTACAAATTCTGAAAATTCTGAAAATTCACACAAAACCCCATCTACATATCCAAATTATGAAAATTCACACAAAACCCCATCTACATATATATCCACACAAAACCTGTTCTCCAAATTCTGAAAATTCACACAAAACCCCATCTACATATCCACACAAAACATGTTCTCCAAATTCTGAAAATTCACATGAAACCTGTTCTACATATCCACACAAAACCTGTTCTCCAAATTCTGAAAAATTCATTACATCCACACAAAACCCGTTCTCCAAATTCATTAAAACTCAAAGATCACCGATTGGCAATTAGACTAAAAGAGTGTTATGCCAAAAAATCTTTTCTCTCCTATCATAACATCCTTAAAAGTTCCATCGCCATCACAGAGAGCCTCAGATTCTATACAAACTTCATCAATTTGGACCAAATGATATTCATCATTTGGTGGAGGCCTACTCCTATCTATATGGCCCAAGGCAACACATCTCTTTCTCATATTTCTCAAAATTACTGCCTGATCAGTTCTAGTTTGACAAGCACCACCATTCGTTCCATGCAGATCATAACCACATCCACTATTATGGCAATAAGAATTACTGGTGCACATAATAAAAACAATGCAAACAGAGGAACAATCCCCTAAAGTGCTTACAGATTCATGTAACTTCTAACTATTTCCCCTAAAGAATCAAGAGATCAGCTCTTACTCAAACAAAGAGTTACTGAACAATAAGAATCTTAATTAATCAAGAAAAATTAGCTTCATATATCCCCGTTTGAAGTTTTAAAACCAAACATCACTTGGCATTACTCTAGGGACTACAATAGTTAACAAACTGCTAATTTAATTTATACCTATCTATCTGGCTATTTATCGTTGTTGCAGAATGCATAGTGCTTAAAAAATGCAGCTAAATGCAAACACCGAGAAAATAGCTAGAGATACTTGGAATTCCAAGCAAGAATACTAAAACATCATTCAAATGCCACTTGAGTATTGGGATTTAAATCCACTTGACTTGAAGACAGAATCGGGTTGTCCCAAAATAGCTAAAAAGAAACAATGTTATTTGAATTTGATCAACAAATTTTATCAAGTTGATAATATTGTACAAATTATGATAATTTTATCATTTCAAAATAATTTCAAATGCTTTCACACTTCACATGGTAGACATAACAGTATCTACGCGATCGACCTAGACCAAACAGAACTAGTTATAGTTGTTATTTTCCCTACAATGATAGGGATTTGCAATATAAATGACATGATAATATCCCCTTTAATCAAGAAATCATCAAGAGACAACTACTTCAGTTTTAAACATTATTTTCATTGGGATGGATACATACATGGTTCACATTTAGAAAGAAGGTAGCAAACAAATCATGAGAATCTAAAACTAATTGTGCAAACCTAGTATAAGATTCTAGTTCTTGAAAACAACAATCAATCAAAAATCAACTCATACAATTGATCATTAACTAGTTAGATAATTCTACCTGAGAATTAGCATTGCTGGTGCTTGGATTGCAGCTTAAACCAGACATTAGGGTCTCAACAGTGACCTCAAGGGTACGAAAACGATCTTCCACAGCTCTAGTCTTCAGCAACTGTTGACGTAACTGCTCCCTAGGAACTGCAGCAGCAAGCAGTTTAGTCTTTAATATCCCACTTCCCATTCCTCGAACAAATCCCCTATCATCAGTTCCAAGCACCTACAAAAAAGTAACCAAAATTATTTAGTTAGCATAACTAACAAGTTTTTTTTTTACAGACTGCGATATGAATTCATGTGCACCCACCTTGGAGACTGCATCTTTGTCCAAATTGGTTTCTTCTTTGTACTGCTCTAGTTCATTCAACTCTCTTATCTTTGCCTGCAAAGTACATCAGATTATATGTAAGTGGAAAACAAAAAGTACAAAGAAAAAAAAATTATTCAAGTCAATCAAAAACCAACTAAGAAAAACCTTAGGACTTACAACATATTCTCTGCATTTTACTTCATAGCAATTAGGGTCCATTAAATCAAGATCTTCTTGAGGGATTTCTTGGTACACATGTGTTGCCAAGTATACGACAGATCTTGATACAGTTCCTGTTGGACTTTTCTGCTCCATCACATGACGACGACTTGCAATTCCATCCCTTCCAGTAGTATGTAGAGATTTCAATTGCTTTCTTGACTCCTTCCATATTTCCCTTAGTTTCTTATCCTTGTCTGAAGTATACATATCAACAAAGCGTTCCCAATCCTCCCCCTTCACACCTGCTGGTCTATTGTTCTTTTTCGCAGCAATAGTATCAAACATATCACACCACTTTCTTAGTTTAGCCTTTCTGTTTTTCCATGATTTATTTGCCATCCTTAAAACCTTGCCCTTGATGATTTCAGGTACCCTGTACTCGTTCCTAAGGCTCCTCCAAATTTCTTCCTTAAATTCTGGTGGGACTATCCTCCAATCCACATAATGTGGTGAGACAACATTCCTGGTTATTACCCCAATTCTGGAAGAATATGGCTTTGAAATATCTTCTATTGGTTGTCCCAAGGAATTGAATGGAATTTCTGGAAGTTGATCATCTAAAGAAAAAGAAAAAAAGTTAGATACCAATTGATAACATATATCACATAAAGGAAACTGAAACAGTTCTATATTATACCATTGTTCATGCTTTCCTCGGTATTGCCAGGATCATTATCTTCCTGATGAAAAGCCTCATGCCATCCATGTACCTCAGCTTGATTCCCATTACCTTGGCTTAGAGAATTGTCACTATCTGAGGAAAAAACACGTGTTGACTCCCTACACTTGGATTTCCAGCTGTGTGTGCACCA
The DNA here is from genome assembly GCA_023529315.1 of Papaver bracteatum. Lineage (NCBI taxonomy): Eukaryota > Viridiplantae > Streptophyta > Magnoliopsida > Ranunculales > Papaveraceae > Papaver > Papaver bracteatum. Next base: position 4,330 of record JAJJWX010001004.1, read on the forward strand.
TCAGTTGTTTGAGAGCCTTGTGAATTGAGCAAACCACTTGGCCAGTTAGCTTCATTAGAGCTAGGAGTAGTAGTTGGAAAGCTAGTACTAGCATACCTAGTACTTCCAGACCGAATCTATTTGCTTCTAGGAAGTCTTGTCATATTTGTCTACAAGAAAAACACTTTGAAAAATTAACAATCATAATACCAAAACCAAATCAATTTTGACCAAGCATTAAGCAATCTAAAGCTACCATACATACTTAGATGCTTGTAAGAAAAATCTACTCCAAATAGGCATACAATCACTCCACTCAATGAAATTTTCCACCATATAATACAGCCTTCTAATCAAAGACACAGATTCACCTTCCATAATCTGAAGCTACAGAAAAATCAATCCAAGGGAGAAATACAAATAACTTACTGCCATCAAGTTATCAACACATATAGAAAATGCCACAAGCCTTTCTACCAAAAAAATCCAAGCATCATTTATCACCAATAGCAAAACCTAACCAACAAAATAATTACCATATCCTAATCAACTGTCTAAACCAAATCGGTTATCATTTGACATCACATGTACCTGATGTTTGTAAAATCAAACCCTAGCTACACTGAGTTGAGAAATCAACCTGAAATCAACGAATAAACGAAAAAAGATTAAAACCCAATGATAAATAAAATAAAATAAAAACAGCAAAAAAAAAAAAAACTGAAACCCTAGCTTACCTGATTTTGTTTGTAAAATCAAACCCAAACTACACTGAATTGAGATATCCACCTGAAATCAACGAATAAGATTAAAACCCAAAAGATAAAAGACAAATAAAACAGAAAAAAATTGAAACGAAACCCTAACTCACCTGATTTTGATGGTAAAATTAAACCCTAACAACACTGAATCGAGTTACCCAATCCGAAAACAACAAATATCGAAGAAAGATTAAAACCCAGTGATACAATTAGGTTTCAGATGAACATATAAAACAGAAAAAAAATCGAACCGAAACGCTAAATTACCTGATTTTGTTTGTAAAATTAAACCCTAAATGCACAAAATCTTGAGACGTGGAAGGTAGATCGAATTTCTATTAGGTTTTAGATGAACAAATTCATGGTGGAGTTTCTACTGGTTCGAGTAGGGGTGTTGAGAGAGAAGTGGAGTTTCTGCTGAGGAGAGATGGAGATAAGTGAAGAGAGAGAGCGAAGGAGATAAGTGAAGAGAGGGATATGTGAAGAGAGATATATATGGGACGATAATCTCGAGGTTACTGTTCTGAGATTAAATCTTGACCGTGTAAAGTGGCGCGAATTTTCCCGCTCATAAAAGCAACATGATTCAATCGCACAAATTGTGGTCGTTGAATCGGTAGTTGTTTAAGGGATAGGATGGTCAATAAATTTTCTTATTCAGAGACGGCTAATTAATCTCTCTGAATTTTTGCATTTTTTTACCATATCAGAGACCGCTATATATGGTCAACGGTCCAACTACCGTTAGTGAGGGTCTCTGATGTGGGTCACGGAAACCTTATTTTCCACTAGTGGAACTTATCTTCTGGTTCTGGGATGTCAACTCTTTTGATAAGATGGAACCGATATGGCTTTATGGACTTATGGAAAGTAAGCCGGTGGGTATGCTAAGCCAGCGGTTAGCCATTTTTGTGGTGCGGCTATGGCTCTATGGACTTAAGGCAAGTAAGCCGGTGTCTATGCTAAGTCGGTGGTTAGCCATTTTTGTGGTGCGTTATAGAATATTATTTGGGGCTTATTAAAATTTACGATATTCGACAAATTTATTCCGTGATATAATGGTAGATAAAAAATCACGCACCTATAAATTTATCACATTTGAGAATAACAGTTTTTTGTGTTAAATAATGGGTCCCACTATTTTCATATTATATGACATGATTTATTTGTAATACCATAATCACGCAACTAATCTGTCATTTAAAAACATAATTAATGACCCTTCTGGACTAGTGTGAGCCTACTTTCCCAAGCAAACCTGGCCCATTTTCCACAATAAGTTATAAGTATTTACATTGGAGGAGTATTTCATGAGATCTTCAAACTTTTGAGTGGTGACTTGTTGACTTCCTACTTGAAAGAAAAAGAGGAAAAAAATTTACTTTGAATTTTTTTTTACCTAACTTTTAGTTAACAGTAAAATCTATCATTCATTGTTGTTTTATCAACCTAAATCTCAATTTTAACAATGTACATATTTAACGTGTTTCACAACCATTTCATGTTGTAACTGTAGCTCGTGTCCGAATCCAATAAGAAAAGCCTTTCATTTATAGCCATGCTCTAGTAAAGATACAAATAATTAGGTAGAAAATAAATATTAGGACCAAAATCTGGGAAATTATAAAAATCCCATAAAATCAAATTTCAGAATTAAAGAGAAGAAGATACCTCGCTATATTTACAGCGCACTCGTCTTCGATTTAGCAAACTACATCGGAAAAAAAAGCTTCTTGCAATAATTTTTATGCGAAGGAACTATGGCGAAATTCTCCACAATCATTTCATTCATCCTTGTCATTTTTATCTTCGCTTCAGGTTTAATTCTCGTACTCTTTTTATAATTCATGGACATATTGACAATGTGAATATGTTGGTTTTGGGCAGTACCCAAGAACTAATTTTCTAATGGTCTTTGCCCTAACCAACCTTAATTAACTGGATTTATTTCCGACAATAGAACTGATTTTAACTATAGTTTAACTGTTGTGCAGCTGAAAATATGGTGCACAAGCCTGAAGGCAAGAGATGTTTAACAGCATGGGGGCCTCCATGCCAAGAATCAAGAATATGCAATGATAACTGTAACTCGCTCTATCTCTATCAACGTGGAGTCGGGTGGTGTAACTTTATCGCCGGTACTCGACTAATGCAGTGCCTTTGCGAGTATGATTGTTAGGCTTGTTGGCGATGAGTTATATAGCTTACTCTCCTCGTTTTACCATCCATGGCTCTTATCATCAAACATAAGAACATAATGTTTGGATTAATTAATAAAAACAATTTTTAATGCGTATTTGTGTGAGTTAATTTTATTTACCCTTCATCATCACTAGAAACAACATAGAGAAGTTAGGTAGTCACCAAGAGCAAGCAATGGTCGTGACTCTTTTTTTTCCCAAATTGGAATGGAAGAGTTTATTTATGCGCAAATCTTTTCTTTTATAATAAAGAGTTTGATGCTGGAGAGTTTAATTACTGGTATGATCGCCCCAAGGACTTTGGCATTGCACTACAACGTATGCACAAAATATTTATGGAAGTAAATATAATAAAAAGGCTATACCAACATAGAAATAAAAAGAAGAAGACAAACCTTAAGTTTAGGAGCTGAATTTTTTTTCAGAATTATCGGTGTCTAATTTAGCCTTCATTTCACCAGAATCCGAAATTGCAAATTGGCGGATGGGCTACTGTAACACAATATTGTGTGTTTCATGTAAGTAAGAAATAAGGGGGGGAAAAAATCTCTGAATATTTAGGGGTATTTTTGGAAGATCCTGAAAATAGGGAATCTCTTCCAGAGATTCCTGAGGTCGTTGATGAATCAGAATATATAACCATGAAACAAATCAAGTCGCAGCTGTTGCAAAGATTTTCGTCTTCTTGCAGCATCCTACTGATCTTTTCCTCAATCTCCGAGGTGCGTTATTTGGAAAGTCTCGACGCATGACTTGAAACTTGTTTTCACGGTGGTGGAAAAACAGCATCACGGCTGAATCTTTAGTTCTCCAGCACAAAACATCCCTCCAGACTACAGCTGATTCGAAAGTTGTCGATGATTTACAAGGAAGCTGCACCTTCCGCAGCGCTGACACCGACGCCATTGGATTGTCTTTGAGCTTGTATGTAACTTGATGCCCGCCTGAATTTGTGTCATGTGTATAGACGCCGAACTCATTCTTTTCATCTTTGCGAATTACGACGACTTTGTAACTGTTGAATATTCAACACCAACTTAGTCAAGAGTTCACACCTATCTAGACTAACCTAGAAATATCTAGGATGTCTAGAGTCAATATTAGACAATTAACATGTGTAAAATGAGTGTTCTAGGGTTAGACAAAACAAACAAGAATACTAGATTGTCTAGTAGTTGGTTTGGTAAGCCTCCATAGGCATAGTTGTTAGCCTCCAAAGGCATAGTTGTTAGCCTCCATAGGCATAGTTGTTAGCCTCCATAGGCATAGTTCTCTTCTTCTCTTTGTAAGCCTATAAATAGGCATTTGTAGTATCATTTGTAATCATCCAAAAATATCAAAAACATTGTATTAATGTTATCTAAATGAAAACTCATTCAATGAAACTCTTTTTTTTAATTCAATCTTGATATTGTTGTGAAAAAAAAAAAAAAAAAAATCCTACCTTCACAGGAGCAAAAACGCCTCCATGTGGAAAAAGAAAAGTAGAGAAGAAAAAAAGAAATCACTTTTTGATAAGTGACCAGAAGACAAGTTTGAGGGAAGAGAGCAATAATTTTCCTCCTCAAATTGTTTACAAAATTCTAAAGACAATTGTGGGAAGAGTGCACCAAGGATTGCCTCCACAATCGTTCAAGAGTTTTAGAAGCCGATATCATGAAAACGTCAACAACGAATGCCTCCATATATTGAGGGAAGAGAGCCTCAATGAGACGACCTACTCGGTTTTGAGAGAAAAAAAAAATGGCAAGAAAGCCATGTTTGTCACGACAACATCAAGTTTCTACTTGTGACACGAAGCCGGTGGACATGTATCCACTGGAGGAAGAAAAAAACTACTGCTACTACAAGACAAAGCTTTTGTAATATCGACATTTCAAAAATGTTGAATTTGTAGAGGCTTGCACGCAGAAGTTAGGAGACATACTAAATGAGCAAGAAATACTAAAAGAGAAGAAATGGGGTCTCCATGAAGAAAAAAAAAATGGGGTCTCCATGAAAAAAAAACAAGATAAAAGAGAAGAAGAAAGGGTCACTTCCTAATAAGTAATCAGAGAAGGGTTTGAGGGTAAGAACAATAAGTGGTTGTTTCCTCAAATCGGGAAGAAAAAAAAAAAAAAAAGAATATTGAGGGTAAGAGCAACAGATTGCTTCCTCAATTGTCGAAGAAAAGCATGGCATGTTTGTCACGAGATACTAAATCATACTCGTGATAAGAAGAAGAACAAAAAAAATAAAAAATAAAATAAAAACAGCGACGTACGTGGCGGCAAACATAAAGAGTTTATCATGAGCGAAGCAAGCATGAGGAGATAAGAGCCGCAAACGGAGATTGGGTGAATATCAAAAAAAAAAACAGAGCCATTACAAATTACGGGGGAGTGTTGGAATTACCTAATTTGTAATGTCCAAATGAAGTCTAAATGGGTTTACAGGTGTTTGTTTAAATACGTACAAACCAAAGTGTGACAATTATGTCATAGAGTGGCAAATCTGTTACGAATTCAGAAATGTGTAAAATCTGGATAAAGTGGCAAATTTGTAACATCAAATAACAAGAAGAAAAATAGTTAGAGCTTGTGGCAGAAGCTTGACGAAATGAAAGATTGTGAGAGAATCTGGATAACCAAAGAAGTGTTACAGTTTTCGAACAAAAGCGTGACTGGAACAAAGATGAATAGAAGAAGAAACAACAAAAAATGTTGTGAAGAAACGGAAGAAATCACCAAGTGGTGATGAGATAGAGAACTACAAAAGTGGGTGAAAATCCTATGAGTTGTTTAAAGAGTACAAAAAGTATTTTACTGAAACGAAGAGGACCGCAATGTCCCTAAACTACGATGGAACCCGTATGTTCTAAAACTACGAAGAGGACCGCAATGTCCCTAAACTACGATGGAACCCGTATGTTCTAAAACTACGAAGAGGACCGCAATGTCCCTAAACTACGATGGAACCCGTATGTTCTAAAACTACGAAGAGGACCGTAATGTCCTTAAACTTCCGAAGAGGACCATAATGTCCTTAAACTTCCGAAGAGGACCGAAACGTCCTTAAACTATGAAGAGGACCGAAACATCCTTAAACTATGAAGGGGCCCGAAACGTCTAAGATAAAGAGAAGTTGGAAAGTAGGTGTTGAGGGGGAGTGTTGAATATTCAACACCAACTTAGTCAAGAGTTCACACTTATCTAGACTAACCTAGAAATATCTAGGATGTCTAGAGTCAATATTAGACAATTAACATGTGTAAAATGAGTGTTCTAGGGTTAGACAAATCAAACAAGAATACTAGATTGTCTAGTAGTTGGTTTGGTAAGCCTCCATAGGCATAGTTGTTAGCCTCCAAAGGCATAGTTGTTAGCCTCCATAGGCATAGTTGTTAGCCTCCATAGGCATAGTTCTCTTCTTCTTTTTGTAGCCTATAAATAGGCATGTTGTATTCATTTGTAAGTAAGGTAGCAAGAATCAATCAATACAAAGTTCAAGTTACAAAGTCCTTGCTTCCACCCTTCACTACTAGATCTCTAGGAGCTCTATACGAGAAACACCACGATGCTCGTATATCTCCGAAAAATATTATCAAGGTTTCTAAGTTCTTGATAAGGGTATAAATTTTAACTTAGACACTAATTCGTCCATATATGTCCTAACTTGTGAAGGAAACTCTTCTAGTGAGAGCCCGTTTGTTTGGTTTCCCAGAAGAAAGGGAATTTACGGAAGAGAAAACGTATGTCTGGTCCAGCCAACTCGGTTCGGTCTCCCTGTTCCAGCCAACTCGGTTCAGTCTCCCTGGCCCAGCATGTCCGGTCGGTCATGTCCAGTTCCGGTTTCGGGATGTGCATGACTAAGGATGTTCCGATTTTGTTTATATACAGTGGGAACCAAAACGCGAGGTATGTAACTATAACTGATACAGTGCTTATTTTGGCTTAGCATGTCAGGAACGTTTTGAGTTTGAAGGTAGCACTGCTCATCAATGGAGTCATCCCACTGCTCATGAATCGAGTCGAACCAGAAAGTACCGACTAAATTATACCAAGACTTGCAGACGCAACGACATCTCATCTCAGTCTTAATATCCTGAAGTCGAGGAAAAACCTCAGTAAGCAGAGCGTAACGGAATTTGTCAGGAAGAACATCAACAGTACTCATCCTCTTCCTCTTCATCCTTACGATTGCCATCTTCAAATTTCCTACAATATTTTTGAGTGCGTTTGTGCTTTGTATCACATCTCTTATATAGGGAAAAGCTTTCTTACAAATTATATTTAGAAGAGAATTCCCCTTTCCTAATATTTCACCTTTGGAACTCATTCCTTAATTTTACAAACTAGACTAAGTATTAGAGTTTCCAATTCCCGGCCAGTCCTGATTCTGAATGAAATCGCACAGAGGGAAGGATGGGCTCGCCAGCTCAATAAAGGCCCCCATATTTCATATTTCATATGGGCTGGCCAGCTAAACAATACTGAATCTTTCCACTTACATAGTTAATTGTCACCAAACAAATTTTTATATTCAACTCCAATGCAAGTCGTAGTGGGTCAAGACAACTTGATGCAGATATTACAATTATCAACGAAGCAAAAACAGAAAGTAGATAAATAAAAAGGATTATGTTCAACTCTAATGCAACTATGCAAGTCGTAGTGGGTCAACACAATTTGACGCAGATATACTACAATTATCAGCGAAGCAAAAACAGAAAGTAGATAAATAAATTAAAAGGATATTGTTCCCCATTAAGAATTATTTCATGCAAGAACACAGCTAAATTATGTAGGACATGTGAATTCCGGTGGCGGGTGCTTCTCACAGTCTTGGATGAGTACTTGAAGAGCGACAGGTAAGACAGTGTTTAAGTTGAGGAGCTTGGCTTTTATGGTGGTGCAAAGACAAAGAGCTGCGTCCAAATCTGCAATTCCTTCCAACAGCGGACAACATTTTTCTTTAGCGCTACTTCCAATTACAATTCCAGGGACTCTGCCTAGCACATCTATACAGCCGCTTAATTTAATAGCGTCCACTGGGCACATCTCTTTTGACATTGGTGGTGGTGGTGTTGTTGGCGGTGTGGGTTTCAGAGTTGGTGGTGGTGGTGGTGGTTTTATTGTTGGTGCTTTTGGTGTGGGAGTTATTGGTGGTGTTGGAATTATCGGTGTCGGAGTTGATGGTGGTGGTGTTAGTTTTGGTGGTGTTGGTGTTGGACTTTGGGGTGGTGTTTTTATTGATGGAGTTGGAGTTAAGGTTGGTGGAGTTGATGGTGGTAGTGTTTTTGGTGGAGTTGGAAATATTGGTGCTGGGGTAGATGGTGGTGGTGGTGGTGGTAATAGTGGTGGTGTTAGTGTTGATGGTGGTGGTGGTGGTGTACTTATTGGCGGTATGGGTGTAGGAGTTGGTGGTGATTTTATTGTTGGCGGCGTTGGCATGGACGGTGTTGGCAATATTGGTGTCGGTGTTGATGGTGGTGTTGGTGTCGGAGTTGGTGGCGGTGTTGGTGGAATTGGCAATACTGGTGGCGATATTGATGATGATGGTGGTGGTGGTGGTAATGTTGTTGGCGGTGTTGGTATCGTAGTAGGGGGTGGTTTTATGGTTGGAGGGGTTGGTGCTGGAACTGGTGGTGGCTTTATTGTTGGCGGCACTAGGGATGGTATTGATGGTGGTGGTGTTGGAGTTGGGGGTGGTGGTGGCTGGAATTGGTGGTGGTGTTTTTATTGGTGGAGTTGGAGTTCTGTTGGTGGAGTTGATGGTGGTGTTATTGTTGGTGGAGTTGAAATGGTGGTGTTAGGGTAAATGGTGGTGTTGGTAGTGTTGGTGTGGGTGGTGCTGGAAATGTTGGTGTTGGTGGTGTTGGAGGAGTTGGTGGCGGTTTTATTATTGGCGTGATTGGTGCAGTGATCGGTGGTGGTGTTGGAAATGTTGGTGTCGACGTTGATGGTGGTGGAGGTGTTGTTGGCGGCATTGGTATCGGAGTAAGGGGTGGTTTTATGGTTGGAGGTGTTGGTGCTGGAACTGGTGGTGGCTTTACTGTTGGCGGCATTGGTGTTGGTGTAGATGGTGGTTGTGCTGGAGTTGGGGGTGGTGATTGTATTGGAGTTGGTGATGGTGTTTTTATTGGTGGAGTTGGAGTTAGTGTTGGTGGAGTTGATGGGGGTGGTGCTTTTGGTGGAGGTTGAAATGTTGGTGTTCGGGTAGATGGTGGTGGTGATGGTGGTGGTGGTAGTATTGGTGTCATTATTAATGGTGGTGGTGGCGTTGTACTTTTTGGCGGTATGGGTGTAGAAGTTGGTGGTGGTTTTATTGTTGGTGGAGTTGGCATGGAAGGTGTTGGAAACGTTGGTATCGGTGTTGATGGTGGTGTTGTTTTTGGTGGTGTTTGTGTTGGAGTTGGTGGCGGTGTTGGTGGGAGTGGAAACGCTGGTGGCGATGTTGATGATGGTGGTGGTGGTGGTGGTAATGTTGTTGGTGGTGTTGGTATCGGAGTAGGGGGTGGTTTTATCGTTGGAGATGGTGGTGATGGAACTGGTGGTGGCTTTATTGTTGGCGGCATTGGTATTGGTGTTGATGGTGTTGGTGGTGTTGGGAGTTGGTGGTGGTGTTTTTATTGGAGTTGGAGTTAGTGTAGGTGGAGTTGATGGTGGTGTTGTTGTTGGTGGAGTTGAAATGGTGGTGGTGGTAATGGTATTGGTGTGGGTGGTGCTGGAAATGTTGGTGTTGGTAGTGTTGCCGGAGTTGGTGGCGTAGATGGTGGCGGTTTATTATTGGCGTGATTGGTGTAAGATTTGGTGGTGGTGTTGGAAGTATTGGTGTCGACGTTGATGGTGGTGGAGGTGTTGTCGGTGGCGTTGGTATCGGAGTAGGGGGTGGTTTTATGGTTGGAGGTGTTGGTGCTTGAACTGGTGGTGGCTTTATTGTTGGCGGTATTGGTGTTGGTGTTGATGGTGGTGGTGTTAGAATTGCGGGTAGTGATGGTGTTGGAGTTGGTGATGGTGTTTTTATTGGTGGAGTTGGAGTTAGTGTTGGTGGAGTTGATGAGGGTGGTTCTTTTGGTGGAGGTTGAAATGTTGGTATTGGGGTTGATGGTGGTGGAGGTGTAGATGGCGGCGTTGGTATCATAGTAGGGGTGGTTTTATGGTTGGAGGTGTTGGTGCTGGAAATGGTGGTGGCTTTACTGTTGGCGGCATTGGTGTTGGTGTCGATGGTGGTGGTGTTGGATTTGAGGGTGGTGATTGGGTTGGAGTTGGTGATGGTGATGGTGATGGTGTTTTTATTGGTGGAGTTGGAGTTGGAGTTAGTGTTGGTGGAGTTGATGGGGGTGGTGTTTTTGGTGGAGGTTGAAATGTTGGTATTGGGGTAGATGGTGGTGGTGGTGGTAATAGTGGTGGTGGTAGTGTTGGCGTCATTATTAATGGTGGTGGTGGCGTTGTACTTTTTAGCGGTATGGGTGTAGGAGTTGGTGGTGGTTTTATTGTTGGCGGAGTTGGCATGGACGGTATTGGCAATGTTGGTGTCGGTGTTGATGGTGGTGGTGTTTTTGGTGGTGATTGTGTTGGAGTTGGTGGCTGTGTTGGTGGAATTGGCAATGTTGGTGGCGATGTTGATGATGGTGGTGGTGGTGGTAATGTTGTTGGTGGTGTTGGTATCGTAGTAGGGGTGGTTTTATGGTTGGAGATGGTGGTGCTGGAACTGGTGGTGGATTTATTATTGGCGGCATTGGTATTGGTGTTGATGGTGGTGGTATTAGAGTTGGAGGTGGTGTTGTCGGTGGTGGTGTTGGTGCTTTGGAGTTGGTGGTGGTGTTTTTATTGGAGTTGGAGTTAGTGTTGGCGGAGTTGATGGTGGTGTTGTTGTTGGTGGAGTTCGAAATGGTGGTGTTGGGGTAGATGGTTGTGTTGGTGTGGGTGGTGATGGAAATGTTGGTGTTGGTGGTGTTGGTGGTGTTGGCGTAGTTGTTGGCGTAGATGGTGGCGGTTTTATTATTGGTGTGATTGGTGTAGGATTTGGTGGTGGTGTTGACGTTAATGGTGGTGGAGGTGTTGTGGTAGCGTTGGTATTGGAGTAGGGGCGGTTTTATGGTTGGAGGTGTTGGTCTTGAACTGGTGGTGGCTTTATTGTTGGCGGCATTGGTGTTGGTGTTGATGGTGGTGGAGTTAGTTTTGGTGGTGTTGGTGTTGGAGTTGTGGGTGGTGTTTTTATTGGTGGAGTTGGAAATGTTGGTGTTGGGGTAGATGGTGGTGGTGGTAGTGTTGGTGTCATTGTTGATGGTGGTGGTGTTGTTGTTTTTCTTTGGTGGTGGTGTTTTAGTTGGTGGCATTGTTGGTGGAATTGGCAATGCTGGTGGAGATGTTGATGATAGTGGTGGTGGTGTTGGCGGTGTTGGTATCGGAGTAGGTGGTGGTTTTATGGTTGGAGGTTTTTGTCTTTGGGAACTCGGTGGTGGTTTTATTGTTGGCGGCATTGGTGTTGGTGTTGATGGTGGTGGTATTGATGGTGGTAACGTTGGAGTTGGTGGTGGTGTTGGTGCTGGAGCTAGTGGTGGTGTTTTTATTGGTGGAGTAGGAGTCAGTGTTGGTGGCGTTGATGGTGGTGGTGTTTTTGGTGGAGTTGAAATGGTGGTGTTGGTGTAGATGGTGGTGGTGGTAGTGTTGGTGTTGGTGGTGTTGGAAATGTTGGCGGAGTTGGTGGCGGTTTTATTATTGGCGAGATTGGAGTTGGTGGTGGTTGTATTGTTGGTGGTGGTACTGGAGGTGTTGGTTTTGGTGTTGGAGTTGGTGTAAGTGGTGGTGGTGTTGGCGCATTTGGGGTTGGAGTTGGTGTTGGGGTAGGCGGTGGTGGTGGTGGTGTCGAGTTTTGGTGGTGGTGTGGGCGATAATGTTGGCGGAATCGGTGTTGAAGTTGGTGGCGGTTGTACTATTGGCGGTATTGGTGGCGGTGTTGGCGATTCGGTGTCGGTGGTGGTGGTGTTCGTTTTGGCGGTGTTGGAGTTGTTGGTGGTCTTGGAGTTGGTATTGTTGTTGGTGGTGTTGGAAATTTCGTTGGTGGTGGTTCTATGGTTGGAGATGTTGTTGGCGGTGGTGGTGTTGGCGTTCGGTGTCGGTGGTGGTGGTGTTCGTTGTGGAGGTGTTGGAGTTGTTGGTGGTGGTGGAGTTGGTGTCGTTGTTGGTGGTGTTGGAAATGTCGTTGGTGGTGGTTTTGTTGTTGGCGGTGTTGGCATCGGAGTTGGTGGTGGTTCTATGATTGGAGGTATTGATGGTGGTGTTGGCGATGGTGGTGGTGGTGTTGGCGGTGTAGGGTGTCGGCGGTGGTGGTGTTCGTTTTGGCGGTGTTGAGTTGTTGTTGGTGGTGGTGGTGGTGGTGGTAGAGTTGGAGTCGTTGTTGGTGGTGTTGGAAATGTCGTTGGTGGTGGTGTTGTTGTTGGCGGTGTTGGCATCGGAGTCGGTGGTGGTTCTATGGTTGGAGGTGTTGGAGGTGTTGGAAGTTTCGGTGTCGGTGGTGGTGGTGTTCGTATTGGATGTGTTGGAGTTGTTGGTGGTGGTGGTGGTGCTGGAGTTGGTGTCGTTGTTGGTGGTGTTGGAAATATCGTTGGTGGTGGTGGTGTTGTTGACGGTGTTGGCATTGGAGTTGGTGGTGGTTTTATGGTTGGAGGTGTTGGTGGTGATGTTGGTGGTGGTGTTGGCGGTTTCGGTGTTGGTGGTGGTGGTGTTCGTTTTGGAGGTGTTGGAGTTGTTGGTGGTGGTGATGTTGGAGTTGGTATCGTTGGTGGTGGTGTTGTTGTTGGCGGTGTTGGCATCGGAGTTGGTGGTGGTTCTATGGTTGGAGGTGTTGGTGGTGGTGTTGGCGGTTTCGGTTTGTCGGTGGTGGTGTTGTTTGTATTGGCGGTGTTGGAGTTGTTGTTGGGGGTGGTCCTGCTGAGTTGGTGTCGTTGTTGGTGGTGGTGGTGTTTTTGGCGTTGTTGGCATAGGAGTTGGTGGTGGTTCTATGGTTGGAGGTGTTGGTGGTGGTGTTCGTTTTGGCGGTGATGGAATTGTTGTTGTTGGTGGTGGTGGTGGAAATGTCGTTGGTGGTGGTCTTGTTGTTGGCGGTGTTGGCATCGGAGTTGGTGGTGGTTCTATGGTTGGAGGTGTTGGTGGTGGTGTTGGAGGTTTCGGTGTCGGTGGTGGTGGTGTTTGTATTGGCGGTGTTGGAGTTGTTGTTGGGGTGGTGTTCTTTGGAGTTGGTGTCGTTGTTGGTGGTGGTGGTGTTTTTGGCGTTGTTGGCATAGGAGTTGGTGGTGGTTCTATGGTTGGAGGTGTTGGTGGTGGTGTTCGTTTTGGCGGTGATGGAGTTGTTAGTGGTGGTGGTGGTGGTGGTGGAAATGTCGTTGGTGGTGGAAATGTCGTTGGTGGTGGTCTTGTTATTGGCGGTGTTGGCATCGGAGTTGGTGGTGGTTCTATGGTTGGAGGTGTTGGTGGTGGTTGGTGGTGGTGTTGGTAGTTTGGTGGTGGTGGTGGTGTTGTTTTGCGGTGTTGGAGTTGTTGTTGGTGGTGGTGGTGGTAGTGGTGGTGGTGTTGGAGTTGGTGTCGTCGGTGGTGGTGTTGTTATTGGCGGTGTTGGCATCGGAGTTGGTGGTGGTTCTATGGTTGGAGGTGTTAGTGGTGGTGTTGGCGGTGGTGGTGTTGGCGGTTTGGTGTCGGTGGTGGTGGTGTTCGTATTGGCGGTGTTGGAGTTGTTGTGGGTGGTGTTGGTGCTGGAGTTGTTGGTGGTGTTGGAAATATCGTTGGTGGTGGTGTTGTTGTTGGCGGTGTTGGCATCGGAGTTGGTGGTGGTTCTATGGTTGGAGGAGGTGGTGGTGGTGGTGTTGCGGTTTCGGTGTCGGTGGTGGTGGTGGTGTTCGTTTTGGAGGTGTTGAAGTTGTTGTTGGTGGTGGTGGTGTTGGAGTTGGTGTCATTGGTGGTGGTGTTGTTGTTGGCGGTGTTGGCATCGGAGTTAGCGGTGGTTCTATGGTTGGAGGTGTTGGCGGTGGTGGTGTTGGCGGTTTCGGTGTCGGTGGTGGTGGTGTTCGTTTTGGCGGTGTTGGAGTTGTTGTTGGTGGTGGTGATGGTGCTGGAGTTGGTGTTGTTGTTGGTGGTGTTGGAAATGTCGTTGGTGGTGGTGTTGATGTTGGCGGTGTTGGCATCGGAGTTGGTGGTGGTTCTATGGTTGGAGGTGTTGTGGTGTTGGTGTTGGCGATTTTGGTGTCGAAGTTGGTGGTGGTGTTATTGTTGGAGGTGTTGGTGTCGGTAGTGTTGGTGGAGGTGGTGCTAGTGATGGCGTCGGTAAGGACGGAGGCGGTGTTAGTGTTGGTGGTGTTGGCTTAGGTGTCGGAGCTCTTGGTGGTGGTGTTGGTGTTGATGTAGGAGTTTTTGGTGTTGGTGCTTGTTTTGGCGGTGTTGGTTTAGGTGAAGGATCTTTTGGTGGTGCTTGCTTTGGCGGTGGTAGTTTTGGCGTTGGAACTTTTGGTGGCGTCCGTATAGGTATAGGAGATTTTGGTGGTGGTCTTGGTTTCGGGATGGGAGATGTAGGTGGTGGACATGGTTTTACAATTGGTATAGATGGTGGTGGCTTAGCTATGGGGGGAGTATGCTGTCTTTTTGGTGGGGATTGTTTCGGTGGTTTGAAAGTTGGAGACGGTTTAGCATGTGGAGGCTTAGCAGGTGGTGGTTTAATGGTTGGAGCCTTCCTTGGGGGCTTCACTGGTGGTGCCTTTTTTCGTGGGGGTTTAGCATGCGGAGGCTTAACAGGGGGTGGTTTTTTTCTTGGGGGTTCTGGTACATGTGCTTTGGGAGGAGCAGGAGAAGGAAATCTGGGATGGGGATGGTGTTTAGGCGGTTTAGGGGTTGGTTTTACTCTGGGGGGGTTTGGTACATGTGCTTTGGGAGGAGTAGGAGAAGGATATTTGAGATGGGGATGGTGTTTAGGCGGTTTAGAAGGAGGAGTTGGAACTAAACAAGTCGGACAAGCAACCGAAGTGGTGAGAAGAGCTCCCAAATTCAGAAGGAAAATGAAGAGACTACTAAGAATGAACTTCATATCTTTGCGAGTGAAGTGGATAGGTAGTTCTATTAAGTTCATTCCTAGGTAGGTCTACTTATAGTGTCTGAAATGCACCGAGGGTTTACAAAATAGTTTTGGTAATTTTTGCACTTGTAGGATATTATGCATACCATTTCCTGGAGCTGCATAGATGTGTTCTGTTTTAACTCATTAATTTCGTATGGCTGCAGTTTTTTTGCAAACATTCAGCTTCAAAATAATTACCTGTGCATGCCTCAAATAGTACCTTAGCTTCTGGATGGTCAATAGGCTCGGCGGGATCGACTACTGGTCGACTTAATTATTTTGCACTTATGGTTCATCATCCCCTACCTATAATGGGAAATTCATGCCACATCCCATCCTTTTTAGGTTTATCCTGGACCTAGATTCTCTAGGCTGGCTATGTCTGCACGGTTGTTACGGTATTATTTCCATGTAATCGTTGCCAGTGTACGATTTGAACTTTCAAACTTTGGGTATATGATATATCTGACATGGTTGCAGCCTTGCAGGCCATGCGCACCTCAGAGGTTGTTTAAGTGAGGTTGCTTAGAGTCCACGTACATGTCTTTTTTCCAATCTAAACTTAGCTTAATTCGGGCTGTTAAGAAAATCATTGACATCCTGAATAAGAGGTCCTCCAATATGACGTCTTCCAAGGATTTTTCCGTGGCAAAAGATGTATTATATGACCATGGTAATTTATGGTGAAACAGGTTAAAAAGTGAGCTCAAATTTCTGAAATATCTCAAGAGAGATAGATTTTACGCCACTAGAAAAAGATGATATAGAACGGATTGAGTATGGTCAAGTAGAGCATATAGAATGATCAGGTGCAAACAAAATCTGACCCTATCTTTTCTCTCAACTCACTCCATGGCTGCAAATTAAGGCATGCAGCTGGTTGTCTTTATATTTCACTTTAAGCAAACAGTCATCTAAACTTTTTCATACAGTTTTGGATTTTCTTGTATGTTTTAGTTTGATCCATAGCGTTCATATATACCTTTGGTGGCATCCGCAACATTCCCACAATGGCGCAAAGACTTCTAAGAGTGGCACAAAGACTTTGAGCTTTATAGGACACTATACCTCTTTATAAGTAAGATATACATACCGACATACCATCGCAAAATCATTCTGTAGAATGTTAAGAAAGAAAAGAATTTGTAAGTTTGCATCTTGTAACAGAATAGATGAAGATATTATCATTCAATGAGAGCGGATCGACGTAGACTTCTGGGATAGTGGGAGATGCATTATATGCCTGACGCATCAATAATTACCGAGTACTCGAAGGAAAAGCCTACTGGTTCATAAAGCACAGTGGAGTTCGACATAATAAAGACAATTATATAAACCAGCTTGAAGATAAGTTCGTCAACTTGCAAACAGTGGAGTTCACTGAGTTTCATGTGGACCGATCTTCCTTTTTCTTCCTTTCATCATGTGCAATTGCATCACGTTTAATAGGGTCCTAAGAAAGGAAGTGACCCATGTAAAGTCCTGTCGTCTAGCTTTTTACTATACCAAAACGTAACATGACATTTTCGGCGTGCAACTTTCTTTAACGTGATTAGCCCGTACCTGAACCAATTCATAGGACTGTGACGGTCCATTTCTCTCTACTCTCCTTGTACATCCTCCCTAGAAAGCTGTTGATATCACTTGTTTTTGTATGGTTTTTTCTTTATCTTTCTACCCGTCAGAACTAACATATGCTCATGCACTGAGATTTTCCCCATTTTGAAAAGTTGAACTATCCTTTAATAATAAGAAACATATAATTGTGGATGCTTATATGGAGCTCTGTAAAATGAACATATCCCAAAAAATATTAGTTTCAAAAGCAAAGGACCGGGGATTCAGTGGTGTAATGTTAAGAGGTTCAGGGGTATGCTGGGATTCGAGAAGAGCATCATCTTATGATATTCTTGACCAATCGGATCCTGACGTACTGGTAGGTAGAGGTGTAAAATGTGCCGGCACAGCACAGCACAGCCCATGAAATCACGTGCTTAGCATGCTATGTGACGTGATGTGCTGTGCCGGAGACTATGACGTGATGTGTTGTGACGTGTTAGAAGTTGTGTTGGGTTGTGCCAGAAAAATAAACGTGTTGTGTCGTGCTGTGCTGTGTCGTGCACATTTATTTTATATTTTCCGATATAAATGTTTTCCAAATATTTAGGTATTATATGTGTTATTATGGAAATAAGTTAACATAACGATAGTAAAAGGTCAATAATTGGCTATAATAAAGGTTTTTTTTTGTGATTTAGACACAAAGTGTGATATAATATGCCATGTTTTGTAGTATTTTATTCATATAATGACGTGCTTTCTTAACGTGATGTGTTGTGTCGTGCCACGTGTTAATCCGTGTAGGTACCAAAGGAGATCGTCCGCCACCATTTATGTTTTATTCAAAAAAAAAAAAAAAATGAAGCTCAAACTATGAGATATTGTGAGAATCAAAGTGTGAATGGATCTTCATTTGCGGTTCAGTCATTGTTGGCTATTTATTTGGTCTCCTAGTTGGTAAAACCTGCTCATAAAATCCCTCCAACAACAACAAACATAGGTAGAGCTTTCAGTTCTTTTTCTTTTTTGACAGGAGGGCTTTTAGTTCTGTATTCTAGTTTGTGTTACCTTCCAATAATTATTCTTATATTCCTTTTGCTTTTTTGATTTACAAGAGAAAATGGGTTGAGCACTGATACCACCAGATATGGCATATTTAGTGGCGGCCGACATACAAGAAAAGTGGCAACATCATTTGGATGCGACTTTTTCCAGAATGGCTCGGCTAGACTTCGCTTGGCTCGATTCAATTTTTTATTTTCTCAAAAGAAGTTATGAAACTTTTAGCACGATTTAAATTCTAGAAAATGGGTCATTTGTCCAAATATTTTTAAAACATGTTTCAAATGGACGAGTAAAAATTAGTATGAATGAAATGGACACCAAAAAAATAGGAAGGATGAAATTGAATTCATCCCGACTTAAACTTAAAAAATAGCGAGGATGATACTGGATGCATCCTGATGTAAATTAAAAATAAGAAAAAGTATTTGAAAATGGGTAGGATGAAACTGTTTACATCCTAGCTATTTTTACATTTTTATCCATTTAAACAGTATCAAAATCCAATTGTCTTTTTCATCTAGGAATTGTTGATTTTGGTCTTTTTAACCAATTTTATGTTAAAATTCTCATCCAAATTGCTAAATTGGAAATATATCTCAGAAAAAGATCGATTCTTCTTTGTTTTACATGAAAATGCAGCCTGTTACAGAATACATCTTACGCTTACATTTCATATGTAAATGTGTAACTGTAATGGACCTCGGTTTATCCTTATCAAAACTCAGTGGCGAAGCCAGGATTTTAAGCGGGGAAACACAACCCTCTTACAGCCTTGCACCTAAACGGCTAAACACAATATTAAACTTGAGAACATCAAAGCAAGTCCAAAGATTCATAAAGAAAAACAAAATCAAATTTCAAAACTCTCTCTAATGAAAATTGAAAGTATAAATAATGAGATTATAAGAAGTGTTTATGAGACATTGAGAGTCGACTACAAGGACGATCACCATCAACAACAAGGATTTAGTACACTTCGAGCTCCAAATAATTTAGCACTCACAGTTTACAAGTATTTCATTTGCCTTCGGGGGTCCGCAAAACTTTTTTTTTTTTTTTTTTTTGTTCATTTGGGCTTGAAGATATTTAACAATGTGGAGGAATTGGGCAGCCCAGGGTAGGCAAGTGCCGTGGGCTGCCTCCGACAAAACTCATGTTGTAATCGCTAGTAATTGCATGGGACAACACTCTTAGATGTTTGGCTTAATTTCCAAAAAAAAAAAATCCGAGAAAAAGCAAGACCTAAATGAGCTGGATCTCCATTAATGATCTTTCCTGTATAAGTTTTTATTTTTATGGAGTATCTGATAACACGATAGAACTACTGTACTTTCCAGAAGCAAACATAAAGTAGAAACTACAGAAATTATATACATGTAAAAATCAGAAAACGAGCCAGACGGAAGGAGAAAAAGCATAAACTCGAAACAAGTTCTTAACCACAGGTTTGTTGAACAGAAATGTGGTGGCACCAAAAACAAACGGCATGGGTTATGTTCTCGAGTTGTTTTAGCTTCTTTCTCGTCATTTCTATTCCTTCTGTGACGGGTTCATGATGTTGCTCTGCTGGGACATACTCCACTTATATGGACTTCACTTTTCACAGCTGTTTGTATCCCTGTATAAATTATACAACTGGATTTCCTGGTTAATCATCAGACAGTGTTCCCTAATGGTGGAAGTGCCAGATCTGAAATAGCACAACTTTGGTTTCCAAAAACAGACAAAATCTTGACTTAAATGTAATTAAATCTCAATATATTATCCAAGATGAGTAAACAGCCACGAATATATAAGCATTTTTCCCACATCCAAGTTCTTCATTTTGGTTCTGAAGATTGAATTCCATGTCGCTTGAAGAACTCCCTGAACCCATATGTACTAACATCGTAATTAAACTGCAAATTGAATGCAAAGAACATGTTGTAAGATGATTACACAGAAAGACGCACAATTTGTGATCAAGTGTGCTGTAAATCTTAGAGCGATGCTGTACTGGGGTTTCTCCACAATTCTTAACCCCATTTGTAGATAAAATTTGTTGGCAAATGAAGGGTAGAGAATACTTTTTCACAAACATAATCAATAACTGAAAAGGAAAATCAAAACTTACAGGGAGAACTTTGACTGCATATTTTGTTGTATTTGCATCAGAAGCCTTTCCTTGGTTAGCTGCCTGTAAAGGGTTCAGTTTTTTCGTCAGGCAGAAGATTCAATAGGGGAAAGGATGTAAAAATATAAACTTCCATACTGAATCATTCAGGTACAGAAAATATAAACCTAATAGGAACATTAAACTTCCATTCCCTTAAACAGCAATACGGTGGCAACACCAGATAAGTTTCATCTTTATCATAGAACGGAATGAAACTTACCTGTTGTTGTGGACTATGAAATATCTCGATGTAAGGATAGTCTTTCCTCTGACGAGTTATGCAGAATCCAGGATACTTGGGACATTCAACCTGGAAGATCCCATAAGAATGAGCAAGGTTGTATGATTAGAAAAGATATAATAAACTATCAACTATCAAGCTTAGTCTCATATTCAATGCAAAGTTAGTTAACAAATGAGGCAAACTGCATCCAATAAGATAAACTGAAACAACTGAAGTGCCAAAGAATATGGTAGAAGTGACATACACGCATAAACTTTACGTGTGGATGAAACTCTGATGCAGCTTCTTCCAATACTTTATCAAAATGCTTGGTGAAAGGACATCTATGAACAAACAACAGAATAACAAAATGAATAGATTGAAATAGGAAAGACAATGGTTGTAAGATGGTAACGAGAATTGACAAAACTCACTTACTTGATTGTAAATGCAACTGCCACAGGATGACCTTCGTGCAGAAGTTGTACAAATTCGCGCTCTGACGTGAAGGAAATAATTTTAGAAGGCCCAAGATCCTTCGGATAACCAGTGTAATACCTGAAATCATAAGAAAAAAAATTTACTGAATGACAAATTCAGTAAGATATAAATTTTTCTTGAAAGGTCAAAGATCCTTTAACAGGCATGATGCATGCATTTGTAACATCGCGTATGTAACCACAAGATGTAAATTTTCTTCCAACCAAGCATACATTAACCCTCCAATCCTTGAGATAAAAAATATAATTTCAATCTCCACTAAGCAAAACAGTGGTCAATAATCAAATTAATTTGAAAATTTCCCCAAGCAAAACTAATAATTTCCCTATTACAAAGATACAACATCGGACACAGACTAGAGCAACTCACATGCAAATTTACAAGATGTTACAAATTTGATCAGCGAAGCTTTAGTAGATTTATGGATGATTTTAGCTCGACTTTTTTCGCGTAAGAGAGGCAAGATTAACTCCCACTATTCTCCTCAATCCTCTCAGCCGTTGTTTCCATCTACCTCGAATTACTACTCATCTTATAAGCTAAATCAAGGCGAATGAATAATCGTAGGCAGAAAGTTAGGAAAGCTCTGGTGCAAGAATCTTCATTCTCCCCCAAGAATCTTCACAAGCCTATCACGGATGCAGATTACTTGAAATTTCATCAGCTAAGCTTTAGTAGGTCCACCATTATGGATGATTTTAGCTCGATTTTCTTCGCGTATAAGACACAAGATTAACTCCCAACTATTCTCCTCAATCCTCTCAGCCATTGTTTCCATCTACCTCGAATTACTACTCATCTAATAAGCTAAAATCAAGGCGAGTGAACAACCGTAGGCAGAAAGTTAGGAAGGCTCTGGTGCAAGAAATCTTCATTCTCCCCCAATTCACCTACTATTTCATAACTCTAAGCACTCACCATCTTTACCACTTCGGGAGAGAACACCAGTTCACAGGCCTATCATGAATGCAGATTACTTAAAATTTCTATTCAATGAGGACTTGGTAGACGATTCAGATTCAGAGAACTCGTGGAACATTCCTGGTGATTGTGTTAGCTCCGATCTTTCTGTTATCTATTTAACTGATTTAGAAGGTTTTAAGATTCCCATATAATGGTGATACCACTATGAGTCATGTGGAACTCTGCCAGCAACCTCTTGTCACTAAACATAGTGAGGGAATACAAGAGATTGTGTAGTACAAACCTCTAGTCGTAATAGAGGTAAGGGGAGATAATTATATCAATGGGTATATCAAAATCCTATCATGGAATGTTCGTTGGCGTTGCTCACTGAAGAGAAGAATTCTAGTGAAACAAATGATTCAAAAGAGCTAAAGCTTCCATTATCGTGATTCAAGAAACAAAAATGGTGTCGCGTTCAGAGAAGGATAATTGGAAAATTTGTGGTCCAAAGAACTATGGCAGAACTGCTGTAAACTCTGTAGGCAGGTCTGCAAGTGTACTAATTCTCTGGAATCTAGATGTTGTTGAAATGGTTTCATGTTTTGAAGGATTATACTCGATTAACATGACAACTCGTATATTTCTGATCTAAGAACAAGACAAGTAAAAGTATAGTTTACTAGAATGTCTTGAATGTGAGAGAACTTGTCGAAATACTAAATCCACTAAAAACTTAAAAAGTCATACAATGGAATGCCACAAGAGTTATTTAATTGCACTTACTTGCTAGTTGAGCGAAGATTGCTGATCATTCTATCGAAAAACGACGTATCCTCCATGTAGACAAAAGACAATTCTCCTTTCAAATATCAATTTTAAGTGATTCAAATAAACCCCAACTTCTCAGTTAACCTGTTACAACATAATATTCATTAGAGACAGTACCCAAAAAAAATGACATTTACATAGACATTTTAACAAACACCTGGCAAGCAAATTACAATCTACGATGAATTATAAATTCACGTTTGAGGTTAAAAAAATAAATCACCATTTTGAATCGAATGTTAGCTTCTAGGTTAAATGAGTTTGCTCAATTTTCAAGGTTTCAGTTGAGATTTCAAAATTAAAAGAAGAAATTAGACACTTACCATAAAGAACTGCAAAAGTCATCAAGGGTTTAGGGTTTTATAACCCCTTGAAAATTAAAAGAAACAAGGAGGAGCCTGGGATAAATTTCTTTGATTGAAAAGGGAACGTCTTTGATTTCACTATGTTAGGTAAGGGTGAGCAAAACGTCCATACCCGCGGATTTCATCTGGCCCAATCCGTATTTTAACGGGTGGACCCCCGGCCCGCATTTTAGTGGATTGGACGCGGGTGGATTTTTAGACCCGATCATTTTCATGGATTGGGCAAGGGTGGAACATCACCCATCCGTTGGACACCCAACCCGGAGGAAGATCTTGAAATTATGCATAAATATATGTGAAGGATATTATAATTCGTAACTAAATCACATCGCGCATACATGAG
Source organism: Papaver bracteatum (assembly GCA_023529315.1). Classification (NCBI taxonomy): domain Eukaryota; kingdom Viridiplantae; phylum Streptophyta; class Magnoliopsida; order Ranunculales; family Papaveraceae; genus Papaver; species Papaver bracteatum. Next base: position 27,301 of record JAJJWX010001004.1, read on the forward strand.
TCATTTTGTAGGCAGTGGTTAAACGATGAAAAACCAAAGTAATGCAACTTTCCTTTGTACACTTCACCTTAAACTTCACAAGTAGAGTGCACATGCGTTGCACGTCAAATGCTGAGTTTCAAATACGCCTTCGTCCCGGTTCGACCATTTGCTTAGCACGATATCTGCAAATTGCAACACAATGGCAATAGATTACATGGCAAGTACAAATTAAATATTACAATTTTGATTAACAGAATTATAATCAAGTATCGGCAGAGAAGTCATAGAACAACCCACCACCAACAAACATAAACATCTCAACTTGGATACATAGTGAATAAGAAACAAAACATGATTTGCTATAAGGTAGGAGAATCAATAACGACCGAGAAGGGTTAAATTTTTTTGAAGAAATACTTTTCTCTTATAAAAGCTACAAGGAAACACCATCTATGGAAAAATAAGACACATAATAAGCATTTCCAATCTGTTAACAGACTATGTATACATTAATCAACATAAAAATGGATTTGTATACCAAGATCATTCACAGGGTCTGCAGCTAAGAGCTTCTTCTTCTTCTTGCCGCTATTTTAAATCTAGTTGCCCTCCCAAGCACCACAAACATAGCGGAACTGTATAGCCAGGTGCAATTAGTTCAAATGGCTAATTTCTACAGTGTTGCACTTCCATGATAGGATCGCAATCTTTCATCCAAGTCACAAATTGAGTTATTTTAGTTAGAAACATGGATCCAACCCCCTAAACAAATTGAGTAATTTTTCAACCAATAACCGCTACTAAAAATAGACACCATAAACGTATCAAAATGAACACCGGTGTGAACACAAAAAAAAAAACAAAATTGAGAATACAGTAAGTTCTTCGAAGATTCTCTTTTCCGGGTCTATACCAAATACCCATAATCTACCATGAAACTTCTACTCCTTACAACAACAAAAGACTATAATTAGCTAATTCTCAAATTCATACAACAATATGCATGATTATTTCTTAATTAGGATTGGCACGCCTTAATAATTTTTTCGCTAGAGTATTCATAATTAATATCAGTGACATCCCTGAATCTTGACAAGAAAATATCCTTCAAAACCTTGCTCTGGGCATGAAGGGTTGCGGATACCACCGTCCGCTGCACACAAATGAGGGAGGAAAACTCATAGGCAACAACCTACTGGTCAATTTTTTCTGGTTTATATGATGTACACGTGTGATTATAAATCTGTACTGATTGTAAGGAGCAATGCATGTAAATAATACAGTAAGTCATTCCCTTGAAACCCCTACAAAAGAAAACTTCTACTACTTACAGCAACAAAAGACTACAGTTAGCTAATTTCCAAATTCATACAACAATACTATCAAAAATTAACTCAAGTGCAACAAAGGCATATAAAAAGAAAGCCAACCTTTAGAGGAATTTCATCAAACATGTATTTTGTACTGAATTTTCATAACCAGCTATCATATAAAATAGCAATCAGATTGCATATTACTGAAATCACGAACACCTAATATCTAAATTGCATACCAAACTACATATGTCAACCCAAATTGGACACCCTTTAGTTCCCAAACACAAATTTTCCTATTTATGTTTCCCTAGTTTCAAACAATCGAATTAACAAAGATAGCAATAGCAACGATGTTATTTTTTGTTGTCCTGGTTTGGTTCAGGGGAAACCCTATTTCAAGTAAAAATCAAACAATTAAGAGTTTGGAATTACATACCTAATGAAGAAGAAGAAGACGAAATATGGTTATTATGAAGTAAAGTCAAGCCACCCCTTAACCTTGTATTTTCTAAATGGCTAAAATGTCCTTGGTTAATTAACACTAAAATTATGATTAGGTTAATTAATTGAGTTTAGATTAAAATTTTGAAATTATGAATTCAGTAAATTAAACCTTTCATTTGTCTTATGATTTCGATTTCGATCAAAAAAAATTGGTTTTGAAAATGCATAAGGCCGACAAGGTCATGGTTTGAATAAGGTTCCGGCTGTTCTCTGGCCGGCAAGTTCCGCTTTGAATAACCTTCCGACCAATGTTCAACCGGAAGGGTCCACTTTGAATAAGTTTCCGACCTTATGATCACCGGCATTGTCTCGGTTGAAGAACACGCCGACTATATCTTGGGCCAGTTTACGGTCAGCATGGATCTTTGTCGTTCCCGGCACAACGAATACCCCCCAATGTTGTGAAGTCAAGAGTTTTCCACGAACACGAGGAGGTATTGAAGGAAGACTAATAGCTTTCAGAGCTTTCTTGTTTGCCTTCTCCACCCTGAACAAGAACAATTCAGAAAAAAAATATTACAGGCCGGCAGGGTTTACAAATATAACCTATCCGGCGGAAACATGGCCGGAAGGGTCCACTAAAAGATGTGTGCCGGCTAAGCCATAACCGGCAGGGTATCATTAAAATATCCTACCATCTCCCAACAAAAATGAACAAAATAGAAACAAGAAATTTTCACTAAACAGGTCGGCAAGGTTCATTATACATACATTGTCGGCTGACAAACAACCGGCATGGTTTTATATAAATACCCTTCCGGATTCAAAAATTCTAGGCATCAAGAAACATTCAAAAGAAGCAGCCGGCAGGGTAAAAAACAATTAGATGCCGGCTTCATTAAAAAAAAACTGACGCCGACAAGGTATATAGTTGATTAACCTGCCAGCCCTGCTAGTAGCAGTTACAGAAACTATACAGCCGGAAAGTTCTTCAACCTTATAGATTGACGGCCAAACCCTAACTATGATAATCCGGCAAGGTCGATAACAAAATACCTTGCCGGCGTCGCAACTGCCAATTCAAAATTTCGGACTTTCTGACCTAATATGACATGCAAACATGAAATCGAAGTACTAGAATGAGATTAAGTAGTCCCTTACTTTCTTAATCACACAAGTTCTGCTTTTTCGGAGGCTTCGATTTCTCCTTCTTCGACGATTTTTTTCTTCACTTTTTGTTGAACTATTTTTGCAATTTCGGGATTGAATTCATTGCACTTTCTATTTGTTTGCTTAATCTTATTTGCCCTCGGCGGATCCATTGATGAAGATTAATCGGAGTTTTGGAATCGACCATTTAACGAATTGATCATCGAGGTTTTTTTATGGTGGTGGTGGTGGGGGTCGGTATGGTCGGGAGGAGAAGAAGAAGAGAGGAAGATGAAATGAAGAGAATAAAAATTGATTTAGGGTAATTAAGATTATTAATGGGTAAGGGTAGTTTTGTAACTTACCCATTAGGACTCCCCCTAAAACCCGCAAAAAGTGTCCCTTTAAAATTGGGTATACCCCAATTAATCTGGGTATACCCCAATCTCGCCAGGTTTTTATTTCAAAAAAAAAAAAAACTCTTCTTTCAAAAAAAAAAAAAAAAACTCTTAAAAATTCGTAATCCATCCGCATCCACCCGCTCACCCGCAGATAACATATCCGTTGGGTAATAGATTGGATGCGGATATATTTTTAAAATCGGTCATTTGAATGAATTGGGTGCAGGTGATACCAAATCCGCATCCACCCATCTGTTGTTCACCACTAATGTTAGGATTTTTGGATGTGGTTGGTTGTCACTGGTTGCACATTTAGTTGTTGGGATTTGCGCGATAGTTGAGCGAAATCATACAATGGACCCATCATTCTTGTGGATCCCACGAGAAGTCGGTTTTGGCGGTGTTATTTTTCTGTCCACCTAGCAAAGCTTTCGCAAACTCCTTCGACGGGGCGGAACTACAACGAAGCTTGGTCTAATTTAAGCCACCCCCAAACGCAATTAAAAAAATTTAGTTAAAATCAGTGAATGTTGGGGTGGCTTAAAAACTAATTGGCTTGATTATCTTTTTTTCACACCTGGCTTAGGCCAATTTTTTAGGCATGAATTTCTTCAACCAAACTTAAAACTACTATAAAATTCAAGTTTTTTTTTTGGACTTTAAGCCAGCCCAAGTCACTACATAATTCCGCCCTGGTTAAAATGCATGTGGATTTTAGACCATTAAACTCAAGCCCAGATAAAACCAAGCTAGGGTATTTATTTATATGCATTTTATTTTATTTTTTGAAGCCCCTCCTAGATTCAAATCCCAGTTTGGCCACCATTCTTCGATCCCTAACCAAATAATCTTCTCATTTCAAAATTTTGTCTATCTAAACTTTGACCTATATTAGTAGACAAGGGTATATTTCTTAGGCTTAGTTTGGTATTGATGTGCTTTTTATAGAAGCGTTTTTTATTGTGCGTTGATGTGATGTATTTTGTAAAAAAAAAACAGTTAAACGTTTGGTAAAATATAAATTAAAGTTAAGGCCGACTTAAAAAAACCATCAAATTGTGTTTTGGTAAATATCAGATTCAACTATTGTTGTTGTAACAAATGACAAAAACAGACATATCTCTGAAAATAGTTTTTTCAATTTGTTGGGATTAAAAATACTTAATTTTTTTTTCTATTAAATATTAAAGTTGCTGATTATTCCTATTATTATGATTATTAAAAAGAAAATATTACTTAACCACTTTTTATTTTAGATATAATTTTCAGACAAGAATCAAACTATTTTTATTCTTGATAAATTAAAACAAAAAGTTCAATGAAATCATATGAAACAGTTTGAGAGGAAAAATAATAATCTTTAAACAATAAAATATAGGGAATAAAAAAATTATAAAAAAATAGGGATAAAAAAAAATCAAGCATTTGTAGCTTTTAAAAGAACGCGCAATTAGGGGATATCAAAACTAATTGGGGGATATAGCTACAGGAGAAAAACGGTGTCCCAATAGCAATTCTGGGTGACCCCCTATGTAATTATTTTTTTAATTCCTAATCTAGCCCTCACTAATCATGTTTAGTGGTTAATAATAATTAGTAAATTCTTAAATATTTGGGGGATAGATTAGTGTGTGTTTTTATTTTAATTTGTGTGAGTGAGGAGTAGAAGGAGAGGAAAAAAAATTGAGTGGAAATTTTTTTGTTGAAAATGGAAGATAATTGTGATGAGAGAATTGCTGCTAAGAGGTAGAAAATTTGATTTTTTTTTCTTTGAATCCACCATTGTTGCAGCTGAAAAAGCTCGGTGCCGGCATTTGCTGGAAATTTTCATAAATTGTTTGCCACTATCCGGGGGGGGGTACAAATTTTTTCAGGTTTTGATCTTCAAAACCTTTTTTTTTTTTGTTATAATCAGTCCACTTGCGGCACAGTTATCTAATTTTTGATCATGCCGGAACTACTTCCGGCATGGTTTTGGCATAAATTTCTATGCCGGAACATGAAGAAAAGTATCCAGAAGATTAACTTTTTTTCGCTTGACTACCGGCATGGATAGTCTAATTTTCGAGCATGCCGGAACTCAGTACCGGCGTGGTCTTCATCCTAAATAACCATGCCGGTACTGAGGAACCCAGTATCGGCATGGTCTTCATCATAAATAACCATGCCGGAACTCAGTACCGACATGGTCTACATCACTTCCGGCGTGGTCTTCATCCCTACCGAATGTAAAAAAAAAATCAAAGTTAGAAATGGGGGATATATGTATTGGTTGAAGAACGATGAAGAAAAAAAAAAACGAAAACCTAAACCTAAAGGACTACCGGAACTAATGTTAGAAATGGGGGATATATATTTTTTCAGGTTTTGATCTTCAAAACCTATTTTTTTTTGTTATAATCAGTCCACTTGCGGCACAATTATCTAATTTTCGATCATGCCGGAACTACTTCCGGCATGGTTTTGGCATAAATTTCTATGCCGGAACATGAAGAAAAGTATCCAGAAGATTAACTTTTTTTTCACTTGACTACCGGCATGGATAGTCTAATTTTCGAGCATGCCGGAACTCAGTACCGGCGTGGTCTTCATCCTAAATAACCATGCCGGTACTGAGGAACCCAGTATTGGCATGGTCTTCATCATAAATAACCATGCCGAAACTCAGTACCGACATGGTCTACATCACTTCCGGCGTGGTCTTCATCCCTACCGAATGTAAAAAAAGAAAAAAAAATCAAAGTTAGAAATGGGGGATATATGTATTGGTTGAAGAACGATGAAGAAAAAAAAATCAGAGAAGGAACGGTTGAAGAATGATGAAGAAAAAAAAACGAAAACCTAAACCTAAAGGACTACCGGAACTAATGTTAGAAATGGAGGATATATGTTTTGGTTTTTGATTTTAATGTTTTAGGGGAAAGGGTATAACAGTATTTTCATAAAGTTTTTTAATTAACCAATGGGTATTTTAGTACTTTCATATCAATTGGTCACCCCTTAGCCGAAATCATGGGGTGGGGGAAGTAATTCATATCCCCCAATTAGTTTTGATATCCCCCAATTGCGCGTTCTTTTAAAACCTCCTCTCCTCCCCATCTTTTAAAAGTTAAGAAAATTTGGAAGTGCTTTGGGTAAAAAGTACTTTAAAAGTATTTACCAAACACCAATATCAAAAATAATTACCATATATACGTTTTGAAAGTGTTTTTTGAAGCGAAAAAAATATTACCAAATTCAACCTCACTACCCTTTTAATTAATTAGTGATAGTCTAAGAAATATGTATAATTTGATGGTCATGTTTTTATTCGTTACATAAGTGTTTTAAAATGTTTTCAACATGATAAAGTTTACAGATATTTGTGGCATATTTTGAGAGATATATCATTTCTAAAGTTACTAATTATTATCCATAAGGGTATAATTGAAGAAAAAAAATACTTTAAAAACTCTTCTCTCCTCTTTGCTTTAAGAATGTGCAAACTTGAAAGAGGTCACCTACTTAGGGATAAAGGGAGGTTTTTTTTTTTTTTTTTTCGAAGAAAAGCTAACCTCAAAAGATATAATAGAATTTTTTTCAAGATCATAAAACAGTAATACAAGTTATAGCATCTCCACCAATTATTTCATGTAAATTAAATTCCTTAGGAACTAAGAACAATAGCATATTACTTCTTCTCTCACAATGGAGAGGACTAAACAACTACAGTTAAACTGAAACAAAACCAGTATGTGTCAAAGCACAAGGCAATGGTTGGATCAGGTCTAACCAATTGTTCCTCTTAACATGTAAATAACATAGACTGGAGTTTTTTTAAGTTTAGATTTCCTGAAGATAGCAATCAGGGTAATAGAGACTCAAATAACAGTAACAGTGGCCAAGTAGTATCAAAAGTAAGTGATAGTATGAATTGGTCTTTAAAGGTCTGGATCAGAACAAATAGGGTTGACTCGGTTTTGGAAATATTTTACCAGTTGTAGTAGTTGATAATGAACTTGATGTTGATCTTTATCTAGTTGTTGTTGTTTTTGTTTCCATAGTTTGAGTTGTTGTTATTCTTGTTGTTGCTGGTGTTTTTTCTCTAAAAAGAGACATTAACTTCCACTTGATCCAACTCTTCGATAGATCCAATCTATTGTTGATTTCTTCTTCTAATACTTTCTTTACAAACAGGGGTAATATAAGTGAAACTAGATCGGTAAACGAATCCAGAACACTAAGATCACATAAAATCAAAACATTACAAAGTAAAAACCAATCAGCGCCACAAACAAACAAAAAAAATCCCAAATTTCAATGCTTAGGGGTGATGATGATTCCAAAGGAAAATCTATTGATGTTTCTTTTTTACACTCATTCACTTGTACTGAATATGAAAAAATGGTCTGATTTCGTTATTCCAAAAGATCACAATCCATCTCTGCGCTACAGGCCACAAACCCTAACAACAAGAACATGACCGAAATCAAACCCAAAACTAAAAGTTACAAAAAACCCATTAGTGTAGCAAGGTGAAAGAAAGCGAAAAATAATGAAAGATTTGCTAAGGTATTCTCCATAGGAGCTGATCTGAGCAGAGTGGCGTTTAGTATTTTAGGGTTTCGTTTGGTCTATTTGGGAGAGAAAAAGAGAGAAATCAATAGAAAATGATGAGGGTATATAATGTAAGGTCAAGGGTGTTTACTGATTTTACTTATTATGAATAATCGAAATATAAAATAATAGAAAGATAAAATAAGAGTGAAAATTAAATCGATTTTATCATATATATGAACGATATACTTGCTTACCAAGTTTTCCAATTTGGAAAAAATATATTGGGTGTTTGGATACCAGAAATATATAAATAAATCTTAGAAGTTATAAACAAAAGCAATTGATTACATAAAAAATCATTTCCAAAATTGTGTTTCCAAAATAACTTTTGGCTTGTCGATTTAATGAAATTGAAACACCCTTTTAAATACAGTATTTCATTTAATCTTGAAAAGTAATTGTTTGATTTTTGTCAGAGGAAAACAAAAATGAAATTTGACAAGACGCAAAATAACTTAATCAACTCACTAACTAGGCGGTTCTCGTAGTGAGTCAAACTTTATTTTCTATTTGACCAAATTATTCTTCTTGAAGTTATAGCTAAGGGAAATCCTTGACCAGTGTGCTTGTCCTAAATAAATCAAAATAATTGGCTCCAAATATTTTGTACATGTAAAGTTCTTGTCCTTCTGTCCCGCCAAATTCATTTATATGATTTTCGTGAAATTTTAATTAGGCTAGCTCTTCCTTTATATAACTCTGAAAAAAATTATTTTCTTTTTTTAGAAGAAGAAATATTGTATTTATTTATAAATAGATCGTTACCCCTCAATTATAGTTGAATGAAGGTAAGATACAAGTAAGAGGGTCATGAGTATACCAACTCCTAATGACATTTTCGCTAAGTGTGAATCGACATAAAAAATGAGTTATGAGATTAGTATCTCTTAGTACAAACTTTTAGCCTCGAAAAAAATTATTGATTCCCAATTGTTAGTTAGAAAAGTAGTTCAAATTCGGCTAATAGAAAATTTAAAAAAGAAAATGAATCTTTTTCAAATATACTAAATGTGTTATGATTAATCAAGTCACATTAAAAGAAAATTGGTCTGTTGCATCACTTTCTTCATATGTCAAGAACCCACTTTTTATATGGAAAAATCCTTTTGACACGTAAAAACCATTTTCCACACCGTGTGGAAACAACCCGTGTGACAAGAAGTTCATGCCACACCTACGGTATATCGCGGAAAAAGCTGAGTTTTATGCCACACCAAATGGTGAGGCAATAACTCGAGGCAAAAAAGTATTTTATAATTTAATTATTCTTTTATTTTTATTTTATTTTATTTTAAAAATTTGTTGCCACACCGACTTGTGAGGTAATAGACTAAGGCAAAATTATCCTACAAAAAGTATATTCATTCTAGCAAAATCATCCTACGAAAAGTATATTCATTCTATCTTTTTACGTGTGGTCTTATAAATACAAAATCATCCTACGACACAATGTGGAATAACAACCTAAATATTTGGATTTTACTTCAGATACAAAATTATATATATGCAATTATTACCCCACCATCCCCGGGACAACCCTGGATTTGCACATGCATCTACGGACCTCCTCACCCCTGATACAATGAAGATTTTCTGGCAAGATTTTCCAACAATCTTCTCCGACATAGACCCAACGACACATTGGGTTATGATAGGTAATTTCAATGATATTCTGGATCAATCAGGAAAACAAAAAGGGGGGGGGGGTGGTTTGCACAGTCTCAACTTCTCCTCACATTGATAGATCATATGGGTTTTATAATTTTGGGTTTCTGAGGTGATCCATTCACTTGGACAAACAACCATCTGGGACAAGATAATATTCTGGTGAGACTTGACAGATCCCTTTCCACTCAGCGTTGGCGCACTACCAAACCTCACGGATATATTACTCATATTCTGATAATAGCTTCTAATCATGCACCAATCTTAATGCAAGCAAAATAAATCGATTGGCAAGGAACCAAAAGTTACAAATTTGAGCATCTAAGAGGCTCAGTCATCCGCAAATCAAACAAGTTATGGAATCCGCTTGTACTCAACATCATGATATTGAACCTACTCTAGTCCTTTAGCTGAAACTCATCTCGACAAGTCAAACTCTTTCTAGATGGAATAAGGAAACTTTTGGACACCTTCCCTTTATGATCAAAAAATCAACTTCCCAGATACAAATAACTCGACATCATTGTGCTACCCAAAATTAAAATGAGTTGGAATACAGGTTATTGCAAGAAAAACAACTAAGAAATCATCACACGACATTGCTTCAATATCATGTAATATACTGGAAATAAAGATCATGAATACAATAGTTGCAATCAGGTGACAACAACACTACATTCTTCCATAATAAGGCAATCATTCATAGGGGTTGCAACAATATATAAGAACTTTAGGATTCACAAAAATAATTGGATTTCTAATAAATATGAAGTAGTTCATCTAATTCTTGATCATTAATTACATAGATCAATATACATCTCCACCCACAATGATTAATGAGGCCCTATTTGCATAATCACCCCTTCTCACTAAGGAAATACAGCTGACATAAATCAAACATGCCCTTTTCTCTATAAACTCTAAGAGTGCTCCTGGCCCGAATGGCTTCATTAGTAAGTTCTTCAAAGTTTTTTTTTTTTGGAAACCACTCACTCATAGTTAATAGCTATGGTCTGTATCTTTTTTAATACCCTTAATGTACATCCACTCATAAACCACACAAACATCACGTTAATACCTAAGGTGGACCATCCATCAAAGCTTTCTTAATTCAGACCTATAGGACTATGAAATGTCACTTATAATATCATTGCTAAAATTCTGGTCAATCGGATTCAGCCGCTTCTCCCCTTTTTAATAAGACCTTACCATAGTCTTTTGTTCCATAAAGATCAATTCATGACAACAAAGCGATTGTTGGGAGCTATTCCACCGTATCAAACCTAACTAATTAAAAACCCAAAAATAGCTCTCAAATTGGATATTCAATAGGCTTATGACATCTTAATTATATTGGGGTTTCATCAAAACTTCTTTCACCAAGATAGGATTTTCACCCATCTTTGTGGATCACATTATGCTTTGCATCACGACGGTGAATTACTCGATCAATGTTAATGGTACACCACATGGATACATCAAATCAACAAGAGGTATTAGACAAGGGGACCCACTGTCTTCCTATGGCTTCGTCATATGTGTGGAATTCTTATCCACGGTGTGAAACCTACAAAATCATAAGCTAGTAGGAGGGCTCCGCATATATCAAAAGGCCCCACATATTATACACTTAATGTATGCGGACGATCTACTCATCAACTATAAAACTTTTGTTGAAGCTAACATTCATCTCAAGAACTTGATTTAATCCTACGGTTCATCATCCGAACAAGTAATAAACACTTCCAAATGTGTAATTATGCACCTTCCATGTCTAGAACCGAGGTAAGCAATCTGCAGCAATATTTCGGCATGCCAACCACATCAAAACCCCCAATTTATCTAGGGTCCAATTCAAATAAGGGAGATCGTTTATCCACGCCTTTGCATCTCTTATTCAAAGGCAAGATCGAAAATAAAAATAGTGGATAACAAAATGATTAGCCCCGGTAGAAAGATTATATCTCATTAAAACGTCCCTCACTCCCACAACAAACAATCTTATGTAAACATAATGGTTCCCCACCAAAGTGCACCAACAAATAAACCGTGTCTGTTAGAGAACTACTCGGTCGAACTCGCAAGCGTTGATATCTCAAGATTGTTTGTCAAGTTTAGTTGCCAAAACTATAAGTCTTGATTTCTAGTCTACTTATAGCTATGTCTCAGATTAGGATATAATGTGAAGTTGAGCTTTAGACTTCACGGCATTCATCGATTGAATACGAAGAACTACTAAGGGAGATTGTGGAACTTCATCAATAAAAGGTATGTGGAGACTTGAACTCATCTATCACTTAAAAGTCTATTTCTATTCTATCTCCAATTGAGACAAAAATCGTATAGCTATATAGACTTTACTTTATACAATTTGATATTTCGAGCTAAGTTGAACTCGCTTACATATTTCTCGAAATATGTGTTGGTAAACTTTCGCTTTAAACAAGTTCATCTTTTATTCTTGATGAAAGTCAAAAGATGATCATGTGAAAATCGCCTGGTAACATCTGAAATGATTTGTGTGAGACTGTCATTTTATGTAGACTCATAATGTTTCGTATTGATCATTCGATCACTTGAAAATTGCTTTGAAGCTAATAGTATGTGTGAGACAACTATTCCCATCTTCTAGGAATGTTTCAATGATTAAAATAGGAGTTTAGAATAACTAACCATTGATTGGATACAACACAGTACGCGTACTTGTATGTTTAACAGTTGCAAGTTATTCCAAGTTCGGGAACTTAGTATGCATACCCATATGCGTACTCTTTTATCAGTTGAAGTCCGGCAACTTAGTATGCATACCCGTATGCGTATTGGCGTAACAATTCAGGTCTGGGATTTTGGTATGCGTACCCATTTGCATACTAAATCAACTAAGTTCGGTCGTGAATGATAGTATGCGTATCCGTTCGCATACTGGCGGACAGACCAAGTCCGAAACTCTAAGAATGCGTACCTGTTTGCATACTTGAGTGTTTTAAGTTCTAAAATCGGTTATTCATGAACAAATACATTTATATAATAAGGAATTCAATATTTGCAAACCGTGGCTAAAATGTTGTTGAATCGATTCGAGTGAATCAAAACCAATTTTGCTTCAATTGTGTCTTGTATACTTCTACGAGAATATAAACAATTGAACAACTCTAATACTAGTTTCATTTGAGTCATTTGGATTAGTTGTGGATAAGATGAACAAGGTTGATATGAAAGTGTTCATATGGATAACTTTGGTTAACTAATGTTGAGCCAACAAAGTGTACACTTTAAGGTACGGTTATCCATATCTAAATGAAGGTACATTTCATTTGTGGGTAACAAGCTAAGTTCAATCTAATGGTTCAAAGATATTAGCTTGAATCTAATTAGGTTTACATCTAACGGTGAATATTGAATTCTTTGTTACCAAGGTAACATTGATCGCAAACCCTGATTTGAAGACTATATAAGGGAGAACTCTAGCAATTCGGAAACCTAATCCCCACACCTCCTGTGTGATACTAGTTGCGACTAGAGTCAATTATCCTTAAACCTAGGTTTTTCTAATACCATTATAGGTTGACGACTTAAATACTTCGTTGGGATTCTGAAGCCAGACCTAACTATTTTTTCCTGTAGTTGTGTGTTTTGATCTTACTTTGTTCTATCGTATTGAGTACTATTTTCTCTAAGATTCTGTTGAGATTTAATCTCTAATAGGTAAGATAAAAAGTAGTCACAAACATCTTCATCTCATCGTTTGTCACTCCACAATATCTTGTTTCGCTACCATATGATTAAGATTATTGTGAGGTGATTGATATTACTAGGTTTTTCTTCGGGATTATAAGTCTGGTGTATCAATTGGTTCCTTTTCACCTTGATTTATCAAAAGTCAGAACAAAAACTCGTAGGTATTTATGTGGGAGACAGATTTATCTATTCAATAAACTTTTCTGTATGAGATATATTTGTTTATGAAGTCTTAGACTTTGGGTCGTAGCAATTATTAATTATAGGTGATATCATCTAAGGGAATCAAGTGTGTAGAGTCTTGCTGGGATTCAGAGGCGTAAGGAGATTGAATGTACCTTGATCAGTGTGAGATTGATTAGGGATCTACTACATTCTAGTCTGAAGTTAACTTGTAGTAGGCTAGAGTATTTAGTGGCTTAATACATTGTGGTGTTCAAATCTGGACTAGGTCCCGGGGTTTTCTGCATTTGCGGTTTCATTGTTAACAAAATTCTGGTGTCTGGGTTATTTCTTTTCCACATTATATTTTCTATATAATTGAAATATCACAGGTTGTGGGTAGTTCAATCAATGAGACATTCCAACCTTTGGTTGTTGATATAAATGGATTGGCACTTGAACATTAGTCTTTGGTACCGTTCAAGTTGTTTCTCATAATAATCAGGCTCGTAGATTCTATCTGTTTGATTTGCTGATTACATTGAGAAACAGAGATATAACTCTTGGATATATTTCTATTGATTGAGTATGACTGTCTAGTTGATTCTCTTGGAATTATATTGGAGTTTGTCCATACAGATTGCCTAAACGAAATATTGGGTGTGGTTGTTGTACCCCCGCTTTTTCAATTGGTATCAGAGCAAGAAAACATGTTTAAGACCTCATAAGTTTGTGTTTGTGGAAATCTGACTCTGTGGACGAAAACACTATCTCAGTAAATGCATCACCAGTTCAGAAACATTCTGATTTGGTCCAAAAACTTATTTCTCCTAAGAAACCTATCACTGTCTGAAACTGTGTATAGCTGCTGGGAAGCACACCTAGATGAACAGTTAGATGATCTTTCCATTGAAAGTGATTCAGATGAAGGACGGGATGTTGATGAAGAAGTCTCGCAATATATCAATCTTTTTGACCATCTCATAAAGAAAAAGAAGTCAACATCTTGCTTGACTGAGTTTCTGACTCCTCTCTGTCTAAAAAATAAGAAAATGAGAAAAATCTTTAAGGGTTATGATTGTGGGTATAATGTTTTACAATCTCTTATTCAATATCGTGAAGAAGATGGTGTTCAAAGAACTCCGAATGTGAAAATCTTCGTCGAAATCTCTTTATGTTGAAAGAAGAATTTGCTGAATTTGACGCAATATGTAACTCTCAACAGTGTTGTTTTAAAGACAGAGATAAAAATATTCTCTCACGAGAGAAACACGAGGCTGATCTTTCTGCTGCCCAAAACAGGGTAAATGTGCTAGAAGAAAACTTGAAAAAGTTTAATCTTAGTTCAACAAAATAATCCACTATGCTGGGAGCTTGTAAGAAACATCGTGATACACGAGGTTTGGGCTATGAAGGAATAGACGCTCCAAGCAGCAGTAAGATTGATTTTGTTTGTAATGATAGCAATTTCCTACAGAAAAATTTCACTAATGACAAAAGTGAAAATTTACCTCTTGTGGCAGAAGAGTCAAATAACAAAGGAAGTCAACCTCCTACACATATGAGAAAGGTTAATAACATTCCCTTCAGATGTTATTATTGTGGAAACAAATGTCATCTTGAAAAAAGATGTCGTTTTCGTTTGCGGAATGAAAAACTTCATAACATTCTTATATGGATGTCTAAGGAAGTAATCAAACCCGTTTCTCATATTACTAGTCTCAAATGTCCAACCCTCAGACAAGGAAAGTGCTGTGATAAGCCAATTCTTGCCTGTAAAGATAACACAAAGGCTTTCTACAATTATAAAAAGAATTGTGTTATGAGGACAAATAACTGCTTTGTTGATCCAATAAATAAAATTTTTTTTTCAAGATCTTCTTCCGGGGATAAAGGGAGTTTTGGATCAAAAGTGTCAACCGTTCCTGAATATATTCATATCAATATTCGTGTTTGGGAACTCAAGACTAGTATAAATAGACTCAAGTGAAGCATTAAAAAGGAAAGGAAGGAAGCAACTTCATGTATCTCTTGTCCCCCTCTTATTAATCCTCTTGAGACTAACTCTATTGACTTCCCAGGTGTTTTTCAAGAAAGAAAAAGGGAAAATGTCAATTCTCTTGATGAGCTCTATGCTCGTCAAATTACAACTTGACTCCTTACAATTGTGTGTCCTCTTCGAGACCATGTGAGGATGCACATATTTTTCAAGAAGCTATCGTCTTCTTGAAAAAGTGGTCTTTGTTGTATTCTTTTTAAGAATAAAATAATCATCTTACTGTTGAGCCCTGCTCTATTTATGTATTACACGAGGTAATATAAATGATCAATAACTCTTGAGAAAACTCTCTTTTGTTGTTTACCTTGAAAAACTTCGTTTTTTTCTTCCCTAATGAGAGTTGATTTGTTGTCTATCAACAATTACTTCGTGCTCTTTTTTTTAGCTAAGTTTTCATGTCATTTGTTTGGAACTTGTTTTTTGATTTTTATCAAAACATACTTCTAAAAATAAGCTTCATTGGTTCCTTGGTTTTGAATTTGGTTCATGACTACAAGCGTTCGCGCACCCAACCCGTTAACGAATGCATACGTGTAACCCTAGGGTTTTCCTATGAAAATCTCATATAAATATATCAAGGATTCCTCCTTCTGATATATGCTCATTATGTAACGTTAAGATTTCTCTTGTGATATCATGGAGTTCACAATGGATGGATGCAAAAAGGAAGACAAAGCTGAAGAACTCAAGGTTATTGAGTTTCACGAGAACCCTGTTTTCATAACCTACTTTCATGCAGTTGACCATGAAAACGATCTTCCAGTTCAGATGTCATCTATATTGGTTGGAAATCTTCTTCGGGATTTTGAGGTTGTACGTGGTCAACTTGAATTTGCAACAAAGAATCTTGAGTTAAAGACTGAACTGAAGAAAGCTACTGATGAACTTGTTATTGTTCAATCCCTGGTTACTGACTACATCTAAGTCTTTTCTGTTCTTTTTTTTTGGATTTTATTTTTGTCTTAATGTATAGGAAACTTTTTATGTAAAATTAATTCTTGTTTTGAGAAGGATAACTAGGGTTTAGAATAACAATTATTGTGATTACACATAGTTATTGCCAATTATTTTCATCCTGCAATGTTTTTAGATCTATTTATTCAAAATCCAAAGTTTATTTGGAAGATGATTTTGCAGTATTAATCTTTATTAGTTTTATATATTGCAAATAATATTATGGGATATATGTGTTTACGTCAGTGAACTATGATTGTCCCATATGCTAGAGCACTGATCGGTTGAACTCGAAAACGTTGCTATCTCAAGCTTGTTTGTCAAGTTTAGTTGCCAAAACTATAAGTCTTGATTTCTAGTCTACTTATAGCTAAGTCTCGGATTAGGATATAAAGTGTAGTTGAGCTTTAGACTTCACGACATTCATCGATTGAAGATGAAGAACTACCAAGGGGAGCTTGTGGAACTTCATCAACAAAAGGTATGTGGAGACTTGAACTCATCTATCACTCAAAAGTCTATCTATTCTATCTACTATTTGAGGCAAAAATCATATATCTATATAAACTTCGATTATACACATTTGATATTTCGAGCCGAGTTTAACTCGCTTACATGTTTCTCGAAATATTTGTTGGTAAGCATTCGCTTTAACCAAGTTCATCTTATATTCTTGATGAAAGTCAAAAGATGATCATGTGAAAATCGCCTGGTAACATTTTACATGATTTGTGTGAGACAGTCATTTGATGTAGACTCGGAATATTTCGTATTGATCATTTGATCACTTAAAAATTACTTTGAAGCTAATAGTTTGTGTGAGACAGCTATTCTCGTCTTCTAAGAATGTTTTAATGATTGAAATGAGAGTTTAGAACAATTAATCGTGATTGGATATAGCACAGTATGCGTACTTGTATGCTAATTGTTGCAACTTATTCCAAGTCCAGGAACCAGAGTATGCATACCCATATGGTACTGGTTGGTTAGTTGAAAGACCGGGAACTTAGTATGCATACTCGCGTAAAGTCAAGTTTCGGTATTTAACTGAGTTTGGAAGGTATGCGTACCAGTTCGCATACTGGCGAACCCAAACCAAGTTCGACCACTTAGGTATGCGTACCCGTTCGCATACTTGAGTAGGTTATGTTTTCAAAAATCGGTTTGTTCATGAACTGATACATTTATATAATAAGGAATGCAATCTTTTGAAATACCGTGGCTATAATGTTTATGAATTGATTCGAGTGAACCAAAATCGATTTTGCTTTAATTGTGTCGTGTATACTTCTATGAGAATATAAACAATTGAACAACTCTAGAACTAGTTTCATTTGAGTCATTTGAAATAGTTGTGATTAAGATGAACAAGGTTGATATGAAAGTGTTCATATGACTAACTTCAGTTAAATATTTTTGAGCCAACAAGGTGTACACATTTAGGTACGGTTACCAATATCTAAATGAAGTCACTTTTAATTTGTGTGTATCAAGCTATGTTCGATCCAACGGTTGAAAGATATTAGCTTGAGTCTAATCAGGTTTTAATCTAAGGGTGAATATTGAATGCTTTGTTACCAAGGTAACATTGATTGCAAACTCTGATTTGAAGATTATATAAGGGAGAACTCTAGCAACTAGGAAACCTAATCCCCACACCACCTGTGTGATACTAGTTTCGAATAGAGACGATTCTCCTTTAATCTAGGTTTTTCCAAAACCATTATAGGTTAATGACTTAATGAATTCATTGGGATTGTGAATTCAGACCCAACTATTTTCTTTGTAGTTGTGTGTTCTGAACTTGTTGTATTCTATCATATTTAGTACTATTTTCTCTAAGATTTGATCGAGATTTATTATCCGATAGGTAAGATAAAAAGTAGTCACAAACATCTTCGTCTCATCGTTTTTCATTCCACCACATATTGTTTCACTACCATACGATTAAGATTATTGTGAGGTGATTGATATTACTAGGCTGTTCTTCGAGAATATAAGTCTGGTGTATCAATTAGTTCTTTTTCACCTTGATTTATCAAAAGAGGGAACAAAATTCATAGGTATTTCTGTGGAAGACAAATTTATCTATTCAATAGACTTTTCTGTGTGAGACAGATTGGTTTATCAAGTCTTCGACTTTGGGTCGCAACAACTCTTAGTTGTGGGTGAGATCAACTAAGGGAATCAAGTGCGTAGGTTGGGATTCAGAGGCGTAAGGAACGCGACTGTACCTTTATCAGTGTGAGATTGGTTATGGCTCAACTACATTCCAGTATGAAGTTAACTTGGAGTAAGCTAGTGTCTTTAGCGTCTTAATACAGTATGGTGTTCAAATCTGGACTAGGTCCCGAGGTTTTTCTACATTTGCGATTTCCTCGTTAACAAAATTTCTGGTGTCTGTATTATTTCTTTTCCGCATTATATTTTTTATATAATTGAAATATCACAAGTTGTGCATAGTTCAATCGATTACATAATACAACCTTTGGTTTTTGATATAAATTGACTGAAACTTGAATATTGCTCTTTGGTTCCGTTCAAGTTGTTTCACATAATAATCAGGCTCACGGATTCTATCTGTTTGATTTGATGATTACATTGAGAAATAGAGATACAAATCTTGGATATATTTTCATTGATTGAGTCTGACTGTCTAGTTTATTTTCTTGGAATTATATTGGAGTTTGCCCATACAGATTTCCTAAAAGAAATATTGGGTGTGGTTGTTATACCCACGCTTTTTCAATTGGTATCAGAGTAGGCAAACACGTTTATGACCTCATAAGTTTGTGTTTGTGGCAATCTGATTTGTGTGGATAGTTGTTTATCTCAAACTCGCGCACATAGAAATGAGTTCCAAAAGTTTTGATTATGCTAAATGTCTTGGGCTTACCTCCAAGGATAACTTCTTTGTTGATTCTTCTGAATCCCGAGGTAAGAATTTTTTGCTATAAGATTCTAATTACATTCCCTCTGATGTGAAATTTAATACTATGTCTGAAGCTGAAATTGAATTCACCAGAACTAAAAAAAAAAATAGCTGAGATTATTGATTTTCAAGGATCTAAGATAAAGTCTCTTGAAGAAAAACATGATCATCTCATTGATGTGCTTGAGAAGTCTCTTGGTCGAGAACGGGAACTCTATAGCATCATTGAGTCCTTCTCTAACAATATCAAAAAACTTGTTCAAGAAACTACTCTACAGCGTGGAAAGATTAGTACTCTTGAGGGTATTGTTAAAGAAGATTCAATTAGAGAAAAACATTTGATCGAGACTCATTCATCAGATCTGGACAACTCTCGTGTTGAAAAAAGAGAAACTGGTTTCATCCCTTCTTCTAGCCCAGGAACAATGCAAACCCTTGAAAAATGAAAACTTTGTTTTAATGACAAAATCTTTTATGACAATCACTAATTCTCAGGCGGAATTACAGTACATGAAGATAAGTACTCCAAAGGAACTTCCCGCTAAGAAATGTTTACATAACTTTTGGTCTTCTAATAGGGATATGAACTTAAAACAGGTTCTTTCCGATGTTTCTCTTCCACGAACCTGTTCCTTATATGGGAAAAACAATTACTATGCTCTACATTGTTTTGCTAGAAAGAAACAGATTTCTGTTCAGCAAAATATACTTCTTTTTACAGTCGACAGAGTAAATTGTCTGACGACATCTACAATGGATTTCATTCCTACAGAAATACATAACTCTCATATTAAGGGTTTCAATGATCACTCATCTTGAAATATCTACCGGAATTGTGTTCCTCCTTATGGTGCAAATTCTTATACCACAAATATACACATTCCCAGTATTTATGAGAATAAGACTGGTAAGACTAAGTCTAGGAGATGGAGATCTCATAATTCTAATCCTCTAGAACCAATCTCTAGAGGTCCTAGACTTAATCCTCAGAAAAATCTCTCTGATGGATTTTCTAAGAAGGTTATGTCTAATTCTTCTGGAAAAAGAAATGACCGAAGGAAGGCAACGAATACAAGTATCAAACTCTCAGATGGTATCTACAATTCATCTTTCAATATTCATAGTGGGAGTTCTTGTCACTCTGCTACCTAATTATAGGTAATTTCATCCTTGCATCTAACTTGAAAGTTGCAAGGATGACATTTACGATATGCTCAAGTCTACTTTAGTCTTGTGTTTGATTTAGTTTTTTTTCTAAGTTTGAGTCAATTCTTGACTCCCAGTGACTAATGTATCTTTTCCTTATGCTCTGATTGATTCTTTTGATTATTGAGCTATGAAGGTAAGAGATATCTGAAAAACAAAGTGTATTTCCTTTTTACTGGATCCCTTTGATCCATTAACCTTCCTTATCTAGTCCACGAAAGTCCGTGTCTTTTCTTGAGAATTTGTAGGGTATATATAACAAGGGTGTTCTTATCTTGTTTATTAAGATATATATATTATATATTGTTTATTCCATCCCTAATAAAAAGAAATAGAGAACTCTTCAAGACCTCAGGAAGTGGTGAATCTTGAGATGAAAGAAGATGTTAAAGGATGCGATTCATTTCAAGAACTTGTCTTGAAAAAGATGATTACAAGGAAAGAGTACAACTCCTGGATTGGTGAATCTTTCAAGGACTTAATTCTTTTTCAGAATGACTCAAAGGTCGAATTTGAAAATAAATCATCTTATTGATGGTCAGACCAAAATCCTTGAGAATCAAAATATCTTGATCAGGAATCAGAAGAAACTCATCATGGACTATGTCAAAGCTAGGCATCTTGCCCGCATTATTGATCGGAAAGTTAATGTTCAAACTCATGAACATGGAGTCTCTACGGTCAAAAGAATAAAGGATATCGGTGATACCTTTTATGATGGAGCCTTTTAAAGGTATGATGTTATCAAAGAAACTTGATTTTTTTCTAGGAAACTTCTTATGAGAATTTATTATTATGTTTTAAGAAGGATAACTAGGGTTTGAAATAGCAATTATTGTGAGTACACATAGATATTGCCAACGATTTTCATCTTGCAATATTTTTATATTTATTTATTTAAATTATAAAGGTTATTTGAAAGATGATTTTGCAGTATTAATCTTTATTGGTTTTATATATTGCAAAAATTGTTATGGGAAATGTGTGTTTACGTCCGTGAACTATGATTGTCCCATATATGTCAAAAGTTAAGTCCATCATATGTCATTATGTAAATATTGATGGAAGATATAATGAAATTTTGATAAAAAAGATTAAGTCTATGGTATCATTATGCAAATATTGATGAAAACATAATGAATCTTTGTATATTCCGCAGTATTGATCTTTCCCTGATCCAATTCTATGTGAAATTACCGTGCGGCTCCGTAAGTTCTCTTATGTTGAGCACTTACGATTAAATTAATCATGAGTTCACTTGTGGTTAATTTAAATGAATTTTCTGGATACAAATTCATGTTTCATTTAATTTGTTAATGTCCAAAGAAATCCTTCTTTTCTTATAAAAGTAAGGTCGATCTTGTTGTTATTTCGGGAATGACATTTTATGGGGGAGAGTTCTTAATTGAACTTGTGCTTAATTTCTAGATCTTAGTGGGGAGTGCGGCTGTGGAATATTGTAGGAGTTATCTTGTATCTTTATAAACTCCTTCATGAATACACTAAGTTTCAACTACGTGAAATCATCGAAACAAAGTTGATATGTTCTCTTTTAGTCATGAAGTATCTCTATGAAAATTTCATTATGATCCCATTAGTTTTCGTACATTTGCCAATTTATATTGACAAAAAGGAGGAAATTAATGTGTAGTTCACACTACAAATACATATGGTTTACGGATCATTATGTAAGAGGGAGTGGTTTTCATTGTGAGATGAAGTATTGACTAAGGGGGAGTGATACATATCACCATAGTATCGTTTTCAAAGTTGTGATGCAATTGGACTTTGATGCTGTGTAAATACTATGAAACTATATAACAATGATTGAGAGCTATTGTTTTCTCATTTTTATGGCTACAGATCTTCAACAAATATGATGCTGAGTTGAACACGTTCAGAATTACAGGAGTACTTGGAAGTGACGAAGATTTCGAGTAATGTTGAAGAACCAAAGAAATCAAGTATTTGGATGAGAAGATACAAAGTTTACTTATTTTTTAATCCATATGTATTGATCATTTTGTCACTAAAATTGACAAGGGGGGGGGGGATTGTTAGAGCACTTCTCGGTTAAACTCATAAGCGTTTCTATCTCAAGCTTGTTTGTCAAGTTTAGTTGCCAAAACTGTAAGTCTTGATTTCTAGTCTACTTATATCTAAGTCTCGGATTAGGATATAAAGTGTAGTTGATCTTTATACTTCATGACATTCATCGATTGAAGATGAAGAACTACCAAGGGGAGCTTGTGGAACTTCATAAACAAAGGTATGTGGAGACTTGAACTCATCTATTACTCAAAAGTTTATCTACTGATATATCTCCTATTTTGAGAATTTTTTTTTATAGATATATAGACTTCGATTATACACATTTGATATTTCGAGCTGAGTTTAACTAGCTTACATATTTCTCGAAATATGTGTTAGTAAGCTTTCACTTTAACCAAATTCATCTTATATTCTTGATGAAAGTAAAAAGATGATCACGTGAAAATCGCCTAGTAACATTTTACATGATTTGTGTGAGACATCCATTTGTTGTAGACTCGGAATGTTTCCTATTGATCATTCGATCACTTGAAAATTACTTTGAAGCTAATAGTTTGTGTGAGACAACTATTCTCGTCTTCTAAGAATGTTTCAATGATTGAACTGAGAGTTTAGAACAATTAACCATGATTGGATATAACACAGTATGCGTACTTTTATGCTAACTGTTGCAAGTTATTCCAAGTCCGGGAACCATAATATGCATACCCGTATGCGTATTGGTTGGTTAGTTGAAAGTCCGGGAACTTAGTATGCATACCCGTATGTGTACTAGCGTAAGTTCCGGAATTTAACTGAGTTTGGAAGGTATGCGTACCATTTCGCATACTTGAGTAGGTTATGTTCTAAAATCGGTTTGTTCATGAACTAATACATTTATATAATAAGGAATGCAATCTTTTGCAAACCGTGGATATGATGTTCATGAATTTATTCGAGTAAATCAAAATCGATTTTGCTTCAATTGTGACTTGTATACTTCTATGAGAATATAAACAATTGAACAACTCTAGAACTAGTTTTATTTGAGTCATTTGAAATAGTTGCGATTGAGATGAACAAGGTTGATATGAAAGTGTTCATATGGCTAACTTCAGTTAAATATTGTTGAGCCAACAAGGTGTACACATTTAGGTACGGTTACCCATATCTAAATAAAGTAACTTTTCATTTATGTGTAACAAGCTAAGTTAGATCTAATAGTTGAAAGATATTAGCTTGAGTCTAATCAGGTTTTCATCTAACGGTGAATATTGATTGCTAGGTTACCAAGGTAACATTGATTAAAAACCCTGATTTGAAGACTATATAAGGGAGAACTCTAGCAACTGGGAAACCTAATCCCCAAACCTCCTGTGTGATACTAGTTGCGACTAGAGTCGATTCTTCTTTAACCTAGGTTTTTCTAAAACCATTATAGATTAACGACTTAAAGACTTCAATGGGATTGTGAAGCCAGACCTAACTATTTTCTCTGTAGTTGCGTGCTCTGATCTTGATGTATTATATCGTATTGAGCAATATCTTCTCTAAGATTTTCTCGAGATTTATTCTCTGATATGCAAGATAAAAAGTAGGCACAAACATCTTCGTCTTATCGTTTGTGATTCCACAATATATTGTTTTTCTACATACAATTAAGATTATTGTGAGGTGATTGATATTACTCGGCTTTTTTTCGGGAACATAAGTCCGGTGTATGAATTGGTTCTTGTTCACCTTCATTTAAAAAAAAACGGAACAAAACTCATACGTATTTCTGTGGGAGACAAATTTATCTATTCAATAGACTTTTCTGTGTGAGACATATTGGTTTATTAAGTCTTTGACTTTGGGTTGCAATAACTCTTAGTTGTGGGTGAGATCATCTAAGGGAATCAAGTGGGTAGAGTCCTGATGGGATTCAGAGGGGTAAGGAACGTGACTGTACCTTGATCAGTATGAGATTGGTTATGGCTCAACTATATTCCAGTCTGAAGTTAACTTGGAGTAGGCTAGTACTATCTGTAGCGGATTAATATAGTATGGTGTTCAAATCTGGACTAGGTCCCGGGGTTTTTCTGCATACGGTTTTCTCGTTAACAAAATTTCTGGTATCTGTGTTATTTCTTTTCCACATTATATTTTCTATATAATTGAAATATCACAGGTTGTTATTAGTTCAATCAATTAGATAATCTAACCTTTGGATGTTGATATAAATTGATTGACACTTGAACATTGACCTTTGGTTCCGTTCAAGTTGTTTCTCATAATAATCAGGCTCACGGATTCTATCTGTTTGATTTGCTGATTACATTAAGAAACAGAGATACAACTCTTGGATATATTTACATTGATTGAGTCTGACTGTCTAGTTGATTCTCTTGGAATTATATTGGAGTTTGTCCATACAGATTGCCCAAAAAAAATATTGGGTGTGGTGGTTGCCTAGTTATCAATTCGGGATTCAACATACGTATGGAATGACAAACATACGAATATTATTCGGATTTGTGAAAATCAAATTCGATCACAAATCAGGTCAACGGTTCGTGGTTTGGCAGTAGTGCGGAACGGCATACGTACATGTATAATTCGCTTTTGAGATATGAGTTCGACATACAAAATTCGGAAGACATATATGATAAATTAATCCATATTTATAATATGAAAGACTAATTTAATATACATAAATGGTTTAGAAGGTGATAAATATATTTTAATATAAAATAAAAATTGTATAATGCATTATATATTAAATATAGGAAACATCTAACGTGTGTCAAGCATTGGCACAGTGGCTCTCTTTGTGAACCTTGAGACTCGACTTCGATTCGAGTACCCTTAAATTTGCAATAATTTTTGTAAACGAAAAATTAAATCTTGGATCAGCAAATCTGATGGATGAGTTTGAGTCAAACTCTGACCGAGTCAAACAGAGACTTAAATTGCTAACCAAATCGAACCGATGAATTATACTGATACGCGAATAATTCGCGGTATATTCGGTTACCTCATACTACACGCGTACTGGGTCCGGGGTTAGAAACAAACGTGTATAATTCACGATACGTATCGATTTGGAGAATTGCTAACTAGGGGTTGTTGTACCCCGCTTTTTCATCATATATGTCAAAAGTGAAGTATATTATGTCATTATGCAAATATTGATGGAAAATAGAATGAACTTTTGAAAGTCAAAGATTAAGTCTATGGTATCATTATGCAAATATTGATGAAAAATAGAATGAATCTTTGCATATTCCGCAGTATTGATCTTTCCATGATCCACTTTTATATGAAAGTAATGTATGGCTCCATAAGTTTCCTTATGTTGAGCATTTATGATTAAATTAATCATTTAGGTTCCTTGGTGGTTAATTTTGAGCTTTCTGGATACAAATTCATGTTTCATGATTTTTTGTTAATGTCCAAAGAAATCCTTCTTTTCTTGTAAAAGTAAGGTCGCTCTTGTTGTTCCTTTGGGAATGACATTTTATGGGGGTGGGGGAGTTCTTAATTGAACTTGTGCTTAATTGGGAATGAAAGACATTTTATGTTGAGCATTTATGATTAAATTAATCATTTAGGGGGGGTGAGGGGATTTTTTGGTCCAAAGTTCTTGTTAATTGAAACTGGGGTGGGGGTGGGGGTGGGGGAGCTAATTCTTTGTGGGGAATGCAGTTGTGGAATATTCTAGGAGTTATCTTGTATCTTTATAAACTCCTTGATGAATAAACTAAGTTTCGACTATGTGAAATCATTGAAACAAAGTTGATATGTTCTCTTTTAGTCATGAAGTATCTCTATGAGAATTTCATTATGATCCCGCTAGTTTTCGTACCTTTGCCAATTTATATTGACAAAAAAAGGGAGAATTACTGTGTAGTTCACACTACAAATACATATGGTTTACAGATCATTATGTAATTAAGGGAGAGTGGTTTTTATTGTGAGATGAATTATTGACTAAGGGGGAGTGGTTTTCATTGTGAGATAAAGTATCTCTATCAAGGTAACATTGATTGCAAACCCTGATTTGAATACTATATAAGGGAGAACTCTAGCAAATGGGAAACCTAATCCCCACACCTCTTGTGTGATACTAGTTGCGACTAGAGTCTATTCTCCTTTAACCTAGGTTTTTCTAAAACCATTATAGGTTAACGACTTGAAGACTTCATTGGGATTCTGAAGACAGACCCAACTATTTTCTCTGTAGTTGTGTGTTCTTATCTTTCTTTGTTCTAACATATTGAGTACTATCTTCTCTAAGATTTTCTCGATATTTTATCTCTGATAGGTAAGATAAAAATTAGTCAAAAACATCTTCGTCTCATCGTTTGTGATTCCACAATATGTTATTTCGCTTCCATACGATTAATATTATAGTGAGGTGATTGATATTACTAGCTAGGCTATTCTTCGGGAATATAAGTCCGTTGTATCAATTGGTTCATGTTCACCTTAATTAATTTATCAAAATACAGAACAAAAACTCGTTGTTATTTCTGTGGGAGACAGATTTATCAATTCAATTAACTTTTCTGTGTGAGACAGATTTGTTTCTCAAGTCTTCGACTTTGGGTCATAGAAACTCTTAGTTGTGGGTGAGATCATCTAAGGGAATCATGTGCGTAGAGTCCTACTGGAATTCAAAGGCGTAAGTTTCATGACTGTACCTTGATCAATGAGAGATTGATTAGGGCTCAACTACATTCCAGTCCAAAGTTAACTTGTAGTAAGCTAGATTCTATAGCGGCTTAATATAGTGTGGTGTTCAAATTTGGACTAGGTCCCGGGGTCTTTCTGCATTTGTGGTTTCCTCGTTAACATAATTCTGGTGTCTGTGTTATTTATTTTCCGCATTATATTTTAAAATATAGTTGAAATATCACAGGTTGTGCATAGTTCAATCAATTATATAATCCAACCTTTGGTTGTTGATATAAATTGATTGGAACTTGAACATTGGTCTTTGGTACCTTTCAAGTTGTTTCTCATAATAATCAGGCTCGCGGATTCTATCTGTTTGATTTGCTAATTACGTTGAGAAACAGAAATATAACTCATGAAAGTATTTATATTGATTGAGTCTGACTGTCTAGTTGATTATCTTGGAATTATATTGGATTTTGTCCATACAGATTGCCTAAATGAAATATTAGGTGTGGTTGTTGTACCCCCGCTTTTTCTGTATCACCATGAATTTTTTCTGGGGACACGATTCATCAGTTAATAAAATTCATCCCATGGGCTATGATAAATTAACCAAGGCAAAATCTAAAGGAGGGTTAGGTATCGGGAAAAGTGAAAATAATAATAAAGCACTTCTCATGAAAATAATGTGGAGTCCACATGATGAACACACCTGACTTCATATATGGAAGTTTTTGCAATGATAAGTATCTTAAACATCAACCAATTCTCGGAAATTATTTTGCTCTAGCAGCGCTAGAGCATTTTTTTGAACTAGCAGCGTTTGCGGCCATTGGATGGAAGAAATGTGATGTCATCAGAAGACAAAAAACATGAAATGACGTCACATTCACAGGATCTAATGGTTAGAATCTCTGCTAGAGCAAACTCGTTCCCAACCAATTCAAGGCTTTGTTACGGTTCCGCCCTCGTCCATCCAGCAATGGAGACAACTGGTACCTTTCATTCCTACTGTACAACAACTTATTTTCCATTGCATCAGAAATGATCTAACAAACCCTATCCAGCCTAACCGGATCCCAAACTGCTGAACCTTGACCCGTCACAATGCTACCCCATCTAGACGGTAGCGGATATCATCGATACTATTTCTCATAATTGGATGCATGATAAAATAGATAACCTAACTATTGCATCCCAAGAATCATAAGTGTAACGGACCGGAAATTTTCCCTCTAGCGAGTTGGATTTTAACCCGTCCAGAACCAGAACTAGAACCAAGCTATTTAGTCCCGAACAAGTTCAGGGTATAACATAGATAATATCTCGTAAATATCTTATCTCCAAAAATGCGGCGATTTTTTTTACGCCGGCTGCCTTCCTGCCTAGACACAACTTACCCAGAGGTAAGAGTAATCCTTAACCCATTAATTCTGTGATGTGTTTGGAACTTTAACCCGTACATCAGGGCTAAACCCCCGCTCAGTCACTCGAAAGTACAAAATTGTACATAAAATATAAACATAATGTATTTATTCAAAAATAAAGTATCGAAGAGCATGACTTTATATAGTGACAGTTAAGCAGAAGAAAGAAGAATGTTAAAATGATGGAGTAAAATATGTATTTCCTTGTAACAAGTCTTACACAACAAAAGCAAAAAAAATGGTATTTAAGTCTTTCATTAGTTGAAATTTAACAATTTCTTAAAGTAGAAATTGTAAGAAGTAGAAATATGTAAAACATGACTTGTTGATACAGTAAATTTTGAAAACAGAAAATGTTCCAAACTTATAGACATTCTTATTAGATATATGAACTGAAACTGAAATATTTTCAAGCAAATTGAATATCATTCCAAAACACTCCCAATGCCCACTTGTTATTATACCATGATGTATACATATATAAGGACGACAAAGTAAATACTAACTTTGTGTCTCTAGATTCGTTGCCGCAAGCTTCTTGTAGCTTGATGCTCCAGAATGAATCCTAACTTTGTAGAAAACAAAACAAGTGAGCCACATCACAGTAGGGGATACAACAACAATTGATGCCAGGAGATTAGAAAATAAAATGCCAACACGCATCAACATAAAGTATGAAATTCGTAACTAAATGTAAAGCATATGTTCATAAACATTTGTAAGCTACTATTTAATTAAATTCAGATAAAATTACTCTATTATTTACAAGGCCAGTGCCAACGTTAGTGTAGTCTGATAACAACCATCGTTATCAAACAAATGGTCTTTCTGGTTGCCACCCGTAGGTGGGGTGTCAATTAAGGCCCGACGATCCTAAAGGAGAGTTCTCTATTTTCCAAATTCAGTTGTCACAAGGGAACATCAAACTATGTTCTAAAGAACCTTGTAAATCCATAACTGAAAAACTTACTTAAATATAAGTGTTTGCAGCATTCTCAAAATCTTTCTAAAACACATTTTCAAGAGCGTAATGTAAGCTTTTGAATCCAGGAAGTAGGCAAATATTCATACAATGTAACAAACTCAAATCATTGGAACTCTACTCCGCTAATTCAAAATTATCCATAGGTAGCAAACCGACACTCACCAAGGTGCTAGAACTATGAGAACATGATTAAGTTCGAAGTACAATTCAAATATTAACAGTGAAGACAATTATTTATGAACGATGAGATATATTTCTAGTCAACATGGATGGTGATACAGCATGCAAGTAAAATAATGTCTTCATATTATGGAAGTATGTCAATAATTTGAAATAGCAAGAGCGCATAACGCAAATCGTAAAATCTGAGAAGGTCCAGACATTTCAGTTTTGACTACTCGAAATCAAAAATTCTTGGAAAATTCATTTGAGAAGGAATTCATCAAACTTAGTCTCGTTGGAAAGCTAAAAACACCCTATTTAACATAAAAATGATAGGGAAAGGTAAGAAGGTTTATTTATTTGTAAAATGTCTCGAAAAACAAGACATCAATTAAATTTTCAGAAAATATAGTGTTGATAATTTATAGTCAAAAATTCGTACAAAATTCGTTACGCAAAGGAATCCATCAAAATATGTCTCATTGGAAAGATGAGAAAACCCTCTTTAAGATAAAAAAAAAATGATAAGAAAAAAAATAAAGAATTTCATAGCCATGCCAAAAAAGTCTCTACCAAACAGGACATCAACACCAAGTTCAGAAAATTTCAGTTTCGTAAGTCTATAATCGAAGCTTCGTATAAAATTCATTAGGCAATGGATTTCAGCAAATTTGGTCTTGTTGAAAATCTATGAAAAGCCTATATAACATAAAAATGATAAACGAAAGTAGTAAGGTGCATAGCTGTGCTGAAAAGTCCTAATAAAACAGGACCAAAATCACGTTTTCAGAAATTAAAGGTTCTTATCACAAACATGCGATGGGCTATCTTTGAAACTCAAATGGGGACTTGAATTTTTAAATGAAAATCAGAACTTAAATAGATTCAAATTATCCCTAATCATCAAGAATGAAATAAGTATCTTTTTATATTATAAATCTTACAAACCCCTTCAAAAACCAACACCAAATCATGGATTTTGAACTAATTCAGGACAAGTATCAACCACACCACTTGAATAGTTTCTCTCAATTTATAAGAAATATTTCAACAATTTCACAGTAAAATAAAGTTAAAGATGAAGCAACAGAAACCCATTTCTTATCTTACAAAAAACATGCTTTGTAAAGAAAATTATCAAAATTAAGGATTAGAAATCAGGTTGCACAAATTGTAGATCAACTCAATTCGGGTGAGAAAACCCCCTACCTTAACCGCTGATTCCACGACAAGAGTACCCATTTGCAGCCTTGCTCTTGAATACTTCAAATCATTTAAAACACAAGCTTAATTAACATATTGTTGAAACCAGTTTGGCTAAGGAATTAGAAGTTTGAAATTGAGAGAAAAGACTCATTACCAAAACAATTAAAATTCAAATTCAGGGATCTAAGAAAACAATTATTGATGATTTATCTTCCTACACTCGCGGGTTCACTAGGAGTTAAGGGGGAAAATAGGGAATGATAGGTTGGAGAATAGATATCGAATGAGAAGAAAATAAAATCTTCTTACCAAAACGCTTTATAAAATGATTTAAGTATCACATGCGTCTAATTGCATGGAAAATTATCAAGCATATCTTGACATATTTCTTAGCTAGGGGTGGGACTTGGGTTGGTTGGGCGGGTTAGAAGGCTTGGCTGAGGCAGACCCGAGCTAGGAATTCTTTGCCCAGATTGCCCATCGAACCCGTGGAACCCATTGAGGTGTTGCCCAAGTCCGCCCAAGTTATGTTCCTCGGGTTCCTCGGGTTGGCCCAAGTTCCACTAAACATGCAAGTTTGTTAATGTGATAATAATAAATTTAGTAATAATAAGATTTAATTGTTCTATTTATTTTAAATTTCCAAATAACTGAAAATTATTTACAATAATATAAACTCTTTTCATATCAAATGATTAATGAGATAGATATAATTTATATTTTCATTAATAGATTTGAAGATAATATCTAAAAAATTTGTAATTAGATGATAATACTAATTATAAAAAAATGTCTTATATATAGTTCTTCGGGTTGGGCGGGTTGTTTGGGTTATAAATATTTGTGCCCATGCCTGCCCAAACTTAACTCGGGTTCATAAAATTTATGCCCAAGTTTGCCCAAAGTTTTGAAATACGTTGCCCATGTCCGCCCAACGTTCGGGTTGGGCATGGATTGGGTGGGTTGACCCAACCCAAGTCCCACCCCTAAGAGTTATTTAGCAAGGATTAATTGGGGGCCAGAGGTATTAATTGGGGGCCAGAGGTATTAATTAGGGGCTTGAATAGTTGGTCTCCCAATAACACTTTGGTGCTATCCTTTATCCTAATTTTTTAAAATGCCTAAACTATCCCTAAGATAATTAGTGTTAAATGAGTTGATTAGGTTAGATTAGTTGTTGATTTTTTAAGTTAGATTAAATCAGTTTTTGGGTAAAAATTAAGATTATATAATTTTTTTTTTTTTTTTGGATAGAGAGGAAGAAAGTGAGTTTTGAGGGAAAATTTAGGAACCAATCCTCCATATGAAGAATTCGGAGTTCAAAACAATCAGGTAAACTTCCTATACTCTTAAAATTGCAAGAATGGTACTCCAAGTAGTCGATTCATGGACACCATGCAACTACTCAGAGTGAGGGTCGTTTGGTCGGGAGTATAATAAACTAACGACCCTTAAGAGTCGTTAGGTATTTCTGACACTCATAAACGACTCTCATATTCAGTATGAAAAATCGTCATCCATATTCGAACAAACTGACGACTATAAGATGCCACTATGAAAAATCGTTAAACAACTTTGAAAATATTGACGACTTTTTTTTTTAGGTCATCTAGAATCATTTACTCAATATATTTATAACCCAACGACTCAGATACATTTTACTCTCTGAAGCTATCACTCTAAGGGTCGTTAGTTTAACATTACTATAAACGCACGACCCTTTCATTTTGAATGAGAGTCGTTGTTACGTACGACTCTAATATTGATGACTCATATTTTTTATTTTTGTCGTTTCTGATTTCATAGGACGACCCTTCCTATTTTTGAACAGATCGTTAGTTTCATAAAGGGGTCGTCTCGTCGTCTCCTCCAGCAGTCAGCATCAGCTGCCTCACCAAACTCACCTACCTCCATATATATTCCACATGAGTCAAAACTTACAAATCCTAAAATCATTCTTTCTCTCTATCTATATCCATGGATTTCATTTCTAAGATCTCAACTCCTAACTTTGATACTTCATCATCATCAACGGAAGCAATACTTGTCGAATTCTTTACTCAGTGAGGATGCTATGGGATTGACTGATACCCAAATATCCAACTTTGCTTTGATAAAGAAAAGTTTAGCACAAAAGCATTACTTCACGTTTTCTTTTATTGTATCTCAACTGGAAAAAGTTAATGCTTCCCCAGTTGGGATCTAAAACGAGTGTGAGACGAGTCTTTCTGAGCATGTCTATAATATCAGCCCATTATCAGCTAAACCATAATTGTGAACTTTCTGCTGCATTAGTGTCTTTAGGAAGACTCATATTCCCGGAAAATTGTCTCGAGTTACCAGAAGCAGATTGAAAGTAATCTCCACAAGACTCGTTCAAGGTCTATGTAAATTCCCTGTTGCATTTGGGTCTGTCGTTTAACTCCTTCCATTTTCTCGAAAACTCTGACAACGAGGAACGAGCTGTGCTGAGCATAAACACTCAAAAATGGAAAGCTAATGACGACTCTTACATTTTCCCTAGGATCGTCATTAAGCGTATAGGGAAAACTAATGACAACTCTTACATTAAGCTTACAGGGAAAATGGTCGTTACATTTCAAGGATTAAGCTTAGTGATAGGTTTCTTAGGGTCGTTACATTTTCCCTAATGACGACTCTTACATTTTCCCTAAGAAAACTAATGACGACCCTTACATTAAGCGTATAGGGAAAACTAATGACGACTCTTACATTAAGCTTTCATAGGGTCGTCATTAGCTTTCTTAGGGTCGTTCATGGAAATCAAAAATCGTTAACAAAACTTGAAAAATCGTTAACCAAGGATGAAAAATCGTTAGACATTCAAACTTCGTGGTTAACGACTACAATTCTGAGAAATATATTTCTTCGATTCAAACCCTATATTTCTTCGTTCGTGCCATGTTTGTAAAAGAAGTTAATCGTCGATTAGAGTTTTCGTATAGATAATGAATCAGATGAAAAAAAAAATCTCCACGATCATTAATGGAGGATGATGAACGGACAGAGGGAGGGGGAGAGGAGGAGAAGAATGGTTTTGGGGAAGAAATGAAATAGGGGAGGTGGGTTTAAGGTTAATAGGATTTTAGGATTAATTTTAGGGGAAGGGTAAAATAGTACTTTCAACTATATTTTGGAAGCCCCCTAAAATTTTGGGTGTGGGTATAAAAATTTCAAGGCCCCCAATTATTTCTTCCGGCCCCCAATTAATCCTTGTTATTTAGGCATCCCGGCTTAGAATTTTAGCTGACTGATGTATTAGACACACCCAAACTTATGTTCTAAGCGACAAGAAATCGATAAAGGTACTCCACCATGATTTTTGTTACACAGTTTAGGTGCTTCATTCTTACACATTTACTACTCAAATTACATTTTAGGTACTCCACCATGATTTTTGTTACACATTTTAGGTGCTTCATTCTTACATTTTCTTAGTTCTTATTTTGGGCGAATTTGATGATTTTTGTTTAGTTTTGAAGTTTTCAATAAATAAAGCTCAATAGACTAAAATACGGAATTTCACCGTAAATTAGTAGAAACTCGGAAGGTGGATTAAATTGGTACCCGACTACCTCAAGACACGGAGGAATCTGGCACGGACTATTGGAGTCAGTCGTGCAACCGACATATAATCGCATGGTGTGCCAAGCCCAATATTTATATGGATGCATATATAGTGGGATAAAGTTCTATTTCCTATTAAGTGTAGGAAGCAACACTACTGTGTTCGGGGATCACAGTAGTGTATACTGTCTAATCGGCGGTAGTGCACTTGCGGCATAATTAATTCCTATCACACCACTGTGAATGTCCGATACAGTAAAACTTCGATAAATTAATAGCGTTGGGACCAAAGTAAAATTATTATTTTAGCAAAGTTATTAATTTATTGAGTTAAAGTTTAGCTTATCCAAGCCTAGTTGGGACCAAGGAATTTTATTATTTTAGCGAAGCAATTAATTTATCGAAGTTCTACTGTACTAGAATTTTACACCCACGCTATACAATTTCTAACTCACCCAAATAGGTTGGTCTCGAGCGTAAAGAATGAGAGAAATTTTGGGAGTGTTACAATAAGTATATATCTCCCACAAGATACCCCTAGGAAAGAATTATCAGGCCACATTCAAAATCTGGAAAATACAATGCCGCTTCTGGGTACAAATGTCTAATCCAAGAAGTTGGTCAATTTATTAGAACCCTCTTCCAGTTACCAAATTACTGTGGACCTAATTACCATGTCCACCAAAAATTCAGCTTTTCTTGTGGAAAGAAATCAACGAAGGTCCGTCGACCTTCTCTATCCTAAACCACATCCATCTGACCAACTTTAATCTCTAACCCCGATGCAATTCCAAATCAGAATCAACGACTCATTTTCTCCTCCACTGCCCAATGACGGTCATATCTTGGAAAACCTGACTTTCTAGAATCTCTTCCATTCCAAATTCAAAAAAGAGTTCTACAACTGCGATAACTCCTCAAACAACCATTTCCCGTCTCCTACAGGAATCGACATCAATTTCAGTTGTCACCTCGTTTTGTTTTCTTTTACGGACCTTATGCTTAGTCAGAAATGAGCTAATATACTATCAGAAATAAATAACATCAGAGGAATTTTTTTATCATAGGCCTTAAAGAAATAACATGAATACTCCTGGCTATGAAAGGTGTGCCTCCTATATTACCAGGGGACTCGCCATTTTACAACCATTTAGGAGGTACAAAAAAGATGACAACAATATCATTTGGATGGTCCTCTCCTATCATGGAATGGAAAAAGATCAACACTTATGGGGCTAGGGGACACCCAGGATTTGCGGGTACGGTTCGCATACGCAGAGACTCGGAGGATAACGGCTTTGGCCCAACCTCTAGGAATAACTATTGGGAAAGTATCTTCGTTACCGATTCTCCGATAATACAACTTGTATATTATCCACCTATCTGCTACAACTCTTTGTAACATGTATTACGTTTCGTAATACCAACAACAAAGTAAAAGAAGGATAGAAAAAGATAATCAATCACAAAACTTAAACAAGATTATTTAGACATTTGATTCCCTGTATATAATGATGTTACAGGTTTACCGGCATATGTCTCCAACATTCAACAATACCTCGATGTTTTTCGCAGCACTTCGATAACAACGAACATCGAACGCGAATAGATGCAGCACAAACTATTCTTTATCTCTTAAAGACACATGCAAACTCTTAAATTTCTAGTACTAGTTTTTTTACTCTAAAAACACATTTTTGCAATGGAGAATGTATGGGGTTTATATAGGTTCAAGGAGATTCTTGGAGATATCCTTTCACCAAGAGTCACATCCTCTCATGGAGAGTCATATCCCTTGGGATAAGACACCATATTTTGAAAAGGAATAAGTGAATGGACACACTGATTCATATTTATATTAAAAATTTCCAACAATAACGACTATGTTAAGTGCATTCCTTACTCCGGGGTCTAGAACCGCCACAGAATGACAATGTCCAAAAGTCTTATTTGAAACCGATTCAGAACACCTACTTCTGTTCGTCATCTCTCTGGATTCACCATCTTGGTATATCTCTGATATGATCAATAAAACAAAGGAGAGAATGAGTCAGATTCCGCAAGCAGCTCCAGCACAACTATAAGGAAATCATACCCACAAAAATTTGGGACCAGGAAATCCCAAATTTCCTTAACAAACTTACTCTTCATGACTCTATGAATACTACATACCCACGTATAATTGCAAGCTAGTTCTTTAATTAGATGCATGCTTAAAAAAAAACAATATACCAAGTTTTTTATGGGTAAAAATCATTTCTGCCGATTTTTGTAAATTCGATAGGAGAGTGAGAAACTGGTTTAAACCCTAAACAAATGTGCTGCACATCAGTACTTTCTAGATTCGAGAGATCAATATGTACAAGTCCGGCCTAAACTAAGAAATGGCCGTTCCAGACTTGCTTCGGTCACAAAGTGGAGGAGAAGGGTTGATTTAGGGAGGATAACGAAGAAAGGTGATGAGACCAGAGAGTTCTGGTTGGGTAGAGTCTCGACTTGTATCAGAAAAAGTAGAAGCTTAGGAAGCTTGCAAGAGATGGAAGCCTTTTGGGTGATCTTGAAAAAGTTGCTTTCTGATAGTGTTGTATTTTTCCCCTGACCAAGACTTGTTGTCTGGTAGAAAATAGGTGAGAACTATTTATACAAGTTGAGATTAAAACGTACCCTGGCCTCATTATGGAAGGAAATAAAAGGTAGTTAAATGGGAGGAGGTGGTAACCGGCGTGTTTAAGAGTGAAAACGTTTTCACTTTTATTTCCCCATTTAATTGACCGCTTTTATTCCTTTTCACGCTTTCTTAAAACGAGCGTAGTGTACGCTGCATGCTGTGACCACCAAACCAAACCCTGAGAAAGCATCCCCCAGTTTTGTGTTGATGTCTTGAGAGTTGGTTGCACTTTGGGTTCAAGTGGCAATGCCAAGCTGCTAGGGAAGCGTGTGGCATGTACCAATGGCATGTGTGGAATGCCTTGACCGCAAGTTACACCTTGAATGTAAGTGGAAATGCCAAAGCTGTTAGGGGAGTGTGTGGCATGTGCCAATGGCATGTGTGGAGTGCCTTGGTGGTAGGTTGCACGTTGAGTGCAAGTGGACATGCCAAAGCTGCTAGTGGCGCGTGTGGCATGTGAGGAATGCCTTGGTCGCGGGTTTCACATGGAGTGCAAGCGGCAATGCCAAAGATGCTAGGGGAGTGTGTGGAATGTGCGGAATGCCCTGGTCGCGGGTTGCACTTGGAGTGCAAGCGGCAATGCCAAAGCTTCTAGGGGAGCGTGTGGCATGTGCATAATGCCTTGGTCCCGGGTTGCACTTGGAGTGCAAGCGGAAATTCCAAAGCTGGTAGGGGAGCGTGTGGCATGTACGGAATGCCCTGGTCGCGGGTTGCACTTGGAGTGCAAGAGGCAATGCCAAAGTTTCTAGGGGAGCGTGTGTCATGTGCGACTTGGTAAGGAAAGATGCTAGTGGTGCGTGTTGGTATATGCCAATGGCACGCACGGCCATATTGGCCTAGGTTTCACGGTGTGCAAGCCTAGGGCGCGGGCGCTACTTTGGCATGTGCCAATGGCATAGCGGCTTGTAAAGGAAAGCTACTAGTGGTGCGTGTTGGCATGTGCCAATGCATGGCACGCACGACCACTTGGGCCTAGGTTGCACGGTTTGCAAGCCTAGGGCGTGGGCGCTACTTTGGCATGTACTAAATGGCATAGAGGCTTGGAAAGTGGCTAGCGGTGCGTGTTGGCATGTGCCAATGGAAACCACGACAATATTAGCCTAGGTTGCATAGTTTTGCAAGCCTAGGGAGCGGGTGCTACTTTGGCATGTGCCAATGACATAGCGACTTGGTAAAGAAAGTGGCTAGCATAGTTAAGGCCAAGGCAGAGTGCGTTTGGCATGGCGCGGATAGCTCGGGCTAGGTGTGGATGACATGATTTTCCATTGGCACGGAGGTGCGGCTAGCATGCTTTGGCGCATTTGGTGTGACTAGCATAGCTAGGGCCAAGGCAGAGTACGTTTGGCATGGCACAGATAACTTGGGCTAGGTGTGGCTGGCATGATTTTCCATTGGCACAGAGTTGCGGCATGGTTGGCATGGTTTGGAACGTTTGGTGTGGCTGACATGATTTTCCGTTGGCACGGAGGTGCGGCAAGCATGGTTGGCATGATTTGGCGCGTTTGTGTGGCTGGCATGAGTTGTTGTTGGCACATGGGCGCGGCTAGCATGGTTGGCATGCTTTGGCACGGTTGGTGTGACTAGCATAGGTAGGGCCAAGGAAGAGTGTGTTTGGCATGGCGCGTCTAACTTGGGCTAGGTGTGGCTGGCATGATTTTCCATTGGCACGGAGGTGCGGCTAGCATGGTTGGGATGCTTTGGCGCATTTGGTGTAACTAGCATAGCTAGGGCCAAGGCAGAGTGTGTTTGGCATGGCGCGGATAGCTCGGGCTAGGTGTGGTGATCGCTGTCGTATGCGTCAAAAATAAATTACACTTTCTTACTACTCAAAATATAAATATAGCAAGGGCAAGAAAGGATCGATCCCACAGAGAGGACTAGGTTGTCAATATGCTTTCGGATTCATATACAAAATACCGGGAGTTTTCTGATTTTTATGAAACTAAAAATAAAAGCAAATAAAGAAATAAGCAAACAAATCAAATAGAAAAGATATTGGTTAAGGATTTCGTTTTCATTCACTAACATGCTTTCAAAACAATAAGTAGAATTGATATTTAATCTCAACTTTTATCAAAATCCCTAGGATACCTTGATCGCAAGAATATCCCGCAAATCTCCTTTTGTCATCAACAAACACATTAAAAGATGCGAGTATGAGTTCTATCTAAGAGAACAACCTAATGTGTAAAATCACTAATCAAGTTTAATTCCCTAGATGCATTAAGTTCTATGAAATCAGGCCAATCAAAGCAATAAAACGTGGAAAGCGCACTAATCCGATTTAATAAAGGTCACGATTCACATATGATCATAAGAATATATCACTACAAACTATAATCATATTTATGCTACTTGTATTCAAGGATTATCACTTTTACGTATAATAAACCCTAAACTAGCAATAGATGTGATTAGAAGTTCTACCAATTTGCAACTTGACAAAACAACAATCAATCATACGACTATATTTTCAGAGAATCGTAAACGATAAATATGAGACAAAACTAATATATTGAATCAAAGAATCATTCTTTGTGAAATCCAACTATTTCATAGCCAATAATAAAATTAAGTACTCATGTTAATGGAGTTCATAACAAGAAGAAAGAGAGACCCTATCATATTCTAAACCCTATAAACAAAAGTAGTATATAAGAGATATCAAAGATTGTGCCTAGGCTTCCCTATATATAGAGTTTTGTAACCTCCTCTTTAAGAAAACTAGGAAAACTAATAAAAATAGGAAAGTGCACCTCCTTAAGAATTATTTCCCGTGCATCAAATCCCGTGCAAAGTGGATTGCAAAACCCTGGCCAAATCCCCAAAGTCACGGCCAAAGTATGCTCGTGAAAAATGGTAGCAATTAGCTTACGGGCCCATGTAGGTGGTGAAGGTCCAGCCCATCTAAATTCGTTCAACTGTCGGTTCTATAAAACTGACAGTATACCCTTCAGTCTTCCCTGGATTTTGCTTTCAACCATAACCATTCATAACCATCATCTGCATCTCAATCTCAGAATCACTGACAATCAATGGCAACATCATCAGGCCATACTCGTTTTCATATTCGACTGCATCTTCAACTCTTCTACCAGCAGCGATCATAGCGTCCATAACTCTTACTGCTCCACTTTGAGAATCACCATGAGTCCAGCAGCAACCCAAATTCCACCGAGACAACATCATTATCATACAACATCAATCGCCAGATAGAGCTTTCGTTTCTAGTCGTGATCACCATCAGTTCATTGCCAATGGTTAACAACGACCATCATTAATATTTCCATGACATGCATTTTAACTTCCTCTGTCCATTCATCCGTAGGAGCTTCTGAAGTTGAATTTCTTTTCCAACTCTATTCCTCCACTTCTCGTTCTCCCTGGCAACCTTCCTAAACGAAATAATCTCGTTTCTTCTCTCACTCAAATGCAAACTCGAACTCAAACCAAACTCAAACCATTCTCCTTCTCTGCCATGACTTCCATCATAACACCACTTCCGATCTCTCCGAACTTCCGGAACCTGTTATACTAAGAACAAACTGCAGCTCCATTTTCTTCTAACGTCTTCAAGCTCTCTATCCAGGTCCAAACCAACTAGAGCTCAAACAATGGCAGCATCATCCTTATCTTCTTTCTCTTCTCGCTGGCAGGAGTAGTTACAAATCCACTACAACACAATCCAGTTCATTAACTCCGTCATCTTCACACCAACATCATTATTTTGGCTACAGCTGCAACACCCATTCTTATCATGTTCTAGCCAGCACAAATACATTCTCATCGACTATCTCTACTTACTCAATGAAAGAATCTTAATATCTTCTCCATCATGGCTGACATCAATGGTAACGATTGTAGCAAAACCCAATCTCGATTCAAGCTCATCACTGATCACTGGCTTAACTCGTCAAGGGAATTCACCATTATTTCCCAGCTTGAGAACTATATAACATGCCTACTCATTCACCGGTCCATCACTAGATAATGTACCATTACCGATGTCAGCAACATCATACTTTTCTTCTTCTGTTTCTTGGACTTTTGTCACGACCAAACTTCATCATTATCAGTCTCCAACTCCTATTTGTCCTTAATCCTTGGTAGACACCCCATTGTACCCTTGATAGAACTGACGACAACAAATCTTCTTGGGGAAACAACGACATGTACTGGAAAAGAGAGGCAACTTCCTATATGTTGTGTCTCTACCCCGCACTGGTGAAATCTTCGTGGTCTAAATTTAGACGCACGTCTTTAAGCCCAGCACATGTAACCAGGCGGGTGTTAAGCCCATGAGTGCCTCATTTTTGGAGAATCGACAAGGTTAACTTCTTGTTTTGCCCATAAGTTCTTTGTACAACATCAGAATGACTCCATTCCATTCTTGTCCTCTTCATTACAAAGCTGATTTGAGCGAGTTCCACTTCCTTTGGTCAAGATAACCTCCTAAGAAACTAAAAACAAACAAAATCAAACTATCAAGAAAGCAAAGTATTTGAGTACCTAACTAGTGCAAATAATGCACCTATCAAATTACCCCCACACTTGCCTTTTGCTAGTCCTCGAGCAAACTACAAAAACAATTATAAAACATGCATACAACTCCGTCTAGTCGAGGCTACGGTCACTTTTAGCATAAATAACAAGACTTTAAACCCCTAGGTGTCCCTAGTGGACGAGTTTTAGTCTCGTGAAGGTTTACAAGAGGTCTGCTTACAAAACCTATATTTCCAACTCCATCTACCTGTGAAAAATCAATGAACGAATCCAAAATGACTACAAGAGGAGGTACCTTGCACAAATTCAATTCATATATTAGTAAATAAAGCTTTAATTAGATATTCGAACAAGCCACAATACTCGGAAACTAACAAACCACAATCACAATGAAAAGATTAATAAGATGGATATAGATGTAGATGTTGGTGAATGTTCACAAGTGATCGATGTTTCCATATCTGTCTGAAGGTCACTACCAAGATGAACCTATGCATCCTATTGGATTGAGCTACTGGTTTGAATTTTACATCAACTCACTGGAATATACAAGGGAACCAGGAGTGACTTTATTCAACCAATATAATACTTTCTTTTATTTTTCTTTTCTTTTTCACTTTTTTTTTGTAGACATGATGATTAGATCTTTTGGATCCAAGTGCATGCTTCTTGTCAGCAGATTACATGATAGCTCCCATGGATCCTGCATTCCACGCTTGAGAACTCGTCATTATCAGTTATTCAAGCTCATCACTAATCACTGATCACTGGATTGGTTTAAAGGTTGGGTTGAACTCGTCATTCAAGCTCATCACTGATAACTGGCTTAACTCATCAAGAGAATTCACCATTATTTCCCAGCTTGAGAACTATATAACATGCCTACTCATTCACCGGTCCATCACTAAATAATGTACCATTACCGATGTCAGCAACATCATACTTTGTGTCTTCTGTTTCTTGGACTTTTGTCACGACCAAACTTCATCATTATCAGTCTCCAACTCCTACTTGTCCTTAATCCTTGGAAGACACCCCATTGTTCCCTGGATAGAATTGACGGCAACAAATCTTCTTGGGGCAACAACGGCAGGTACTGGAAAAGAGAGGAAGCTTCCTATATGTTGTGTCTCTACCCCGCACTTGTGAAATATTCGTGGTATAAAATTAGACACACGTCTTTAAGCCCATCACATGTAACCAGGCGGGTGTTAAGCCCATGAGTGCCTCAGTTTTGGAGAATTGACAAGGTTAACTTCTTGTTCCGCCCATAAGTTCTTCGTACAACATCAGAATGACTCCATTCTTGCGCCATTTTCTTCGTCTTTTCGTCCTCTTCACTATCAAGAAAGCAAAGTATTTGAGTACCTAACTAGTGCAAATAATGCACCTATCAAATTCCCCCACACTTGCCTTTTCTAGTCCTCGAGCAAACTACAAAAACAATTATAAAACATACATACAACTCCGTCTCGTCGAGGCTACGGTCACTTTTAGCATAAATAACAAGCCTTTAAACCCCTAGGTATACCTAGTGGACGAGTTTTAGTCTCGTGAAGGTTTACAAGAGGTCTGCCTACAAAACCTATATTTCCAACTCCAGCTACCTGTGACAAATCAATGAACGAATCCAAAATGACTACAAGAGGAGGTACCTTGCACAAATTCAATTCATATATTAGTAAATAAAGATTTAATTAGATATTCGAACAAGCCACAATACTCGGAAACTAACAAACCACAATCACAATGAAAAGATTAAGAAGATGGATATTGATGTAGATGTTGGCGAATGTTCACAAGTGATCGATGTTTCCCATATCTGTCTGAAGGTCACTACCAAGATGAACCTATGCATCCTATTGGATTGAGC
The DNA here is from genome assembly GCA_023529315.1 of Papaver bracteatum. Taxonomy (NCBI): domain Eukaryota; kingdom Viridiplantae; phylum Streptophyta; class Magnoliopsida; order Ranunculales; family Papaveraceae; genus Papaver; species Papaver bracteatum. The sequence continues at coordinate 71,013 of JAJJWX010001004.1, forward strand.
TACTGGTTTGAATTCTACATCAACTCACTGGCATATACAAGGGAACCAGGAGTGACTTTATTCAACCAATATAATACTTTCTTTTCTTTTTCTTTTCTTTTTCACTTTTTATTTTTTTGTAGACATCATGATTAGATCTTTTGGATCCAAGCACATGCTTCTTGTCAGCAGATTACATGATAGCTCCCATGGATCCTGCATTCTACGCTTGAGAACTCGTCATTATCAGTTATTCAAGCTCATCACTAATCACTGATCACTGGATTGGTTTAAAGGTTGGGTTGAACTCGTCATTCAAGCTCATCACTGATAACTGGCTTAACTCGTCAAGAGAATTCACCATTATTTCCCAGCTTGAGAACTATATAACATGCCTACTCATTCACCGGTCCATCACTAGATAATGTACCATTACCGATGTCAGCAACATCATACTTTGTGTCTTCTGTTTCTTGGACTTTTGTCACGACCAAACTTCATCATTATCAGTCTCCAACTCCTACTTGTCCTTAATCCTTGGAAGACACCCCATTGTACCCTGGATAGAATTGACGGCAACAAATCTTCTTGGGGCAACAACGGCAGGTACTGGAAAAGAGAGGCAGCTTCCTATATGCTGTGTCTCTACCCCGCACTGGTGAAATCTTCTTGGTCTAAAATTAGACGCACGTCTTTAAGCCCATCACATGTAACCATGCGGGTGTTAAGCCCACGAGTGCCTCAGTTTTGGATAAACGACAAGGTTAACTTCTTGTTTCACCCATAAGTTCTTCGTACAACATCAGAATGACTCCATTCTTGCGCCATTAGCTTCGTCTTTTCATCCTCTTCACTATCAAGAAAGCAAAGTATTCGAGTACGTAACTAGTGAAAATAATGCACCTATCAAATTCCCCCACACTTGCCTCTTTCTAGTCCTCGAGAAAACTACAAAAACAATTATAAAACATACATACAACTCCGTCTCGTCGAGGCTACGGTCACTTTTAGCATAAATAACAAGCCTTTAAACCCCTAGGTATACCTAGTGGACGAGTTTTAGTCTCGTGAAGGTTTACAAGAGGTCTGCCTACAAAACCTATATTTCCAACTCCATCTAACTGTGACAAATCAATGAACGAATCCAAAATGACTACAAGAGGAGGTACCTTGCACAAATTCAATTCATATATTAGTAAATAAAGATTTAATTAGATATTCGAACAAGCCACAATACTCGGAAACTAACAAACCACAATCACAATGAAAAGATTAAGAAGATGGATATTGATGTAGATGTTGGCGAATGTTCACAAGTGATCGATGTTTCCCATATCTGTCTGAAGGTCACTACCAAGATGAACCTATGCATCCTATTGGATTGAGCTAATGGTTTGAATTCTACATCAACTCACTGGCATATACAAAGGAACCAGGAGTGACTTTATTCAACCAATATAATACTTTCTTTTCTTTTTCTTTTCTTTTTCACTTTTTATTTTTTTGTAGACATCATGATTAGATCTTTTGGATCCAAGCACATGCTTCTTGTCAGCAGATTACATGATAGCTCCCATGGATCCTGCATTCCACGCTTGAGAACTCGTCATTATCAGTTATTCAAGCTCATCACTAATTACTGATCACTGGCTTGGTTTAAAGGTTGGGTTGAACTCGTCATTCAAGCTCATCACTGATCACTGGCTTAACTCGTCAAGAGAATTCACCATTATTTCCCAGCTTGAGAACTATATAACATGCCTACTCATTCACCGGTCCATCACTAGATAATGTACCATTACCGATGTTAGCAACATCATACTTTTCGTCTTATGTTTCTTGGACTTTTGTCACGACCAAACTTCATCATTATCAGTATCCAACTCATACTTGTCCTTAATCCTTGGTAGACACCCCATTGTACCCTGGATAGAACTGACGACAACAAATATTCTTGGGGAAACAACGGCAGGTACTGGAAAAGAGAGGAAGCTTCTTATATGCTGTGTCTCTACCCCGCACTGGTGAAATATTCGTGGTCTAAAATTAGACGCACGTCTTTAAGCCCAGCACATGTAACCAGGAGGGTGTTAAGCCCATGAGCGCCTCAGTTTTGGAGAATCGAAAAGGTTAACTTCTTGTTTCGCCCATAAGTTCTTCGTACAACATCAGAATGACTCCATTCTTACTCCATTAGCTTCGTCTTTTCATCCTCTTCACTATCAAGAAAGCAAAGTATTCGAGTACCTAACTAGTGAAAATAATGCACCTATCAAATTCCCCCACACTTGCCTTTTTCTAGTCCTCGAGCAAACTACAAATACAATTATAAAACATACATACAACTCCGTCTCGTCGAGGCTACGGTCACTTTTAGCATAAATAACAAGCCTTTAAACCCCTAGGTATCCCTAGTGGACGAGTTTTAGTCTCATGAAGGTTTACAAGAGGTCTGCCTACAAAACCTATATTTCCAACTTCAGCTACCTGTGACAAATCAATGAACGAATCCAAAATGACTACAGGAGGAGGTACCTTGCACAAATTCAATTCATATATTAGTAAATAAAGATTTAATTAGATATTCGAATAAGCCACAATACTCGGAAACTAACAAACCACAATCACAATGAAAAGATTAAGAAGATGGATATTGATGTAGATGTTGGCGAATGTTCACAAGTGATCGATGTTTCCCATATCTGTCTGAAGGTCACTACTAAGATGAACCTATGCATCCAATTGGATTGAGCTACTGGTTTGAATTCTACATCAACTCACTGGAATATACAAGGGAACCAGGAGTGACTTTATTCAACCAATATAATACTTTCTTTTCTTTTTCTTTTCTTTTTCACTTTTTTTTTTTTTTTTGTAGACATCATGATTAGATCTTTTGGATCCAAGCACATGTTTCTCGTCAGCAGATTACATGATAGCTCCCATGGATCCGGCATTCCACGCTTGTTTAGGCGACGGAGACAGGGAGAACACACACATATTGCTATCCAAGTGTCATTTTTATTACGTTTGGTCTAAATGGTCGGTCTTTTTTTTTTTCTTTTTTTTTTGCAACTCAATCACTCTATTTCATCCTAGCAGTAATAACAAGTCGATGTTTAGTGACCCACCAAAGTACTTAGAGAACAATAGATGAATATGGAAAAATAAAAATAGAATGTGATATGGTGATATTCCGAGATATGGTAACAACTATCATATAACACTTGAATAATTATGTCCATTTAGTTAATGGGTTCCTCAACTCCTCCATCCAAGATGGTTCCATCCATTTAGATTTATAGTGGCATCCTAAAGGCACATATTTCTAGGTTTCAGAGTTCATAAAGCAATTTTTTTTACTTTTTTTTATTTTTTTTGTTTATACGAAACAAGGGAAAAAAAACAAGGCTAAGAACTCTATATGAGAACACTCCCCCACACTTAAACTTTACATTGTCCTCAATGTAAATTTAATCTTCCAAAGAAAGTCAAGGTGGGAAATTCATAACATGATATATATACACAATATGAAAATAAAATGCATGATAAAAACTCATTACTCCAACTCATAGTTATTTCTGAACAATAGAGGATAAACACTAAACAAGCTATTTAGTTGGTATCTAATCCCAACTCATCCAATATATACACCTCACCGCCAAGAAAAAATTCCATCTACTTAGAAAGGCTAGTGCTTATTCTAAATTGTTCAAATATCTCTAAAAGTTGGAGTTTTGATATGCAAATATACAAAATAAGAAAATAAAGATAAAAGACTTAAAATAAAATAAAAAGATAGAGATAGATACACAAAACCAGTGGGTTTCCTCCCATTAGCGCTTGGTTTAAAGTCGTCGGCCCGACTTGCAAGTTGAATTCCCCATACACCAATAATCGGAAAAGTTGGGGATCCACCCATAACACCTATTTAGCAAACACTAGCTTCGCACAAATATTAGTAATATAAAACATAAACGAAGATATTAACCGATAAAAGTTTCCCCCACACTTATTCTTGTCCACACTTGGAAGTGCACAAAGAATATAAGATTCGGATACTTCCATGGTTTCTTGTTCACAACCCTGCAGAGTATGAGAATCAAATTTCTCTAATGGCGGAAATTTAGAAACAAAATCATTCAAAAATGTTTTTGAAGCACATACATTCAAACCAATAAGAGGTAAAGGAGAAGAAACAATATGCAAAGGGTTAGACAAACCTTGCACAATCTCTTTTATTATGGAATCCTCTTCATCCTTGAAAAACTCAAGTGAATTATTCACCTCTTATATATCATGGTCCTCTATCAAACCTTGCAACCATTCTTCGTCCGTTTCTTCCTTAACCAAAGTATCGACATAAACATCATCATTACAATCATATGCAAGCTCAATTGGGTCTTCCATAATATTGGTCTTACCGGTTTCATTCTCAACACACTCCTTTTTATTAGACTCAAACCTTGTTGCAAAGTTCAGTAAAACACTAGTTTCATCACACTCGTGTACCTTTTGAATAGGTTCTTGATCATTATAAAGATCAAGAGTTGAGTCAACTACACTAACGTCATCAAATATCTCCAAAGGTTGGTCCTTTTCAACACAATCATCTTCGTCTTCATCTTTAGACTCACCATAATAAGAATCGTCTTCGGTTTCCCAACCTTTATCACGACGTCGTTCGAGTTCCATATGAATGGTCCTACTAATTTCATCGACAAGCTCTTCCGAGTATCCATCGTCTTCCAACTTGTATAATTTCTGCGCAAGTTTCCTGACGTTCACACGCTTACCACCATTTGATACAATAGGTTCTCTTTCCCATGACTCTTCCCTTTGAATGGGTGAATGATCATAACTACGATGTGGAGTCGGGTAAGAAGAAGTGTTCCAAAAATTAGTTTGTGCGACATTCTCTCTATTTTGATCAAGTTGGTCTAGCCTTTGTTGCATATCTTGCAATCCATGCATAATCTGCATACAACTCGAATGAAGCCAATTAGAAGTAGAATTATCCAACCTAGGTGCTTGACTTACATACCCACTATAAGGTTGTTGTTGGTATGTATGAAAATCACCATAAGGTTCTCGAGGATATGCATCATAGCCAATAAATTGGTTTTGATTGCATTCCATAGATGGTGGGAAATTGTCATAGTGTTGAGGAGGTTGAAAGACATATCCATTGTTCCAATATGCCCCTTCCATAGAAATTGGTACCTGAAACAAGAGTTCTCAAAACTATGTCAAAACCAGAAAATAAGAAAAACAAAAATAAGAAACAAAACTAAAAACAAAAACTAAAAACTAAAATAAGAAACCAAAAACAAGTGACAACCGCTGCCTCCTCGGCAACGGCGCCAAAATTTGATCGTTGTCGTATGCGTCAAAAATAAATTACACTTTCTTACTACTAAAAATATAAATATAGAAAGGGCAAGAAAGGATCGATCCCACGGAGAGGACTAGGTTGTCAATATGCTTTCAGATTCCTATATAAAATACCGGGAGTTTTCTGATTTTTATGAAACAAAAAATAAAATCAAATAAAGAAATAAGCAAACAAATCAAATAGAAAAGATATTGGTTAAGGATTTCGTTTTCATTCACTAACATGCTTTCAAAAAAATAAGTAGAATTGATATTTAATCTCAACTTTTATCAAAAGCCCTAGGATACCTTGATCGCAAGAATATCCCGCAAATCTCCTTTTGTCATCAACAAACACATTAAAAGATACGAGTATGAGTTCTATCTAAGAGAACAACCTAACGTGTAAAATCACTAATCAAGTTTAATTCCCTAGATGCATTAAGTTCTATGAAATCAGTCCAATCAAAGCAATAAAACGTGGAAAGCGCACTAATCCGATTTAACAAAGGTCACGATTCACATATGATCATAAGAATATATCACTACAAACTATAATCATATTTATGCTACTTGTATTCAAGGATTATCACTTTTACGTATAATAAACCCTAAACTACCAATAGATTTGATTAGAAGTTCTACCAATTTGCAACTTGACAAAACAACAATCAATCATACGACTATATTTTCAGAGAATCGTAAACGATAAATATGAGACAAAACTAATATATTGAATCAAAGAATCATGCTTTATGAAATCCAACTATTCCATAACCAATAATAAAATTAAGTACTCATGTTAATGGAGTTCATAACAAGAAGAAAGAGATACCCTACCATATTTTAAACCCTAGAAACAAAAGTAGTAGATAAGAGATATCAAAGATTGTGCCTAGGCTTCCCTATATATAGAGTTTTGTAACCTCCTCTTTAAGAAAACTAGGAAACCTAATAAAAATAGGAAAGTGCACCTCCTTAAGAATTATTTCCCGTGCATCAAATCCCGTGGAAAGTGGATTGCAAAAACCTGGCCAAATTCCCAAAGTCACGGCCAAAGTATGCTCGTGAAAAATGGTTGCAATTAGCTTACGGGCCCATGTAGGTGGTGAAGGTCCAGCCCATCTAAATTCGTTCAACTGTCAGTTCTATAGAACTGACAGTATACCCTTCAATCTTCCTTGGATTTTTCTTTCAACCACAACCATTCATAACCATCATCCGCAGCTCAATCTCAGCATCACTGCCAATCAATGACAACATCATCAGGCCATACTCATTTTCATATTCGACTGCATCTTCAACTCTTCTACCAGCAGTGATCATAGCCTCCATAACTCTTACTGTTCAACTTCGAGAATCTCCATGAGTCCAGCAGCAACCCAAATTCCACCGAGACAGCATCATTATCAGCCAACATCAATCGCCATCTAGAGCTTTCGTTTCTAGTCGTGATCACCATCAGTTCATTGCCAATGGTTAACAACGACCATCATTAATACTTCCATGACATGCATTTCAACTTCCTCCGTCCATTCATCCGTATGAGCTTCTGAAGTTGAATTTCTTTTCCAACTCTATTCCTCCACTTCTCGTTCTCCCTGGAAACCTTCCTAAAAGAGATAATCTCGTTTCTTCTCTCACTCAAACGCAAAATCGAACTCAAACCAAACTCAGACCATTCTCCTTCTATGCCCCGACTTCCATCATAACACCACTTCCGATCTCTGCCAACTTCCGGAACATGTTATACTAAGACCAAACTGCAGCTCCATCTTCTAACGTCTTCAAGATCGCTATCCAGGTACAAACCAACTAGAGCTCAAACAATGGCTGCATCATCCTTCATTTCTTTCTCTTCTCGCTGGCAGGAGTAGTTACAGCTCCACTACAACACAATCCAGTTCATTAACTCCGTCAGCTTCACACCAACATCATTATTTTGGCTACATCTGCAACACCCATTGTTATCATGTTCTATCCATCACCAATATATTCTCATCGACTATCTCCACTTACTCAATGGAAACAACTTAATATCTTCTCCATCATGGCTGCCATCAATGGTAACAATTGCAGCAAAACCCAATCTCGATTCAAGCTCATCACTGATCACTAGCTTAACTCGTCAAGGGAATTCACCATTATTTCCCAGCTTGAGAACTATATAACAGGCCTACTCATTCACCGGTCCATCATTAGATAATGTACCATTACCGATGTCAGTAACATCATACTTTTCGTCTTCTGTTTCTTGGACTTTTGTCACGACCAAACTTCATCATTATCAATCTCCAACTCCTACTTGTCCTTAATTCTTGGTAGACACCCCATTTGTACCCTGGATAGAACTGACGGTAATAAATCTTCTTGGGGAATAATGGCAGATAGGCAGCTTCCTATATGATGTGTCTCTACCCCGCACTGGTGAAATCTTCGTGGTCTAAAATTAGACGCACGTCTTTAAGCCCAACACATGTAACCAGGCGGGTGTTAAGCTCATGAGTGCCTCAGTTTTGGAGAACCGACAAGGTTAACTTCTTGTTTCGCCCATAAGTTCTTCGTACAACATCAGAATGACTCCATTCTTGTGCCATTAGCTTTGTCTTTTCGTCCTCTTCAAGGTGATACAAAGAAATTCCTGATTTGAGCGAGTTCCACTCCCTTTTGGTCAAGATAACCTCAAATACCTAAGAAACTAAAAAACAAACAAAATAAAAACATAATGATACAAAAACTATCAAGAAAGAAAAGTATTCGAGTACCTAACTAGTTCAAATAATGCACCTATCAAATTCCCCCACACTTGCCTTTTGCTAGTCCTCGAGCAAACTACAAAAACAATTATAAAACATACATACAACTCCGTCTCGTCGAGGCTACAGTCACTTTTAGCATAAATAACAAGCCTTTAAACCCCTAGGTGTCCCTAGTGGACGAGTTTTAGTCTCGTGAAGGTTTACAAGAGGTATGCCTACAAAACCTATATTTCCAACTCCAGCTACCTATGACAAATCAATGAACGAATCCAAAATGACTACAGGAGGAGGTACCTTGCACAAATTCAATTCATATATTTGTAAATAAAGCTTTAATTAGATATTCGAACAAGCCACAATACTCGGAAACTAAAAAACCAGAATCACAATGAAAATATTAAGAAGATGGATATTGATGTAGATGTTGGCGAATGTTCACAAGTGATCGATATTTCCCATATCTGTCTGAAGGTCACTACCAAGATGAACCTATGCATCCTATTGGATTGAGCTACTGGTTTGAATTCTACATCAACTCACTGGCATATACAAGGGAACCAAGAGTGACTTTATTCAACCAATATAATACTTTCTTTTCTTTTTCACTTTTTTTTTTGTAGACATCATGATTAGATCTTTTGGATCCAAGCGCACGCTTATTGTCATCAGATTACATGATAGATCCCATGGATCCTGCATTCCACGCTTGAGAACTCGTCATTATCAGTCATTCAATCTCATCAGTGATCACTGGCTTGGTTTAAAGGTTGGGTTTAACTCGTTATTCAAGCTCATCACTGATCACTGGCTTAACTCGTCAAGGGAATTCACCATTATTTCCCAGCTTTAGAACTATATAATAGGCCTACTCATTCACCGGTCCATCACTAGATAATGTACCATTACCGATGTCAGCAACATCATACTTTTCGTCTTCTATTTCTTGGACTTTTTTCACGACCAAACTTCATCATTATCAATCTCCAACTCCTACTTGTCCTTAATCCTTGGTAGACACCCCATTGTACCCTGGATAGAACTGACGGTAACAAATCTTCTTGGGGCAACAATGGCAGGTACTGGAAAAGAGAGGCAGCTTCCTATATGATGTGTCTCTACCCCGCACTGGTGAAATCTTCGTGGTCTAAAATTAGACGCACGTCTTTAAGCCCAACATATGTAACCAGGCGGGTGTTAAGCCCATGAGTGCCTCAGTTTTGGAGAACCGACAAGGTTAACTTCTTGTTTCGCCCATAAGTTCTTCGTACAACATCAGAATGACTCCATTCTTGTGACATTAGCTTTGTCTTTTCGTCCTCTTCAAGGTGATACAAAGAAATTCCTGATTTGAGCGAGTTTCACTCCCTTTTGTTCAAGATAACCTCAAATACCTAAGAGACTAAAAAACAAACAAAATAAAAGCATAATGATACAAAAACTATCAAGAAAGCAAAGTATTCGAGTACCTAACTAGTTCAAATAATGCACCTATCAAATTCCCCCACACTTGCCTTTTGCTAGTCCTCGAGAAAACTACAAAAACAATTATAAAACATACATACAACTCCGTCCCGTAGAGGCTACGGTCACTTTTAGCATAAATAACAAGCCTTTAAACCCCTAGGTGTCCCTAGTGGACGAGTTTTATTCTCGTGAAGGTTTACAAGAGGTATGCCTACAAAACCTATATTTCCAACTCCAGCTACCTATGACAAATCAATGAACGAATCCAAAATGACTACAGGAGGAGGTACCTTGCAAAAATTCAATTCATATATTAGTAAATAAATCTTTAATTAGATATTCGAACAAGCCACAATACTCGGAAACTAACAAACCACAATCACAATGAAAAGATTAAGAAGATGGATATTGATGTAGATGTTGGCGAATGTTCACAAGTGATCGATATTTCCCATATCTGTCTGAAGGTCACTACCAAGATGAACCTATGCATCCTATTGGATTGAGCTACTGGTTTGAATTCTACATCAACTCACTGGAATATACAAGGGAACCAAGAGTGACTTTATTCAACCAAATAATACTTTCTTTTATTTTTCACTTTTTTTTTGTAGACATCATGATTAGATCTTTTGGATCCAAGCGCACGCTTATTGTCAGCAGATTACATGATAGCTCCCATGGATCCTGCATTCCACGCTTGAGAACTCGTCATTATCAGTCATTCAATCTCATCACTGATCACTGGCTTGGTTTAAAGGTTGGGTTGAACTCGTTATTCAAGCTCATCACTGATCACTGGCTTAACTCGTCAAGAGAATTCACCATTATTTCCCAGATTCAGAACTATATAATAGGCCTACTCATTCACCGGTCCATCACTAGATAATGTACCATTACCGATGTCAGCAACATCATACTTTTCGTCTTCTGTTTCTTGGACTTTTTTCACGACCAAACTTCATCATTATCAATCTCCAACTCCTACTTGTCCTTAATCCTTGGTAGACACCCCATTGTACCCTGGATAGAACTGACGGTAACAAATCTTCTTGGGGCAACAATGGCAGGTACTGGAAAAGAGAGGCAGCTTCCTATATGCTGTGTCTCTACCCCGTACTGGTGAAATCTTCGTGGTCTAAAATTAGACGCACGTCTTTAAGCCCAACACATGTAACCAGGCGGGTGTTAGGCCCATGAGTGCCTCAGTTTTAGAGAACCGACAAGGTTAACTTCTTGTTTCGCCCATAAGTTCTTCGTACAACATCAGAATGACTCCATTCTTGTGCCATTAGCTTTTTCTTTTCGTCCTCTTCAAGGTGATACAAAGAAATTCCTGATTTGAGCGAGTTCCACTCCCTTTTTGTCAAGATAACCTCAAATACATAAGAAACTAAAAAACAAACAAAATAAAAGCATAATGATACAAAAGCTATCAAAAAAGCAAAGTATTCGAGTACCTAACTAGTTCAAATAATGCACCTATCAAATTCCCCCACACTTGCCTTTTGCTAGTCCTCGAGCAAACTACAAAAACAATTATAAAACATACATACAACTCCGTCTCATCGAGGCTACGGTCACTTTTAGCATAAATAACAAGCCTTTAAACTCCTAGGTGTCCCTAGTGGACGCGTTTTAGTCTCGTGAAGGTTTACAAGAGGTATGCCTACAAAACCTATATTTCCAACTCCAGCTACCTATGACAAATCAATGAACGAATCCAAAATGACTACAGGAGGAGGTACCTTGCACAAATTCAATTCATATATTAGTAAATAAAGCTTTAATTAGATATTCGAACAAGCCACAATACTCGGAAACTAACAAACCACAATCACAATGAAAAGATTAAGAAAATGGATATTGATGTAGATGTTGGCGAATTTTCACAAGTGATCGATATTTCCCATATCTGTCTGAAGGTCACTACCAAGATGAAACTATGCATCCTATTGGATTGAGCTACTGGTTTGAATTCTACATCAATTCACTGGCATATACAAGGGAACCAAGAGTGACTTTATTCAACCAATATAATAATTTCTTTTCTTTTTCACTTTTTTTTTTGTAGACATCATGATTAGATCTTTTGGATCCAAGCGCACGCTTATTGTCAACAGATTACATGATAGCTCCCATGGATCCTGCATTCCACGCTTGAGAACTCGTCATTATCAGTCATTCAATCTCATCACTGATCACTGGGTTGGTTTAAAGGTTGGGTTGAACTCGTTATTCAAGCTCATCACTGATCACTGGCGTAACTCGTCAAGGGAATTCACCATTATTTCCCAGCTTCAGAACTATATAATAGGCCTACTCATTCACCGGTCCATCATTAGATAATGTACCATTACCGATGTCAGCAACATCATACTTTTCGTCTTCTGTTTCTTGGACTTTTTTCACGACCAAACTTCATCATTATCAATCTCCAACTCCTACTTGTCCTTAATCCTTGGTAGACACCCCATTGTACCCTGGATAGAACTGACGGTAACAAATCTTCTTGGGGCAACAATGGCAGGTACTGGAAAAGAGAGGAAGCTTCCTATATGATGTGTCTCTACCCCGCACTGGTGAAATCTTCGTGGTCTAAAATTAGACGCACGTCTTTAATCCCAACACATGTAACCAGGCGGGTGTTAAGCCCATGAGTGCCTCAGTTTTGGAGAACCGAAAAGGTTAACTTCTTGTTTCACCCATAAGTTCTTCGTGCAACATCAGAATGACTCCATTATTATGCCATTAGCTTCGTCTTTTCGTCCTCTTCAAGGTGATACAAAGAAATTCCTGATTTGAGCGAGTTCCACTCCCTTTTGGTCAAGATAACCTCAAATACCTAAGAAACTAAAAAACAAAAAAATCAAAGCATAATGATACAAAAACTATCAAGAAAGCAAAGTATTCGAGTACCTAACTAGTGCAAATAATGCACCTATCAAATTCCCCCACACTTGCCTTTTGCTAGTCCTCGAGCAAACTACAAAAACAATTATAAAACATACATACAACTCCGTCTCGTCGAGGCTACGGTCACTTTTAGCATAAATAACAAGCCTTTAAACCCCTAGGTGTCCCTAGTGGACGAGTTTTAGTCTCGTGAAGGTTTACAAGAGGTCTGCCTACAAAACCTATATTTCCAACTCCAGCTACCTATGACAAATCAATGAACGAATCCAAAATGACTACAGGAGGAGGTACCTTGCACAAATTCAATTCATATATTAGTAAATAAAGCTTTAATTAGATATTCGAACAAGCCACAATACTCGGAAACTAACAAACCACAATCACAATGAAAAGATTAAGAAGATGGATATTGATGTAGATGTTGGCGAATGTTCACAAGTGATCGATGTTTCCCATATCTGTCTGAAGGTCACTACCAAGATGAACCTATGTATCCTATTGGATTGACCTACTGGTTTGAATTCTACATCAACTCACTGGCATATACAAGGGAACCAGGAGTGAGTTTATTCAACCAATATAATACTTTCTTTTCTTTTTCACTTTTTTTTTTTGTAGACATCATGATTAGATCTTTTGGATCCAAGCGCATGCTTCTTGTCAGCATATTACATGATAGCTCCCATGGATCTTGCATTCCACGCTTGAGAACTCGTCATTATCAGTCATTCAAGCTCATCACTGATCATTGATCACTGGCTTGGTTTAAAGGTTGGGTTGAACTCGTCATTCAAGCTCATCACTGATCACTGACTTAACTCGTCAAGGGAATTCACCATTATTTCCCAGCTTGAGAACTATATAACAGGCCTACTCATTCACCGGTCCATCATTAGATAATGTACCATTACCGATGTCAGCAACATCATACTTTTCGTCTTCTGTTTCTTGGACTTTTGTCACGACCAAACTTCATCATTATCAATCTCCAACTCCTACTTGTCCTTAATTCTTGGTAGACACCCCATTTGTACCCTGGATAGAACTGACGGTAATAAATCTTCTTGGGGAATAATGGCAGATAGGCAGCTTCCTATATGATGTGTCTCTACCCCGCACTGGTGAAATCTTCGTGGTCTAAAATTAGACGCACGTCTTTAAGCCCAACACATGTAACCAGGCGGGTGTTAAGCCCATGAGTGCCTCAGTTTAGGAGAACCGACAAGGTTAACTTCTTGTTTCTCCCATAAGTTCTTCGTACAACATCAGAATGACTCCATTATTGTGCCATTAGCTTCGTCTTTTCGTCCTCTTCAAGGTGATACAAATAAATTCCTGATTTGAGCGAGTTCCACTCCCTTTCGGTCAAGATAACCTCAAATACCTAAGAAACTAAAAAACAAAAAAAATCAAAGCATAATGATACAAAAACCATCAAGAAAGCAAAGTATTCGAGTACCTAACTAGTGCAAATAATGCACCAATCAAATTCCCCCACACTTGCCTTTTGCTAGTCCTCGAGCAAACTACAAAAACAATTATAAAACATACATACAATTCCGTCTCGTCGAGGCTACGGTCACTTTTAGCATAAATAACAAGCCTTTAAACCCCTAGGTGTCCCTAGTGGACGAGTTTTAGTCTCGTGAAGGTTTACAAGAGGTCTGCCTACAAAACCTATATTTCCAACTCCAGCTACCTATGACAAATCAATGAACGAATCCAAAATGACTACATGAGGAGGTACCTTGCACAAATTCAATTCATATATTAGTAAATAAAGCTTTAATTAGATATTCGAACAAGCCACAATACTCGGAAACTAACAAACCACAATCACAATGAAAAGATTTAGAAGATGGATATTGATGTAGATGTTGGCGAATGTTCACAAGTGATCGATGTTTCCCATATCTGTCTGAAGGTCACTACCAAGATGAATATGCATCTATTGGATTGAGCTCTTGGTTTGAATTCTACATCAACTCATTGGCATATACAAGGGAACCAGGAGTGACTTTATTCAACCAATATAATACTTTCTTTTCTTTTTCACTTTTTGTTTTGTAGACATCATGATTAGATCTTTTGGATCCAAGCGCATGCTTCTTGTCAGCAGATTACATGATAGCTCCCATGGATCCTGCATTCCACGCTTGAGAAATCGTCATTATCAGTTATTCAAGCTCATCACTGATCACTGGCTTGGTTTAAAGGTTGGGTTGAACTCGTCATTCAAGCTCATCACTGATCACTGGATTAACTCGTCAAGGGAATTCACCATTATTTCCCAGCTTGAGAACTATATAACATGCCTACTCCTTCACCGGTCCATCACTAGATAATGTACCATTACCGATGTCAGCAACATCATACTTTTCGTCTTCTGTTTCTTGGACTTTTTTCACGACCAAACTTCATCATTATCAATCTCCAACTCCTACTTGTCCTTAATTCTTGGTAGACACCCCATTTGTACCCTGGATAGAACTGACGGTAATAAATCTTCTTGGGGAACAATGGCAGATAGGCAGCTTCCTATATGCTGTGTCTCTACCCCGCACTGGTGAAATCTTCGTGGTCTAAAATTAGACGCACGTCTTTAAGCCCATCACATGTAACCAGGCGGGTGTTAAGCCCACGAGTGCCTCAGTTTTGGATAAACGACAAGGTTAACTTCTTGTTTCGCCCATAAGTTCTTCGTACAACATCAGAATGACTCCATTCTTGCGCCATTAGCTTCGTATTTTCATCCTCTTCACTATCAAGAAAGCATAGTATTCGAGTACCTAACTAGTGCAAATAATGCACCTATCAAATTCCCCCACACTTGCCTTTTTCTAGTCCTCGAGCAAACTACAAAAACAATTATAAAACATACATATAACTCCGTCTCATCGAGGCTACGGTAAATTTTAGCATAAATAACAAGCCTTTAAACCCCTAGGTATCCCTAGTGGACGAGTTTTAGTCTCGTGAAGGTTTACAAGAGGTATGCCTACAAAACCTATATTTCCAACTCCAGCTACCTGTCACAAATCAATGAACGAATCCAAAATGACTATAGGAGGAGGTACCTTGCACAAATTCAATTCATATATTCGTAAATAAAGCTTTAATTAGATATTTGAACAAGCCACAATACTCGTAAACTAACAAACCACAATCACAATGAAAAGATTAAGAAGATGGATATTGATGTAGATGTTGGCGAATGTTCACAAGTGATCGATGTTTCCCATATCTGTCTGAAGGTCACTACCAAGATGAACCTATGTATCCTATTGGATTGACCTACTGGTTTGAATTCTACATCAACTCACTGGCA
This sequence comes from Papaver bracteatum, assembly GCA_023529315.1. Classification (NCBI taxonomy): domain Eukaryota; kingdom Viridiplantae; phylum Streptophyta; class Magnoliopsida; order Ranunculales; family Papaveraceae; genus Papaver; species Papaver bracteatum. Next base: position 86,832 of record JAJJWX010001004.1, read on the forward strand.
TATACAAGGGAACCAGGAGTGACTTTATTCAACCAATATAATACTTTCTTTTCTTTTTCACTTTTTATTTTTTTGTAGACATCATGATTAGATCTTTTGGATCCAAGCGCATGCTTCTTGTCAGCAGATTACATGATATATCCCATGGATCCTGTATTCCACGCTTGAGAACTCGTCATTATCAGTCATTCAATCTCATCACTGATCACTGATCACTGGCTTGGTTTAAAGGTTGGGTTGAACTCGTCATTCAAGCTCATCACTGATCACTGGCTTAACTCGTCAAGGGAATTCACCATTATTTCCCAGCTTGAGAACTATATAACAGGCCTACTCATTCACCGGTCCATCACTAGATAATGTACCATTACCAATGTTAGAAACATCATACTTTTCGTCTTATGTTTCTTGGACTTTTGTCACGACCAAACTTCATCATTATCAGTATCCAACTCCAACTTGTCCTTAATCCTTGGTAGACACCCCATTGTACCCTGGATAGAACTGACGGCAACAAATCTTCTTGGGGAAACAACGGTAGGTACTGGAAAAGAGAGGTAGCTTCTTATATGTTGTGTCTCTACCCCGCACTGGTGAAATATTCGTGGTCTAAAATTAGACGCACGTCTTTAATCCCCGCACATGTAACCAGGAGGGTGTTAAGCCCATGAGTGCCTCAGTTTTGGAGAATCGACAAGGTTAACTTCTTATTTCGCCCATAAGTTCTTCGTACAACATCATAATGACTCCATTCTTACGCCATTATCTTCGTCTTTTCGTCCTCTTCACTATCAAGAAAGCAAAGTATTCGAGTACCTAACTAGTGCAAATAATGCACCTATCAAATTCCCCCACACTTGCCTTTTGCTAGTCCTCGAGCAAACTACAAATACAATTATAAAACATACATACAACTCCGTCTCGTCAAGGCTACGGTCACTTTTAACATAAATAACAAGCCTTTAAACCCCTAGGTGTCCCTAGTGGACGAGTTTTAGTCTCGTGAAGGTTTACAAGAGGTCTTCCTACAAAACCTATATTTCCAACTCCAGCTACCTATGACAAATCAATGAACGAATCCAAAATGACTACAGGAGGAGGTACCTTGCACAAATTCAATTCATATATTAGTAAATAAAGCTTTAATTAGATATTCGAACAATCCACAATACTCGGAAACTAACAAACCACAATCACAATGAAAAGATTAAGAAGATGGATGTTGATGTAGATGTTGGCGAATGTTCACAAGTGATCGATGTTTCCCATATCACATAGAAGGTCACTACCAAGATGAACCTATGCATCCTATTGGATTGAGCTACTGGTTTGAATTCTACATCAACTCACTGGCATATACAAGGGAACCAGGAGTGACTTTATTCCACCAATATAATAGTTTCTTTTCTTTTTCACTCTTTTTTTTTTTTTGTAGACATCATGATTAGATCTTTTGGATCCAAGCACATGTTTCTCGTCAGCAGATTACATGATTGCTCCCATGGATCCGGCATTCCACGCTTGTTTAGGCGACGGAGACAGGGAGAACACACACATATTGCTATCCAAGTGTCATTTTTATTACGTTTGGTCTAAATGGTCGGTATTTTTTTTTTTTTGCAACTCAATCACTCTATTTCATCCTAGCAGTAATAACAAGTCGATGTTTAGTGACCCACCAAAGCACTTAGAGAACAATAGATGAATATGGAAAAATAAAAATAGAATGTGATATGGTGATATTCCGAGATATGGTAACAACTATCATATAACACTTGAATAATTATGTCCATTTAATTAATGGGTTCCTCAACTCCTCCATCCAAGATGGTTCCATCCATTTAGATTTATAGTGGCATCCTAAAGGCACATATTTCTAGGTTTCAGAGTTCATAAAGCAAATTTTTTTCTTTTTTCTATTTTTTTTGTTTATACGAAACAAGGGAAAAAAAAACAAGGCTAAGAACTCTATATGAGAACACTCCCCCACACTTAAACTTTACATTGTCCTCAATGTAAATTGAATCGTCCAAAGAAAGTCAAGGTGAGAAATTCATAACATGATATATATACACAATATGAAAATAAAATGCATGATAAAAACTCATTACTCCAACTCATAGTTATTTCTGAACAATAGAGGATAAACACTAAACAAGCTATTTAGTTGGTATCTAATCCCAACTCATCCAATATATACACCTCACCGCCAAGAAAAAATTCCATCTACTTAGAAAGGCTAGTGCTTATTCTAAATTGTTCAAATATCTCTAAAAGTTGGAGTTTTGATATGCAAATATACAAAATAAGAAAATAAAGATAAAAGACTTAAAATAAAATAAAAAGATAGAGATAGATACACAAAACCAGTGGGTTTCCTCCCATTAGCGCTTGGTTTAAAGTCGTCGGCCCGACTTGCAAGTTGAATTCCCCATACACCAATAATCGAAAAAGTTGGGGATCCACCCATAGCACCTATTTAGCAAACACTAGCTTCGCACAAATATTAGTAATATAAAACATAAACGAAGATATTAACCGATAAAAGTTTCCCCCACACTTATTCTTGTCCACACTTGGAAGTGCATAAAGAATATAAGATTCGGATACTTCCATGGTTTCTTGTTCACAACCCTGCATAGTATGAGAATCAAATTTCTCTAATGGCGGAAATCTAGAAACAAAATCATTCAAAAATGTTTTTGAAGCACATACATTCAAACCAATAAGAGGTAAAGGAGAAGAAACAATATGCAAAGGGTTAGACAAACCTTGCACAATCTCTTTTATTATGGAATCCTCTTCATCCTTGAAAAACTCAAGTGAATTATTCACCTCTTGTATATCATGGTCCTCTATCAAACCTTGCAACCATTCTTCGTCCGTTTCTGCCTTAACCAAAGTCTCGACATAAACATCATCATTACAATCATATGCAATCTCAGTTGGGTCTTCCATAATATTGGTCTTACCGGTTTCATTCTCAACACACTCCTCTTTATTAGACTCAAACATTGTGGCAAAGTTCTGTAAAACACTAGTTTCATCACACTCGTGTACCTTTTGAATAGGTTCTTGATCATTATAAAGATCAAGAGTTGAGTCAACTACACTAACGTCATCAAATATCTCCAAAGGTTGGTCCTTTTCAACACAATCATCTTCGTCTTCATCTTTAGACTCACCATAATAAGAATCGTCGTCGGTTTCCCAACCTTTATCACGACGTCGTTTGAGTTCCATATGAATGGTCCTACTAATTTCATCGATAAGATCTTCCGAGTATCCATCGTCTTCCAACTTGTATAATTTCTGCGCAAGTTTCCTGACGTTCACACACTTACCACCATTTGATACAATAGGTTCTCTTTCCCATGACTCTTCCCTTTGAATGGGTGAATGATCATAACTACGATCTGGAGTCGGGTAAGAAGAAGTGTTCCAAAAATTAGTTTGTGCGACATTCTCTCTATTTTGATCAAGTTGGTCTAGCCTTTGTTGCATATCTTGCAATCCATGCATAATCTGCATACAACTCGAATGAAGCCAATTAGAAGTAGAATTATCCCACCTAGGTGCTTGACTTACATATCCACTATAAGGTTGTTGTTGGTATGTATGAAAATCACCATAAGGTTCTCGAGGATATGCATCATAGCCAATAAATTGGTTTTGATTGCATTCCATAGATGGTGGGAAATTGTCATAGTGTTGAGGAGGTTGAAAGACATATCCATTGTTCCAATATGCCCCTTCCATAGAAATTGGTACCTGAAACAAGAGTTCTCAAAACTATGTCAAAACCAGAAAATAAGAAAAACAAAAATAAGAAACAAAACTAAAAACAAAAACTAAAAACTAAAAAAAAAAAACCAAAAACAAGTGACAACCGCTTCCTCCTCGGCAACGGCGCCAAAATTTGATCGTTGTCGTATGCGTCAAAAATAAATTACACTTTCTTACTACTAAAAATATAAATATAGAAAGGGCAAGAAAGGATCGATCCCACGGAGAGGACTAGGTTGTCAATATGCTTTCAGATTCCTATATAAAATACCGGGAGTTTTCTGATTTTTATGAAACAAAAAATAAAAGCAAATAAAGAAATAAGCAAACAAATCAAATAGAAAAGATATTGGTTAAGGATTTCGTTTTCATTCACTAACATGCTTTCAAAAAAATAAGTAGAATTGATATTTAATCTCAACTTTTATCAAAAGCCCTAGGATACCTTGACCATGCAAGAATATCCCATAAATCTCCTTTTGTCATCAACAAACACATTAAAAGATACGAGTATGAGTTCTATCTAAGAGAACAACCTAACGTGTAAAATTACTAATCAAGTTTAATTCCCTAGATGCATTAAGTTCTATGAAATCAGGCCAATCAAAGCAATAAAACGTGGAAAGCGCACTAATCCGATTTAACAAAGGTCACGATTCACATATGATCATAAGAATATATCACTACAAACTATAATCATATTTATGCTACTTGTATTCAAGGATTATCACTTTTACGTATAATAAACCCTAAACTACCAATAGATTTGATTAGAAGTTCTACCAATTTGCAACTTGACAAAAAAAACAATCAATCAATCATACGACTATATTTTCAAAGAATCGTAAACGATAAATATGAGACAAAACTAATATATTGAATCAAAGAATCATGCTTTATGAAATCCAACTATTCCATAACCAATAATAAAATTAAGTACTCATGTTAATGGAGTTCATAACAAGAAGAAAGAGATACCCTACCATATTTTAAACCCTAGAAACAAAAGTAGTAGATAAGAGATATCAAAGATTGTGCCTAGGCTTCCCTATATATAGAGTTTTGTAACCTCCTCTTTAAGAAAACTAGGAAACCTAATAAAAATAGGAAAGTGCACCTCCTTAAGAATTATTTCCCATGCATCAAATCCCGTGGAAAGTGGATTGCAAAAACCTGGCCAAATTCCCAAAGTCACGGCCAAAGTATGCTCGTGAAAAATGGTTGCAATTAGCTTACGGGCCCATGTAGGTGGTGAAGGTCCAGCCCATCTAAATTCGTTCAACTGTCAGGTTCTATAGAGGCGACAGTATCTCTTTCAGTCTTCCCTGGATTTTTCTTTCAACCACAACCATTCATAACCATCATCCGCAGCTCAATCTCAGCATCACTGCCAATCAATGGCAACATCATCAGGCCATACTCGTTTTCATATTCGACTGCATATTCAACTCTTCTACCAGCAGTGATCATAGCCTCCATAACTCTTACTACTCAACTTTGAGAATCTCCATGAGTCCAGCAGCAACCCAAATTCCACCGAGACATCATCAATATCAGCCAACATCAATCGCCAGCTAGAGCTTTCGTTTCTAGTTGTGATCACCATCAGTTCATTGCCAATGGTTAACAACGACCATCATTAATACTGCCATGACATGCATTTCAACTTCCTCCGTCCATTCATCCGTATGAGCTTCTGAAGTTGAATTTCTTTTCCAACTCTATTCCTCCACTTCTCGTTCTCCATGGAAACCTTCCTAAACGAGATAATCTCGTTTCTTCTCTCACTCAAACGCAAAATCGAACTCAAACCAAACTCAGACCATTCTCCTTCTCTGCCCCGACTTCCATCATAACACCACTTCCGATCTCTGCCAACTTCCGGAACATGTTATACTAAGACCAAACTTCAGCTCCATTTGCTTCTAACGTCTTCAATCTCGCTATCCAGGTACAAACCAACTAGAGCTCAAACAAGGGCTGCATCATCCTTCTTTTCTTTCTCTTCTCGCTGGCAGGAGTAGTTACAGCTCCACTACAACACAATCCAGTTCATTAACTCCGTCAGCTTCACACCAACATCATTATTTTGGATATAGATGCAACACCCATTCTTATCATGTTCTAGCCATCAACAATACATTCTCATCGACTATCTCCACTTACTCAATGGAAACAACTTAATATCTTCTCCATCATGGCTGCCATCAATGGTAACGATTTCAGCAAAACCCAATCTCGATTCAAGCTCATCACTGATCACTGGCTTAACTCGTCAAGGGCATTCACCATTATTTCCCATCTTGAGAACTATATAACAAGACTACTCATTCACCGGTCCATCACTAGATAATGTACCATTACCGATGTCAGAAGCATCATACTTTTCGTCCTATGTTTCTTGGACTTTTGTCACGACCAAACTTCATCATTATCAGTCTCCAACTCCTACTTGTCCTTAATCCTTGGTAGACACCCCATTGTACCCTGGATAGAACTGACGGCAACAAATCTTCTTGGGGCAACAACGACAGGTACTGGAAAAGAGAGCGACTTCCTATATGTTGTGTCTCTACCCCGCACTGGTGAAATCTTCGTGGTCTAAAATTAGACGCACATTTTTAAGCCCAACACATGTAACCAGGCGGGTGTTAAGCCCATGAATGCCTCAGTTTTGGAGAACCGACAAGGTTAACTTCTTGTTTCGCCCATAAGTTCTTCGTACAACATCAGAATGACTCCATTCTTGTGCCATTAGCTTTGTATTTTCGTCCTCTTCAAGGTGATACAAAGAAATTCCTAATTTGAGCGAGTTCCACTCCCTTTTGGTCAAGATAAACTCAAATACCTAAGAAACTAAAAAACAAACAAAATAAAAGAATAATGATACAAAAACAATCAAGAAAGCAAAGTATTCGAGTACCTAACTAGTTCAAATAATGCACCTATCAAATTCCCCCACACTTGCCCTTTGCTAGTCCTCGAGCAAACTAAAAAAACAATTATAAAACATACATACAACTCCGTCTCGTCTAGGCTACGGTCACTTTTAGAATAAATAACAAGCCTTTAAACCCCTATGTGTCCCTAGTGGACGAGTTTTAGTCTCGTGAAGGTTTACAAGAGGTATTCCTACAAAACCTATATTTCCAACTCCAACTACCTATGACAAATCAATGAACGAATCCAAAATGACTACAGGAGGAGGTACCTTGCACAAATTCAATTCATATATTAGTAAATAAAGCTTTAATTAGATATTCGAACAAGCCACAATACTCGGAAACTAACAAACCATAATCACAATGAAAAGATTAAGAAGATGGATATTGATGCAGATGTTGGAGAATGTTCACAAGTGATCGATGTTTCATATATCTACAATCAAGGTCACTACCAAGATGAACCTATGCATCCTATTGGATTGATCTACTGGTTTGAATTCTACATCAACTCACTTGCATATACAAGGGAACCAAGAGTGACTTTATTCAACCAATATAATACTTTCTTTTCTTTTTCACTTTTTTTTTGTAGACATCATGATTAGATCTTTTGGATCCAAGCGGACGCTTATTGTCAGCAGATTACATGATAGCTCCCATGGATCCTGCATTCCACGCTTGAGAACTCGTTATTATCAGTCATTCAATCTCATCACTGATCACTGGCTTGGTTTAAAGGTTGGGTTGAACTCGTTATTCAAGCTCATCACTGATCACTGGCTTAACTCGTCAAGGGAATTCACCATTATTTCCTAGATTCAGAACTATATAATAGGCCTACTCATTCACCGGTCCATCACTAGATAATGTACCATTACCGATGTCAACAACATCATACTTTTCGTCTTATGTTTCTTGGACTTTTGTCACGACCAAACTTCATCATTATCAATCTCCAACTCCTACTTGTCCTTAATCCTTGGTAGACACCCCATTGTACCCTGGATAGAACGGACGGTAACAAATCTTCTTGGGGAAACAATGGCAGGTACTGGAAAAGAGAGGCAGCTTCCTATATGCTGTGTCTCTACCCCGCACTGGTGAAATCTTCGTGGTCTAAAATTAGACGCACGTCTTTAATCCCAACACATGTAACCAGGCGGGTGTTAAGCCCATGAGTGCCTCAGTTTTGGAGAACCGACAAGGTTAACTTCTTGTTTCGCCCATAAGTTCTTCGTACAACATCAGAATGACTATATTATTGTGCCATTAGCTTCGTCTTTTCGTCCTCTTCAAGGTGATACAAAGAAATTCCTGATTTGAGCGAGTTCCACTCCCTTTTGGTCAAGATAACCTCAAATACCTAAGAAACTAAAAAACAAACAAAATCAAAGCATAATGATACAAAAACTATCAAGAAAGCAAAGTATTCGAGTACCTAACTAGTGCAAATAATGCACCTATCAAATTCCCCCACACTTGCCTTTTGCTAGTCCTCGAGCAAACTACAAAAACAATTATAAAACATACATACAACTCCGTCTCATCGAGGCTATGGTCACTTTTAGCATAAATAACAAGCCTTTAAACCCCTAGGTGTCCCTAGTGGACGAGTTTTAGTCTCGTGAAGGTTTACAAGAGGTCTTCCTACAAAACCTATATTTCGAACTCCAGCTACCTATGACAAATCAATGAACGAATCCAAAATGACTACAGGAGGAGGTACCTTGCACAAATTCAATTCATATATTAGTAAATAAAGCTTTAATTAGATATTCGAACAAGCCACAATACTCGGAAACTAATAAACCACAATCACAATGAAAAGATTAAGAAGATGGATATTGATGTAGATGTTGGCGAATGTTCACAAGTGATCGATGTTTCCCATATCTGTCTGAAGGTCACTACCAAGATGAACCTATGCATCCTATTGGATTGAGCTATTGGTTTGAATTCTACATCAACTATTTTGGCATATACAAGGGAACCAGGAGTGACTTTATTCAACCAATATAATACTTTTTTTTCTTTTTCACTTTTTTTTTGTAGACATCATGATTAGATCTTTTGGATCCAAGCGCATGCTTCTTGTCAGCATATTACATGATATCTCCCATCGATCCTGCATTCCATGCTTGAGAACTCGTCATTATCAATCATTCAAGCTCATCACTGATCACTGTCTTGGTTTAAAGGTTGGGTTGAACTCGTCATTCAAGCTCATCACTGATCACTGGCTTAACTCGTCAAGGGAATTCACCATTATTTCCCAGCTTGAGAACTATATAACAGGCCTACTCATTCACCGGTCCATCACTAGATAATGTACCATTACCGATGTTAGCAACATCATACTTTTCGTCTTATGTTTCTTGGACTTTTGTCACGACCAAACTTCATCATTATCAGTATCCAACTCCTACTTGTCCTTAATCTTTGGTAGACACCCCATTGTACCCTGGATAGAACTGACGGCAACAAATCTTCTTGGGGAAACAACGGCAGGTACTGGAAAAGAGAGGTAGCTTCTTATATGCTGTGTCTCTACCCCGCACTGGTGAAATATTCGTGGTCTAAAATTAGACGCACGTCTTTAAGCCCAGCACATGTAACCAGGAGGGTGTTAAGCCCATGAGTGCCTCAGTTTTGGAGAATCGACAAGGTTAACTTCTTGTTTCGCCCATAAGTTCTTCGTACAACATCAGAATGACTCCATTCTTAGGCCATTAGCTTCGTCTTTTCGTCCTCTTCACTATCAAGAAAGCAAAGTATTCGAGTACCTAACTAGTGCAAATAATGCACCTATCAAATTCCCCCACACTTGCCTTTTTCTAGTCCTCGAGAAAACTACAAATACAATTATAAAACATACATACAACTCCGTCTCGTCGAGGCTACGGTCACTTTTAGCATAAATAACAAGCCTTTAAACCCCAAGGTGTCCCTAGTGGACGAGTTTTAGTCTCGTGAAGGTTTACAAGAGGTCTTCCTACAAAACCTATATTTCCAACTCCATCTACCTATGACAAATCAATGAACGAATCCAAAATGACTACAGGAGGAGGTACCTTGCACAAATTCAATTCATATATTAGTAAATAAAGCTTTAATTAGATATTCGAACAATCCACAATACTCGGAAACTAACAAACCACAATCACAATGAAAAGATTAAGAAGATGGATATTGATGTAGATGTTGGCGAATGTTCACAAGTGATCGATGTTTCCCATATCTGTATGAAGGTCACTACCAAGATGAACCTATGCATCCTATTGGATTGAGCTACTGGTTTGAATTCTACATCAACTCACTGGCATATACAAGGGAACCAGGAGTGACTTTATTCAACCAATATAATAGTTTATTTTCTTTTTCACTTTTTTTTTGTAGACATCATGATTAGATCTTTTGGATCCAAGCGCATGTTTCTTGTCAGCATATTACATGATAGCTCCCATGGATCCTGCATTCCACGCTTGAGAACTCGTAATTATCAGTCATTCAAGCTCATCACTGATCACTGGCTTGGTTTAAAGGTTGGGTTGAACTCGTCATTCAAGCTCATCACTGATCACTGGCTTAACTCGTCAAGGGAATTCACCATTATTTCCCAGCTTGAGAACTATATAACAGGCCTACTCATTCACCGGTCCATCACTAGATAATGTACCATTACCGATGTCAGCAACATCATACTTTTCGTCTTCTGTTTCTTGGACTTTTGTCACGACCAAACTTCATCATTATCAATCTCCAACTCCTACTTGTCCTTAATTCTTGGTAAACACCCCATTTGTACACTGGATAGAACTGACGGTAATAAATCTTCTTGGGGAACAATGGAAGATAGGCAGCTTCCTATATGCTGTGTCTCTACCCCGAACTGGTGAAATCTTCGTGGTCTAAAATTAGACGCACGTCTTTAAGCCCAACACATGTAACTAGGTGGGTGTTAAGCCCATGAGTGCCTCAGTTTTGGAGAACCGACAAGGTTAACTTCTTGTTTCGACCATAAGTTCATCGTACAACATCAAAATGACTCCATTCTTGCGCCATTAGCTTCGTCTTTTCGTCCTCTTCAAGGTGATACAAAGAAATTCCTGATTTGAGCGAGTTCCACTCCCTTTTGGTCAAGATAACCTCAAATACATAAGAAACTAAAAAACAAACAACATCAAAGCATAATGATACAAAAACTATCAAGAAAGCAAAGTATTCGAGTACCTAATTAGTGCAAATAATGCACCTATCAAATTCCCCCACACTTGCCTTTTGCTAGTCCTCGAGAAAACTACAAATACAATTATAAAACATACATACAACTCCGTCTCGTCGAGGCTACGGTCACTTTTAGCATAAATAACAAGCCTTTAAACCCCAAGGTGTCCCTAGTGGACGAGTTTTAGTCTCGTGAAGGTTTACAAGAGGTCTTCCTACAAAACCTATATTTCCAACTCCAGCTACCTATGACAAATCAATGAACGAATCCAAAATGACTACAGGAGGAGGTACCTTGCACAAATTCAATTCATATATTAGTAAATAAAGCTTTAATTATATATTCGAACAATCCACAATACTCGGAAACTAACAAACCACAATCACAATGAAAAGATTAAGAAGATGGATATTGATGTAGATGTTGGCGAATGTTCACAAGTGATCGATGTTTCCCATATCTGTATGAAGGTCACTACCAAGATGAACCTATGCATCCTATTGGATTGAGCTACTGGTTTGAATTCTACATCAACTCACTGGCATATACAAGGGAACCAGGAGTGACTTTATTCAACCAATATAATAGTTTATTTTCTTTTTCACTTTTTTTTTTTGTAGACATCATGATTAGATCTTTTGGATCCAAGCGCATGTTTCTTGTCAGCATATTACATGATAGCTCCCATGGATCCTGCATTCCACGCTTGAGAACTCGTAATTATCAGTCATTCAAGCTCATCACTGATCACTGGCTTGGTTTAAAGGTTGGGTTGAACTCGTCATTCAAGCTCATCACTGATCACTGGCTTAACTCGTCAAGGGAATTCACCATTATTTCCCAGCTTGAGAACTATATAACAGCCTACTCATTCACCGGTCCATCACTAGATAATGTACCATTACCGATGTCAGCAACATCATACTTTTCGTCTTCTGTTTCTTGGACTTTTGTCACGACCAAACTTCATCATTATCAATCTCCAACTCCTACTTGTCCTTAATTCTTGGTAAACACCCCATTTGTACCCTGGATAGAACTGACGGTAATAAATCTTCTTGGGGAACAATGGAAGATAGGCAGCTTCCTATATGCTGTGTCTCTACCCCGAACTGGTGAAATCTTCGTGGTCTAAAATTAGACGCACGTCTTTAAGCCCAACACATGTAACTAGGCGGGTGTTAAGCCCATGAGTGCCTCAGTTTTGGAGAACCGACAAGGTTAACTTCTTGTTTCGACCATAAGTTCATCGTACAACATCAAAATGACTCCATTCTTGCGCCATTAGCTTCGTCTTTTCGTCCTCTTCAAGGTGATACAAAGAAATTCCTGATTTGAGCGAGTTCCACTCCCTTTTGGTCAAGATAACCTCAAATACATAAGAAACTAAAAAACAAACAACATCAAAGCATAATGATACAAAAACTATCAAGAAAGCAAAGTATTCAAGTACTTAATTAGTGCAAATAATGCACTTATCAAATTCCCCCACACTTGCCTTTTGCTAGTCCTCGAGAAAACTACAAATACAATTATAAAACATACATACAACTCCGTCTCGTCGAGGCTACGGTCACTTTTAGCATAAATAACAAGCCTTTAAACCCCAAGGTGTCCCTAGTGGACGAGTTTTAGTCTCGTGAAGGTTTACAAGAGGTCTTCCTACAAAACCTATATTTCCAACTCCAGCTACCTATGACAAATCAATGAACGAATCCAAAATGACTACGGGAGGAGGAGGTACCTTGCACAAATTCAATTCATATATTAGTAAATAAAGCTTTAATTAGATATTGAACAATCCACAATACTCGGAAACTAACAAACCACAATCACAATGAAAAGATTAAGAAGATGGATATTGATGTAGATGTTGGCGAATGTTCACAAGTGATCGATGTTTCCCATATCGTATGAAGGTCACTACCAAGATGAACCTATGCATCCTATTGGATTGAGCTCTTTTGGTTTGAATTCTACATCAACTCACTGGCATATACAAGGGAACCAGGAGTGACTTTATTCAACCAATATAATAGTTTATTTTCTTTTTCACTTTTTTTTTTGTAGACATCATGATTAGATCTTTTGGATCCAAGCGCATGTTTCTTGTCAGCATATTACATGATAGCTCCCATGGATCCTGCATTCCACGCTTGAGAACTCGTAATTATCAGTCATTCAAGCTCATCAGCGATCATGGCTTGGTTTAAAGGTTGGGTTGAACTCGTCATTCAAGCTCATCACTGATCAACGGCTTAACTCGTCAAGGGAATTCACCATTATTTCCCGGCTTGAGAACTATATCTGTGAGCCTACTCATTCACCGGTCCATCACTAGATAATGTACCATTACCGATGTCAGCAACATCATACTTTTCGTCTTCCTTTTCTTGGACTTTTGTCACGACCAAACTTCATCATTATCAATCTCCAACTCCTACTTGTCCTTAATTCTTGGTAGACACCCTATTTGTACCCTGGATAGAACTGACGGTAATAAATCTTCTTGGGGAACAATGGCAGATAGGAAGCTTCCTATATGCTGTGTCTCTACCCCGAACTGGTGAAATCTTCGTGGTCTAAAATTAGACGCACGTCTTTAAGCCCAACACATGTAACTAGGCGGGTGTTAATCCCATGAGTGCCTCAGTTTTGGAGAACCGACAAGGTTAACTTCTTGTTTCGACCATAAGTTCATCGTACAACATCAAAATGACTCCATTCTTGCGCCATTAGCTTCGTCTTTTCGTCCTCTTCAAGGTGATACAAAGAAATTCCTGATTTGAGCGAGTTCCACTCCCTTTTGGTCAAGATAACCTCAAATACATAAGAAACTAAAAAACAAACAAAATCAAAGCATAATGATACAAAAACTATCAAGAAAGCAAAGTATTCGAGTACCTAACTAGTGCAAATAATGCACCTATCAAATTCCCCCACACTTTCCTTTTGCTAGTCCTCGAGAAAACTACAAAAATAATTATAAAACATACATACAACTCCGTCTCGTCGAGGCTACGGTCACTTTTAGCATAAATAACAAGCCTTTAAATCCCTAGGTGTCCCTAGTGGACGAGTTTTAGTCTCGTGAAGGTTTATAAGAGGTATGCCTACAAAACCTATATTTCCAACTCCAGCTACCTATGACAAATCAATTAACGAATCCAAAATGACTACAGGAGGAGGTACCTTGCACAAATTCAATTCATATATTAGTAAATAAAGCTTTAATTAGATATTCGAACAAGCCACAATACCCGGAAACTAACAAACCACAATCACAATGAAAATATTAAGAAGATGGATATTGATGTAGATGTTGGAGAATGTTCACAAGTGATCGATGTTTCCCATATCTGGCTGAAGGTCACTACCAAGATGAACTTATGTATCCTATTGGATTGAGCTACTGGTTTGAATTCTACATCAACTCATTGGCATATACAAGGGAACCAGGAGTGACTTTATTCAACCAATATAATACTTTCTTTTCTTTTTCACTTTTTTTTTGTAGACATCATGATTAGATCTTTTGGATCCAAGCGCATGCTTCTTGTCAGCAGATTACATGATAGCTCCCATGGATCCTGCATTCCACGCTTGAGAACTCGTCATTATCAGTCATTCAATCTCATCACTGATCATTGGCTTGATTTAAAGGTTGGGTTGAACTCGTCATTCAAGATCATCACTGATCATTGGCCTAACTCGTCAAGGGAATTCACCATTATTTCCCAGCTTGAGAACTATATAACATGCCTACTCATTCACCGGTCCATCACTAGATAATGTACCATTACCGATGTCAGCAACATCATACTTTTCGTATTCTATTTCTTGGACTTTTGTCATGACCAAACTTCATCATTATCAATCTCCAACTCCTACTTGTCCTTAATCCTTGGTAGACACCCCATTGTACCCTGGATAGAACTGACGGTAACAAATCTTCTTGGGGCAACAATGGTAGGTACTGGAAAAGAGAGGCCGCTTCCTATATGCTTTGTCTCTACCCCGCACTGGTGAAATCTTCGTGGTCTAAAATTAGACGCACGTCTTTAAGCCCAACACATGTAACCAGGCGGGTGTTAAGCCCATGAGTGCCTCAGTTTTGGAGAACCGATAAGGTTAACTTCTTGTTTCGCCCATAAGTTCTTCGTACAAAATCAGAATGACTCCATTCTTGTGCCATTAGCTTCGTCTTTTCGTCCTCTTCAAGGTGATACAAAGAAATTCCTGATTTGAGCGAGTTACACTCCATTTTGGTGAAGATAACCTCAAATACCTAAGAAACTAAAAAACAAACAAAATGAAAGCGTAATGATACAAAAACTATCAAGAAATCAAAGTATTCGAGTACCTAACTAGTGAAAATAAAATTCCCCCACACTTGCCTTTTGATAGTCCTCGAGCAAACTACAAAAACAATTATAAAACATACATACAACTCCATCTCGTCGAGGCTACGGTCACTTTTAGCATAAATAACAAACCTTTAAACCCCTAGGTGTCCCTAGTGGACGAGTTTTAGTCTCGTGAAGGTTTACAAGAGGTCTTCCTACAAAACTTATATTTCCAACTCCAGCTACCTATGACAAATCAATGAACAAATCCAAAATGACTACAGGAGGAGGTGCACAAATTCAATTCATATATTAGTAAATAAAGCTTTAATTAGATATTCAAACAATCCACAATACAAAAAACTAACAAACCACAATCACAATGAAAAGATTAAGAAGATGGATATTGATGTAGATGTTGGTGAATATTCACAAGTGATCGATGTTTCCCATATCATGTCGAAGGTCACTACCAAGATGAACCTATGCATCCTATTGGATTGATCTCTTTTGGTTTGAATTCTACATCAACTCACTGGCATATACAAGGGAACCAGGAGTGACTTTATTCAACCAATATAATACTTTCTTTTCTTTTTCACATTTTTTTTAGATCTTTTGGATTCAAGTGTATGTTTCTTGTCAGCAGATTACATGATAGCTCCCATGGATCCTGCATTCCACGATTGAGAACTCGTCATTATCAGTCATTCAAGCTCATCACTGATCACTGGCTTAACTCGTCAAGGGAATTCACCATTATTTCCTAGCTTGAGAACTATATAACATGCCTACTCATTTACCGGTCCAACACTAGATAATGTACCATTACCGATGTCAGCAATATCATACTTTTCGTCTTCTGTTTCTTGTACTTTTGTCACGACCAAACTTCATCATTATCAATCTCCAACTCCTACTTGTCCTTAATCCTTGGTAGACACCCCATTGTACCCTGGATAGAAGCTGACGGTAACAAATCTTCTTGGGGCAACAATGGAAGTCTGGAAAAGAGAGGAAGCTTCCTATATGATGTGTCTCTAAAATTGCCTTTGAGTGAAATCTCATGAGTGGTCTAAAATTAGACGCGACGTCTTTAAGCCCAACACATGTAACCAGGAGGGTGTTAAGCCCATGAGTGCCTTAGTTTTGGAGAACTAGTGAAAATAACAAGGTTAACTTCTTGTTTCGCCCATAAGTTCTTCGTACAACATCAAAATGACTCCATTCTTGCACCATTAGCTTCGTCTTTTCGTCCTCTTCAAGGTGATATAAAGAAATTCCTTATTTGAGCGAGTTCCAACTAGAGCTCAAAAAATGGCTGCATCATCCTTCTTTTCTTTCTTTTTCATGTTGCAAGTGGGGAGTAGTTCTGACTCCACTACAACACAATCAGGTTCATTAACTCCGTCAGATTCACACCAACATCATTATTTTGGCTATAGATGCAACACCCATTCTTATCATGTTCTAGCCATCACCAATACATTCTCATCGACTATCTCCACTTACTCAATGTAAACAACTTAATGTCTTCTCCATCATGGCTGCCATCAATGGTAACGATTGCAGCAAAACCCAATCTCGATTCAAGCTCATCACTGATCACTAGCTTAACTCATCAAGGGAATTCACCATTATTTCCCATCTTGAGAACTATATAACAGGACTACTCATTCACCGGTCCATCACTAGATAATGTACCATTACCGATGTCAGCAACATCATACTTTTCGTCCTCTGTTTCTTGGACTTTTGTCACGACCAAACTTCATCATTATCAGTCTCCAACTCCTACTTGTCCTTAATCCTTGGTAGACACCCCATTGTACCCTGGATAGAACTGACGGCAACAAATATTCTTGGGGCAACAACGACAGGTACTGGAAAAGAGAGGCAGCTTCCTATATGCTGTGTCTCTACCCCGCACTGGTGAAATCTTCGTGGTCTAAAATTAGACGCACATTTTTAAGCCCAACACATGTAACCAGGCGGGTGTTAAGCCCATGAGTGCCTTAGTTTTGGAGAACCGACAAGGTTAACTTCTTGTTTCGCCCATAAGTTCTTCGTACAACATCAAAATGACTCCATTCTTGTGCCATTAGCTTCGTCTTTTCGTCCTCTTCAAGGTGATACAAAGAAATTCCTGATTTGAGCGAGTTCCACTCCATTTTGGTCAAGATAACCTCAAATACCTAAGAAACTAAAAAACAAACAAAATCAAAGCATAATGATACAAAAACTATCAAGAAAGCAAAGTATTCGAGTACCTAACTAGTGCAAATAAAATCAAATTCCCCCACACTTGCCTTTTGATAGTCCTCGAGCAAACTACAAAAACAATTATAAAACATACATACAACTCCATCTCGTCGAGGCTACGGTCACTTTTAGCATAAATAACAAACCTTTAAACCCCTAGGTGTCCCTAGTGGACGAGTTTTAGTCTCGTGAAGGTTTACAAGAGGTCTGCCTACAAAACTTATATTTCCAACTCCAGCTACCTATGACAAATCAATGAACAAATCCAAAATGACTACAGGAGGAGGTGCACAAATTCAATTCATATATTAGTAAATAAAGCTTTAATTAGATATTCAAACAATCCACAATACTCGAAAACTAACAAACCACAATCACAATGAAAAGATTAAGAAGATGGATATTGATGTAGATGTTGGCGAATATTCACAAGTGATCGATGTTTCCCATATCTGTCTGAAGGTCACTACCAAGATGAACCTATGCATCCTATTGGATTGATCTATTGGTTTGAATTCTACATCAACTGTTTTGGCATATACAAGGGAACCAGGAGTGACTTTATTCAACCAATATAATACTTTCTTTTCTTTTTCACTTTTTTTTTTAGATCTTTTGGATTCAAGTGCATGTTTCTTGTCAGCAGATTACATGATAGCTCCCATGGATCCTGCATTCCACGCTTGAGAACTCGTCATTATCAGTCATTCAAGCTCATCACTGATCACTGGATTGGTTTAAAGGTTGGGTTGAACTCGTCATTCAAGCTCATCACTGATCACTGGCTTAACTCGTCAAGGGAATTCACCATTATTTCCTAGCTTGAGAACTATATAACATGCCTACTCATTTACCGGTCCAACACTAGATAATGTACCATTACCGATGTCAGCAATATCATACTTTTCGTCTTCTGTTTCTTGTACTTTTGTCACGACCAAACTTCATCATTATCAATCTCCAACTCCTACTTGTCCTTAATCCTTGGTAGACACCCCATTGTACCCTGGATAGAACTGACGGTAACAAATCTTCTTGGGGCAACAATGGCAGGTACTGGAAAAGAGAGGAAGCTTCCTATATGATGTGTCTCTACCCCGCACTGGTGAAATCTCCGTGGTCTAAAATTAGACGCACGTCTTTAAGCCCAACACATGTAACCAGGAGGGTGTTAAGCCCATGAGTGCCTTAGTTTTGGAGAACCGACAAGGTTAACTTCTTGTTTCGCCCATAAGTTCTTCGTACAACATCAAAATGACTCCATTCTTGCACCATTAGCTTCGTCTTTTCGTCCTCTTCAAGGTGATATAAAGAAATTCCTGATTTGAGCATTTTGGTCAAGTTCCAACTAGAGCTCAAAGCATAAAAATCAAGAAAGAAAAGCATCATCCTTCTTTTCTTTCTTTTCTCACTTTCCTTTTGCTAGGACAAAAACAATTTAAAACATACATACAACTCTCACGGTCACTTTTAGCATAAACACAATCCAGGTGTTCATTAACTCGTGAAGGTTTACAAGATTCACACCAACATCATTATTTTGGCTATAGATGCAACACCCATTCTTATCAGCTTTAATTAGATGTTCTAGCCATCACCAATACATTCTCAAGTCGATGACTATCTCCACTATTTACTCAATGTAAACAAATTAATGTCTTCTCCATCATGGTAGACATCCATCAATGGTAACGATTGCTCATCAAAACCCAATCTCGATTCAAGCTCATCACTGATCACTAGCTTAACTCATCAAGGGAATTCACCATTATTTCCCATCTTGAGAACTATATAACAGGCCTACTCATTCACCGGTCCATCACTAGATAATGTACCATTACCGATGTCAGCAACATCATACTTTTCGTCCTCTGTTTCTTGGACTTTTGTCACGACCAAACTTCATCATTATCAATCTCCAACTCCTACTTGTCCTTAATCCTTGGTAGACACCCCATTGTACCCTGGATAGAACTGACGGCAACAAATCTTCTTGGGGCAACAACGACAGGTACTGGAAAAGAGAGGCAGCTTCCTATATGTTGTGTCTCTACCCCGCACTGGTGAAATCTTCGTGGTCTAAAATTAGACGCACATTTTTAAGCCCAACACATGTAACCAGGCGGGTGTTAAGCCCATGAGTGCCTCAGTTTTGGAGAACCGACAAGGTTAACTTCTTGTTTCGCCCATAAGTTCTTCGTACAAAATCAAAATGACTCCATTCTTGTGCCATTAGCTTCGTCTTTTCGTCCTCTTCAAGGTGATACAAAGAAATTCCTGATTTGAGCGAGTTACACTCCATTTTGGTGAAGATAACCTCAAATACCTAAGAAACTAAAAAACAAACAAAATGAAAGCATAATGATACAAAAACTATCAAGAAATCAAAGTATTCGAGTACCTAACTAGTGAAAATAAAATTCCCCCACACTTGCCTTTTGATAGTCCTCGAGCAAACTACAAAAACAATTATAAAACATACATACAACTCCATCTCGTCGAGGCTACGGTCACTTTTAGCATAAATAACAAACCTTTAAACCCCTAGGTGTCCCTAGTGGACGAGTTTTAGTCTCGTGAAGGTTTACAAGAGGTCTGCCTACAAAACTTATATTTCCAACTCCAGCTACCTATGACAAATCAATGAACAAATCCAAAATGACTACAGGAGGAGGTGCACAAATTCAATTCATATATTAGTAAATAAAGCTTTAATTAGATATTCAAACAATCCACAATACTCGAAAACTAACAAACCACAATCACAATGAAAAGATTAAGAAGATGGATATTGATGTAGATGTTGGCGAATATTCACAAGTGATCGATGTTTCCCATATCTGTCTGAAGGTCACTACCAAGATGAACCTATGCATCCTATTGGATTGATCTACTGGTTTGAATTCTACATCAACTCACTGGCATATACAAGGGAACCAGGAGTGACTTTATTCAACCAATATAATACTTTCTTTTCTTTTTCACATTTTTTTTTAGATCTTTTGGATTCAAGTGTATGTTTCTTGTCAGCAGATTACATGATAGCTCCCATGGATCCTGCATTCCACGCTTGAGAACTCGTCATTATCAGTCATTCAAGCTCATCACTGATCACTGGATTGGTTTAAAGGTTGGGTTGAACTCGTCATTCAAGCTCATCACGATCACTGGTTAACTCGTCAAGGGAATTCACCATTATTTCCTAGCTTGAGAACTATATAACATGCCTACTCATTTACCGGTCCAACACTAGATAATGTACCATTACCGATGTCAGCAATATCATACTTTTCGTCTTCTGTTTCTTGTACTTTTGTCACGACCAAACTTCATCATTATCAATCTCCAACTCCTACTTGTCCTTAATCCTTGGTAGACACCCCATTGTACCCTGGATAGAACTGACGGTAACAAATCTTCTTGGGGCAACAATGGCAGGTACTGGAAAAGAGAGGAAGCTTCCTATATGATGTGTCTCTACCCTGCACTGGTGAAATCTCCATGGTCTAAAATTAGACGCACGTCTTTAAGCCCAACACATGTAACCAGGAGGGTGTTAAGCCCATGAGTGCCTTAGTTTTGGAGAACCGACAAGGTTAACTTCTTGTTTCGCCCATAAGTTCTTCGTACAACATCAAAATGACTCCATTCTTGCACCATTAGCTTCGTCTTTTCGTCCTCTTCAAGGTGATATAAAGAAATTCCTGATTTGAGCGAGTTCCAACTAGAGCTCAAAAAATGGCTGCATCATCCTTCTTTTCTTTCTTTTCTCGCTGGCAGGAGTAGTTACAGCTCCACTACAACACAATCCAGTTCATTAACTCCGTCAGATTCACACCAACATCATTATTTTGGCTATAGATGCAACACCCATTCTTATCATGTTCTAGCCATCACCAATACATTCTCATCGACTATCTCCACTTACTCAATGTAAACAACTTAATGTCTTCTCCATCATGGCTGCCATCAATGGTAACGATTGCAGCAAAACCCAATCTCGATTCAAGCTCATCACTGATCACTAGCTTAACTCATCAAGGGAATTCACCATTATTTCCCATCTTGAGAACTATATAACAGGACTACTCATTCACCGGTCCATCACTAGATAATGTACCATTACCGATGTCAGCAATATCATACTTTTCGTCCTCTGTTTCTTGGACTTTTGTCACGACCAAACTTCATCATTATCAATCTCCAACTCCTACTTGTCCTTAATCCTTGGTAGACACCCCATTGTACCCTGGATAGAACTGACGGCAACAAATATTCTTGGGGCAACAACGACAGGTACTGGAAAAGAGAGGCAGCTTCCTATATGATGTGTCTCTACCCCGCACTGGTGAAATCTCCGTGGTCTAAAATTAGACGCACGTCTTTAAGCCCAACACATGTAACCAGGCGGGTGTTAAGCCCATGAGTGCCTTAGTTTTGGAGAACCGACAAGGTTAACTTCTTGTTTCGCCCATAAGTTCTTCGTACGAAATCAAAATGACTCCATTCTTGTGCCATTAGCTTCGTCTTTTCGTCCTCTTCAAGGTGATACAAAGAAATTCCTGATTTGAGCGAGTTCCACTTCCTTTTGGTCAAGATAACCTCAAATACCTAAGAAACTCAAAAACAAACAAAATCAAAGCATAATGATACAAAAACTATCAATAAAGCAAAGTATTCGAGTACCTAATAGGTGGAAATAATGCACCTATCATGTGGCTGGCATGATTTTCCATTGGAACGGAGGGGAATTCGGGTTTTTGCTCGTTGTAACCCTAATTTCAAAAAATACCCCCCCATTAATTACTAACTATATGCATTAAGTGTTTTAATGAATGTGTCACCGGTGACATTAGGTTATTCGGGGTTTTATGATTTTACCCTTTGTCTAAAAACCACCATCAACATTAAGTCCCCTGCTTAGCTCGTAACATGAGCTTTGTTGCGAGGTAAGCATAAGATGGTGACAAACTATCAGCAGTAAATTGTAAAGAAAATTGAGAAGGCTTGTCTGACCTTTTTATAGATAGGATTTGGAATCTTTTCCTCTGGCAATTTTGTACAAATCGGGAGGCTGGCAGAATTGGGAAGTCAGCATCATTAAGAGACAGGAAGCTGAGCGGCATTGAGAAGTTGACGCGAGTTGGGAAACCGAGCGTGCTAGCTGGAAGGATCGACGCAAGGTGGGGAAACTGAGCGTGCTAGCTTGGCACAACTTGGGAGGTGATTGGGAAGTTGGCGCAATTGGTGGGACCGGAGAAATTGGGAGACTAGGAAGCTGGGCGCGATCTTGGTGGGACCGGTGCAAACAAGGAGGGAGTAGCAACGTATCCTTATTTTGCCTTTATTCACACGTGGCTTCAATCAGGGCATCATCCATGATAAAAATCTGGAAGCGTTATGTGTCTCATTGTTTCCTTTCCTTTTTAAGGCTCCGTATTCATACCCGGCGCAATTGTACCGTCTCCCTTGTTTGAGAAAAGGTTCTTCTTGTTGAGTTTCTCTCTTTGTCATGCCGCACAGAGATGAATCATCCTTTAACCGGACAGATTCCCCAGGTGAAGGAGCGAGGTCTGACTCTTGCAATAGCATCCCGACTAAGGTTGTTTGGGATAAAAAGATCATACCGGTGTGTTTTCTTCTTCTTCTCCTTTCATGTTATCCTATTTTATATGTGTATATATAGGAAGGAACTTGATCATTTTCCCTATTTTTTGCAGTGTATGATGGTATCCTCCAGGGATGATCACGCCCTTAACTCTTCGGAGAAGGACTTCAGAATTGGCGGAGATCGATCTTCTTCTCTTGAGTAGGCATTGGCTGGGATTGGATCTATGTTCCATGAAGCTAGAGAAATCATTAAGGACCTCCCTTCCATCTATCCCCAAGAAGTACGGGCGCGTGCTCAGACTTTCTCGGGTTCATGAAGTATGGAGGAGGGGCGAGAAAACGGGGAAGAACCTTGGCATATTGAGAAGTTCGAGTGCGGTAAAGATTTTCCTCGGCCCAGGTATGGGGCGAATCGAACTGTTTCTAGGTTGAAGCGACGGAATAATGAATGTGTGAAGCTCTTGGAGGAGAGCGCCATGGTTCTTGATTTTGATGCAGATGAATCAAAATATTTTCTCCGAAGTGTCAATGAGAAAACCTTCAAAGGAGCATCTGACAGAAATGAAGTAGCCTTCGAAGTTGATGCTAGAGGTGTCGTTGGCGGTACCGGAGGGGTCATGGTAGCGTATGCTGTACCGGTCATCGGGGCGGACACTGCTGCTGTTGTGGTTGCTTCGGGATGGGATGTTGAGGTTGTTGCTGCTAACACCATTGAATGAAACCTTTGTTATCCAAGGGATTGCTGGGGGAAGTGCTTAAAGATAGCCTTGACCGAGGGGACTTTTTCTCCATCCTTCGAGGGCTAGTTCCTCCTTTTTGTTGTTTCTGTTAGCTTCTTAGTTCCCCTGATGTCTTTTTTTTTCTTTTTCCGTAAACTCATCTTTACCTTCTTCTTCATCAGTCAACATTTTGCTTTATATATATATATATTTTTTTTGAAAGAGGTTGTGGTATGATGGATAGCATTTTAGGGATTGGAGGCCTTGAGCCATTGCAAGTGAATTATCACGCCTTCAGGTATGTTTGCGTTGATGAGCTTGAAATATCCTCCCAAAAGGGTGTTCGCCACCAGATACAACACGTCTTCTCTTCCATTGGGAGAATCAGTCTGAATAGCCATTTTTTTATTGTCATCCTCCCAACTTGAAACGATCTTTCCTTAACCACCACATCTCCGATTGAAAACGGGTTCAGACATCGTGCTAACGTTTGAGTCTTGGATTCGTTGGCTTAAATTGAGGTTTCCAAGCTTTTTACAAAGTGCTCAAATGGTTTGGTGCCCCATTCACATTTCTTGACAGCGCCCGTGCCAATGATTGTGCCGAGTCCCCATGACGGAATAGGGGGAGGAATGACTGGTTGCAGAAAAGGTTTCTCGGTCAGACTTACTTGCATTTGAAAACCATGAGCGAGCGCCAGCGGGTCCTCTCCGGATGTCTGGGTTCCTTTGATAGTTCGTCGATGCGATAACCAGTGGGATGATTTGTTGGAAGTTCCTTCGGGCGTGGGCATCGGCAGAGGGTGCACATCTAATTTTGCTTTGTTGTCGAGCACCCATAAGTGTCCCAATATCATGTCATGACCCAGTTCTTTGACAATGTGGAATTTCCTATACGTTATAGCATCTCCCACCCTGACCTCTAGGTTGATGTAACCATGCGCATTCAGAGCTTCTCCTATTGAGTTCTTAATCACGGACGGGGAATAGGTAGCATCTTGCTTTGTAAATCCTACTGCCTTTAGTGTCTTGAAAGTAATGATGGTGAGGTCAGAGGACGCGTCGATGAGCGTGTTTTCAAATTAGTTACCTCTTAAAAGGGACGTGGTCAGCAGTCCCCAGTTCTCCCTTTTGGTTCCGCTTGTTTGGAAAGACTGGGCCCCTGGCGTGGTTTACGAGGAGGGAAAAAGTCATTTTCCGGATACAACGCGATTGAGAGCTGCGAAAATATCTTGGCGCTGCACCTTGGAAAGATAGAGAATTTTGCATATATGATGCATCATGGATCGTACAGTCTCGTTCACGGAATCCCCATAGGACCCGTAGTTTCTTATTGGGAGTGGGTCTCGATGCACTCTCTCGTCTCCTAGTTGGAGTTCTCCCACTTATATCCTTTCTCTGAAAATATGCTTTAGTCTATTGCAATCGCTGGTTGAGTGGTGAACGAACCTGTGGTAATGGCAGTACTTGGGGTTCTCCATCTCAGCCTCAGTTGGTGGACGTCTGGGAGGTGGAAATATGATAACATCATCTTGAACCCAGGCTTCTAGGAGGTCGATCACCTCCTCGATGGGAAATGGGAAATAAAGGGTATTTCCTTCGGTCTCATGATGTTGCATGGGAGTTTTAATGACGGTTTTCCGTGGCGGGGGTTCCCGTTGCGCCGGCGCTTCACGTTTTGGATGGTGGCCCATAGTTGGGGCCTTCCTTTTTCCCCTTTCGTTTATTATGTTCACGGAGGATGAGCCGACATTAAATTGCTTGCTGATGATGCATCTATTCCCGCGATTTTCACGCGTGTCTTCGGTTCGAGTTGGCCTGGTTTTTTCCAGTAATGCCGGTGCTGTCGTTGCGGATCGTCTTGCGGATTCATGGAGTTCGGAGAAAGTTTTGAAGAGTAAGTTCTCTAGCAAGGCGCGATAAATAGGAACCATACCATTGATGCATGCGTTTACCAGCTGTTGTTTGGTCACATTTAGGTTGTGACAGTCGAGTGCTTGAACACTGAACCTTTTGACGAAATCATTCGGATGTTCATTATCCTACTGGTATATTCTTTTGAGGTCTGAGAAAGTAACTTGTTCAGACACGAAGAAGTATTTCTTGTAAAACGCAGTGACTATGCTACTCCAGTTGGGAATGCTGTTTGGCGGGATGCTGTTGTACCATGTATACGCCCTTCCGGTAAGTGATTTTGAGAATTCCCTTAAACGAAAAATGTGATTATATTCATGTTCACCTAGGGATTCCAGGAAACGAGAGACATGCTCATGTGCATTCCCGGTACCATTGTATATTGTAAATTGAGGAGAGGAGTACCCCCTTGGAAGAGGGATTATCTACATTTTAGATGGGTAAGGAGGTTGGTGATGATGTATGTGCAATTCATCATTCTTGATTTGTTTGCGGAGAAGTTATTCCATATCTTCTCGTGTGACGAAATTAGACGGCTGATTTATTTCTAATGAGATTCTAGCGCAAGTTTCCTCGTCCTCAAAGGCGTGCTCCGCCGAGATGCTGGTGTCGGGGTTGTTGGAGACATTCCTAAGCGGATCTCTGGAGGACGCGAATCACGTGGTAGTCATTCTGTCAGGGTCTTGAGAAAAACAAGTACCTCTTTCTGTGTTGAAACCATATATGTCTGGGCTCTGGAGAGCATCTCCTGTCGTTCCATCAAATCAGCGATTGTGACATAAGGAAGGTTTCCTCTAGTCCCTCCGGTCTCTCGTCCCATCAGTGGGGTAGTTGGAACCTTAGTTGTGGTCGGAGGTGCCATGCTAGATGAAGCATTAGGGGCCGCAGCTGCGGCTCTGGCCCTAGTGACCGGTGGCGTGACACCCGAAGAGGTATTTCTATTATCGTGATTAGAGGGTTGTGCAGAGACACTAGAGGAGGTAGTATCTCTGGCTCTGGTGATTGGCGATGTTGCGCTCAAGGGAGTGCATTCGGAGTTACTGTAGTCAGCAGGTGATTCTACAACGTCATTGGAAGAGACGTCAACATCAGGGACATGCTCTGTGCTGGTATTCTCGGCAGCCGCTCCAGACCTGAGTTCCACCATGTTGGGATTGGCGTTCGGGAAACGAAATTAGGAGTCGGAGTTGGTATTTTAACCTATAGATCAATCCTCCCGCTGTGGTCGCCAATTGTTTATGGGTAAAAATCGTTTCTGCAGATTTTGGTAAATTCGGTAGGAGAGTGAGAAACCGGTTTAAACCCTAAACAAATGAGCTGCACGTGAGAACTTTCTAGATTCGAGAGATCAATTTGTACAAGTCCGTCCTAAACCAAGAAATGGCCTTTCCAGACTTGCTTCAGTCACAAAGTGGAGGAGAAGGGTTTATTTGGGGAGGATAGCGAAGAAAGGTGATGAGACCAGAGAGTTCTGGTTGGGTAGTGTTTTGACTTGTATCAGAAAAAGTAGAAGCTTAGGAAGCTTGCAAGAGATGGAAGCCTTTTGGGTGAGCTTGCAAAAGTTGTTTTCTAGATAGTGTTGTATTTTTCCCCTGACCAAGACTTGTTGTCTGGTAGAAAATAGGTGAGACCTATTTATACAAGTTGAGATTGAAACGTACCCCGGCCTCATTACGGAAGAAAATAAAAGGTAATTAAATGGGAGGAGGTGGTAACCGGCGTGTTTAAGAGTGAAAATGTTTTTCACTTTTATTTCTCCATTTAATTGACCGCTTTTATTCCTTTTTACGCTTTCTTAAAACGAGCGTAGTGTACGCTGCATGTTGTGACCGCCAAACCAAAACCCTGAGAAAGCATCCCCCAGTTTTGTGTTGATGTCTCGAGAGTTGGTTGCACTTTGGGTTCAAGTGGAAATGCCAAGATGCTAGGGAAGCATGTGGCATGTGCCAATGGCATGTGTGGAATGCCTTTTGTAGTGCCCCATAAGCTAGCATCTGACTAATCCAAGAGATTAACTAAATAAGAGGCACTAAAAATCCAAATTAAACACTTAAACTTTCAATTAAGAAATCTTCTGCAAAACTTAACCCAAAACTAGCCCCGCTCATAAATATATGCACAAAAACTCCTCTCCAGATACATATAAAATAATCATTTGGTTTACAAATAGAATATACAACATATCAGAATATAATCAACTAACGAAGTCAACTTCTCGGAGCTTTCGCTGCGCAACTCTGATCTGTCTCTGAAACTGAAAGTGGGAATAATTAACATTTAACTTCTAAGTAATCAAGGAAAGAGTTGGAAAACAATACATGTTTTGACACCCCGGTTTTCAAAACCCGGAGTGCCACTTGAAAACCATAGCCGAGGCCCGACTACGAAGCCCAAGCTCATAAAATAATTCATTTCGGCTTGATTTATTCATGTCCATTTTTAGAATTTTATCGCAGCGGAATGCTCAGAAATTCATTTAGGAAGGTCAAACCATTGATTTAACCTAATTTGAAAGCCACCGGAAGAAAAACACATTTTGGTTCTCAAATAAAAATACTAACACCGTTCAAGTCTTAAGAATAATTAATAAGAAACGATTTCAACCCCAAATTGTAAAACTGAAAAAGACCAAGGTGGATTACTAGAATTTTACAGGATTCATGCGAGCTCCAAAATTTATCGATGCTATGCGGATAAAATCTATACTGTAAATACTATTATACCTAAATTATTCGGGATTTTTAAATGAGTTGAGTATCCTTTGACCACAGTCAAACGTGTAGTTGACCAGAACTGCAGAAAATCAAAACTGTACCATTCTTTTTTACAAAAATTATATAAAATCACACATAACTCAAAATTGGATGAGGTTTGTCATTTTAGAAAGATAAAAGATAGATATGGATTTTCTCAGCAGACACTAAGGTCTAAAAACTAATGTATCATAGTTTTAAAATAGGATATTCATGTGATATTTAAAACAGTCGGATAATTTATGGATTTAACATTGGTACAAAGAATTATGTTAAAAATACGTATACTATTTATAAAATTCTATAATTTTCATAAAATGTCCCTTAAGATGTTTTACATTTGTTTCAAAGAGAATCAAATCAAAAACTATTAAACATTTAAAATGATAAACAATCAACTCAACATCATACAATATTTTACATCTTTGAATCTAAGACTAATTACATCTTTGAACTAGAATTTTATGCTAAAAAAACAATATTAAGGATCTAAAATTATTCACTAGGCTCCACGTTGATCAACTCCTTGTCATGCATCAAATATGGAATTTTTGTCATAATACGACGTGAGTTGTGACACTCAGTAGGCAAAGAAGCAACAAAACATTTTATGCAATATTTTTCATTTTCTTTTCAAAACAAGTTGCATGGTTAACACCACCACAAACATATGGAAACACCACATCCATATACTTTAATAAATTCAATCAATCTGCTCTCCCAAGGGAGCCCCACGTGGGTTTAGGAAACAAAAACCTTTTCCAAGGATATCTCGTATCCCGTCATAAATAATTTTTAAGAATCACAATCTATGGACCACATCCCAACATTCATAATCATTCTCACAACATAGATTATCATCCATATATTAATGGAAACTTGCAAACATAAATTTAATTAAAAGAAACTTAAATAAAAGAAGAGTTTTAGATTGTGTTGCGCCTACCTCAAACACTAGCAATATGAACATGAATCTGAAATCTCCAATTAATGGATGCTAAAGGATCCTCTAACTATCTTGGTTGTTTCATAAGATATAAAAATAACTTCAAGCCTATAGTATATTTCTTTTCTTTTATTTTTGTTGTAACCTAAGCTTTTTAAAATCGATTAGAAGAAATGTTCTTCTTCCTTCCCCGACTAAAGCAACTCCTCTTTGTTTGATATTTATAGTCAAACTTTTAATAAGACCCTAAATAATTACCAACTAATGATCTCGTGATACTTGGTACCAAAAACATATCCTAAGCTCATCTGATGACAACCAATTGGGTCAAAATATTCTTTTACATAAACTTTTGACTGAACTTTGGAAACTTTAACAATTCTTTTCTCCTTTATCCGACCCTACATTTCCACTACTACTACTTTGGCCTATATCTTTAAACTATTTTGTAGTCAAAGAAAAAATGACCCATTCCCACCCATAAAAGATTCACATGCGTGACAAAACAAAAGCATAGAAAACAGGAAAGCAGTTTTTGATAGATGGGAAACACAATTATTAAACTTAAAATAATTATTAAACTAAGGCAAGCTTAAAATAAATAAAAATAGATGGGAAACACAATTATTAAACTTCTAATCATTACTTATTGGTGGACATGTGAGGGTGGGAAACACACTTACTAAATAAAATAATTAGGAAGTAACTCATGGCTTAACTCATGGTTTAAGAACTCATGGATCCGCCACTCATGGCCTTTTTATTTTTATTTATTAACTCATGAGGAATTTCGTTAAATACTTTTAATAAGAAGTGGTGGACATCTTGATTATTACTCCCACCTAATTTCATAATTTTTGGAGTTGTAAAAGTATTTTATTAGTATTATACGGAAAACAGTGAAAGAACAAAACTAACATTTTGTTGAGCTGAAGTATATAATTGGATGTTTCATAAGATATCTCAATCCGATCGTCTTCAAATTTCAGGGGAGCATTTATAACATATGTATCTATGTCATATCAACATTCTACAGAAAACCAATGGTTCAAATGAAAGATAATGATTTTATATGATCTTTATAAATAATGGGCAGATTACTTCATTTTAACAAACTATTCACAGTAAATTCATAATAATTTTATATTTAGCAAACCCAACGCACAATTAAAGATAACACATAGATATATAACCTTTATCAAGACTTAAAATCGTTTTGATATCATAAAGATTACCTAAACACAGTCAAGAACAGACCAAGCGAAAATGTACAGAAATTTCAGAAATCAACATCCAAGTTCAAACAAACATTTAACGGTGAATCTGTGGTGAAGTATTCTCAAATTTAACTAGAGATACCTAAGAATGTTATATATCAATAGTAAAAGGCCGATCATCAATAAAGGATACATATTTAATAAATTAAATTTCACAATATTAACAATACAATAGCATACGAAATAAACACCAAAGATAAACACCAATAGAGAAAGGGGTTCACATTCTACCTTAATTTCATCAATCCTTTAGTGATTTTCTTAATCCTTATTCTCCAAAAATCTCTACCTCCATCTCCTTCTTTTTCTCCTAGCCTTTCTTTTCCAAATATCTCAAGCCTTTTGGTTTTCTAATCTCTAAATTCTCTCTCCAAAAAATCTAATATAAAACTTATACTACTAATAATAAGTGACTCTATTTCTACCCAACTCCTAGTCTTTCTAGTTCAAACAACCCACCTAGGCTAAGGCTAAGGCTAAGGAACAACAATCTAAGCACAAGGTTAACCAATCCAGGTATAACCCGACCTGAAACCGTAACTAAAAATACCGGGTATTACACATGTTTTTTCGAAACATTAAACAGTGACTAAGTCACTGAAATAATCATACATGTATATGGAACAAATTCCTTCGTCAAACAATGTACTAATATGGTTGTAAATTCCTAACCGGCAATTCACACCTGTTTAGCTATGGATGCCACCAATACCATGGTGTCCAACTCTAAACAATAAAAGCTGAATTAAAGTAGGTATAAATGTGAAGGAGAATATCCTATATACCACAAGTGGAAATTCTCATTTCCCATAACAATTCATATTGACAACAAAACATTACAAGTCCTTTCCAAATCGTGGAAAGATTTACAGAATCAATAGGATTAACATAATGCATTTTAAACAAAGCATGGAATGCACGGACAGACAATGTGATGTAGGACATCCTACTCTATTTCCTATTATAGTTTTTCTTAGAACTTCCTATCATATTTTTTTATTTAGGATTTCCTTTCCTAGTTCTATTGTTTCCTATTTTGATTTGATTTCCTTTTCTAGTCCTAATTATATTTAGAATCCTTGAATCCTGTATAAGAAGGAATAATAGAGATACACAATTCTACAACTAATATTATTATTTGATTAATAACAAACTTATCTTTTATTTTTATTATCTTTATTTTATCATCACTTTTGTGAATCTATTGATCTCACACTAGTTTCTATCTTTTATCGGATCTTTGATCCAAAACATACGCTTCCGCTACGTCAAGTGGCATCAGAGCCACGGTTGAGATTCTCTTTTTTGAGTTTCTTGGCTTTGTTTCTATCCACAGTTAAGAGCCTCCCTTGAGTGCCTTAATTTCTTCGTCATGGAAAAGGAATTTCGTACTACTTTTAGTGTAAATGGAATGATCACTGACTTTATTCTTGATCCATCAAGTCCAAAAAACTATATATCTATTGGAACAACAAATTACTTCAGGGAAAGGAATTGTGGTGAATGGGATTTATTTGGCGGTTTTCTTGATTTCAGCTTCCACGGAGGTAATTATTGCAGTTTTGCTTATTGTGAACTATCTTCTATGAATAATTGTCACGTGTTATTGGGCGAACCCTGGCTTTCGAGTTTAGATGTTTGTTTATAATGAAAGTTTGCATAGTTTTGATTTTCGTAAAGGCAACAAATTGCATCGTTTAATGGGATTACATGAACCAAAACCAACACCATTACAACACTGGACTGAAAAAGAGAAGTCAGATTTTTTTGAAAGAGTTCCATGAGATTATTGACAGTCTCCGAAAGAAGCCATATTTTGAAACCTTTGCAACAACATTGACTTCACAAGTACCTATCTTAGAAGAAGAAGAAAATAAGGGTGACAAAGAGAGTTCTAATGTTGCTGAGATTAATCATCCACAATCCACTTTTTCGCCTATTTCTGACATAGCTACTTCTGTTCCTAAGGATGTGCATGCTCATGAAATACTCACCGTCAAGAATCTACCTCAATGTTCTGAGATTTTTGATGTTTATAATATTCCCATCGATCTAGTTATGCCAAAGACAAACTTCAATAACCTTAGTTGTTATGTGAAGTTTTTGAATTTTCCTGATTTATGGCCTAAACAATTCAAGTTACAGAAACAGTCGAAATACATTGTTCGCTGGGATGGGCGCTCACAATACTTACTAGATTCGAGGGATATTTCTTCGAAAGATAGTGAGCAGGCTCTGTATGAAACAACTAAGCAGATTCCAAACCAAAATAATATCACCAAGTTGAATTTCCCAGGTCTCATGGCTGTTACACAAGAATCAGCCACAGTCACCTTGAGATATCTACTTGTCACTGTTAGTAGAAATCTACAGGAACACCTAATGGTTGACAACTTAGAGATGTACAAGAGAAAAGAGAATTATGGTTTTCTGTGCTCAGTATTTGGGATTTCTAAGGATGGTGACCAGATCAGTTATGAAGTGTATTGGATTAGCACAGCTAATAATTTTCAAATAGCCGATGCTAATGGTTTCACTGATAGTACTCCTCCGACAACGGATTTTGGTGTTCTGGAGAAGTATGTTTCTTCTTATTCATGCTTGTCGAAAGTTTTAACTATCTGTGTGCGTAAGGGTTCAATATTTTTCGGTTCTATGAACAAGCTTATACAAGTAAAGCCCCACGTAGATGGATACTTGCACTCGGTTACTGATTTAAAAACCATTTCTTGTTTGAACTCTTCAAATTGGACGAATGGTTATGAAGTTTCATCTAAGACGTCTGAAATTTCAAAAGTTTGTCAGGAAGTTTATCCGAGTCTTCAGGGTGTTCTCAGCCAATATTTTAATATCCCACAAAATCCTCCGTGGCTTATACTGTGTAAACTCTTAAGGAAAAGAAAAAGAATAGAGGATACAATTACTAAGTCTAATCCATTCTTGGTGGAAGCAATCTTGGGAAAAGTCTTATGTCAAAAGGAAGAGCAAAGGCATGTTGTGACGACTGCACTAATTAACCTGTTAGTTCAGCGTAATGCAAACCTTTCGATAGTTGTGGACTCAATATCAGGTGCTCCAGTTGGTGTTTGTTATCACCCCAAAAGCAATGAAGTTTCCACTGTGTCTTGTTGTCTCTCCATGACTCGCGTCTTTCAGCAACTTACAACTATGAAAACTCTAGATGCATCTGAAGTTAAGATTAAAAATGAAGATATTGTCAAGGAATCGCAATCGACATTGAACTTAACTGGATATTTTGCACTAAGTCCTATTCTTAGGGTTCTTTTGAATTTTGGTTTGAAAACTCAAGGTTTGGCCGCATGATGTTTGTCCTTTGACCCAGGTGAAACAATTACTGCTGGGTTGAGTTGTGATGCCTTGTTTTGTGTCAGAAAGAGTTTCAGGATTTTTAGAGCGATGTTAACAGTACATGGAAGGCCTATGGACGTTTTTATTTGCTGGGTTCAGTTTTATAATAAAGCTAAGGTAGCTAATATCGACGCCAGTGGAGAGTTAGAGGCTGTAGTTCCAATATGTATTATAGAACTCGATACACTTATAAAACCAAATAAGAATATTGTTAACTATAGAACTGAAATAACAGTGATCGCTGCTAAGGATTTGGCAGGAGTTACTTGTTTGCTGGCAGATATACAGAAGTCAATGAAGAAGCTAGTGTCGCAGGGGATTGTTTTGATCAATCGCAATTTAAATTGTGATATGCGAGTACTGGTGTTGAATCATGCAAGGGTTATCGACATACCACTTGTTCATATATGTACCGATGGATGTACCTACGGAACTACTGGCAGGAAATTTTCATCTTGCCATCTGTGCAAGAATATGCGTGGCCATGACTTCATGGGGAAAAGAGCTTCTTCAGATTTGCTTGTGAAACAAAGAGAATGTTTTATAACTGTATTAAAGGTACGCAATCCAAGTAATCCAATGATCATTATATTAAATTGGTCGAAGTATTTTTGTGATTTCTTGGATGTGAAAGAAATTCATCATGGTGTTCCTAACCAAGATTATGAGATTCCACGAATTTCGTGTTAGTTTTCACAAGTTGAATCAAAGTTTTGCAAGAACACTAATACTTACTGGTTTATCTACTACGGAAGATTCCTGTAATGAGGTATCCTTATCTAACACCATTAATACTCTGCTGTCTTGTCTTCCTAAGTTGGTTTGTATAGTCTGGATAACGAGTTATTATATGGAAATCTGGCAATATTGGTATGCAAATGTTCCTGGGAACAAGTTTTGTGTCAAGCGAGTACTGCATCCTGGAGTTTTATTGAGATCATGAATGATGACAGAACATTTTTTCCACAATCAGTTAGATTGTTCTTACAACGTACGGCTCAAGTTTTCGGAGTTAAGGTAGTTGATTCTTTGAAAATTGAGAATCAGACTCCTCGTTTCATTATTCAAGAAGCAACGAATTACTTAGCTACAACTCGTACGGGCGCCTCCACTGTCTCGAAGGATCTGGATTATTATCACAATCAATGTGTTTGTATGAATGGAGTTACCGATACTAAACTGAATAGATGAGAATATGATGATGTGACAGTTGAATTTTGGATGGTACACTTCTCGCCATTTTCACTTGATTTTAAAAATGTTATCCGCCGAAAGGACACCAACCTCATCATTCTCAAATCACATTCAGCATTGTTTCACATGCTTATCAAAGATGGAGACTATCTGATATCTGTCCAAGAGAAACACTATAAACTAAGAGAGATATTTGAATTTCTAACTCCCAGTTTTAGTTGGTCAAAATATCTATATAAAGAATTGGAGATAAAAGAAAATCTTACATGTTCGACTCACGTACGAACAACAAAATGGGGGCATTATGAGCTCTTGTACCCTTATTATAAGGAAGGTATTAAGAGGAGGAATGACGGACGTTTCCGCAAAGCTATTTCCAAATTTCAATTATTCACAAAATTTTTTTCAGAAGCGGACAATGAGAAGTATATGATAGCTAATGATCTTCGTCGACGATTTCGACCTTATGATCCTGGCGTCGACGGTGTTTGTCATTTCTTACTGAACCTGAGGAATTTGATCGATGACAATCATTTCTTACTGAACCTGAGGAATTTGATCGATGACAATCTTCTCCGTCGTTTCTGACCATATGATCCTGGTAAGGACGTTTGTCTCGACAGCGAACTCGTGGTCGAGTTCTTTTCAAGAAGGGGGGCCTGATGTAGGACATCCTACTCTATTTCCTATTATAGTTCTTCTTAGAACTTCCTATCATATTTAGGATTTCCTTTCCTAGTTCTATTGTTTCCTATTTTGATTTGATTTCCTTTTCTAGTCCTAATTATATTTAGAATCCTTGAAGCCTATATAAGAAGGCATAATAGAGATACACAATTCTACAACCAATATTATTATTTGATTAATATCAAACTTATCTTTTATTTTTATTATCACTTTTGTGAATCTATTGATCTCACACTAGTTTCTATCTTTTATCGGATCTTTGATCCAAAACATACGCTTCCGCTACGTCACAATGCATGAGTTTGTTAAGCATAAACTTTTATAAAAACAACAATAATGATTACAAAAGAGTCAAATGCATTCCCACACCTTTTGATGACAAGCCACGCCTACCTCGAGATCCACGATCCAATGGTTCATTCTTTGAGTCGATCGTTGTTAATAACTAACTGTTAATCACACAAGAAGTCTAAGAATCTAGCCAAAATTTGTCTGAGTTGATGAGTCGATTCAGTCAGATATCTTAGTCAGGGAAAACTATGTCAGTCAGACTCTGACTAGGATGAATGGCACAAGGCCAAATCACTTGCACAGACCAGAGTCATTGCTCAAGCCAAGGAGTAGCTAAAGCACAATCATTGTGCAACACCAAACTCTTAATTCTGCAACTCTAACTCAGGTTCAATTCAAACTAACAATACATCAATTGAAAATACAAACTTTCATTCTAAAAAATTCAAATACGAAGCAACTATAGCCTACCTGCAGTTCCAAGCTTTCACATCAACCACTATTTAAAACCCTACAATCACCATTCTTCTCCATTCCCTCAATCCTATCAGATTAAACACAAACACTACTTCATCTGAATCATTACAACATACATTTAAGTTATGTAAACTTCATAACTAATTTACAACCATAAACTCGGTTTACCTGCAATAGCAATTACAAGCCTTCATAGAGACTGCCCTCAAGCCATACTACTACATCCAAGAACATATCTCTAACTAACAAAACCATCACCAGACTTTATCTGAGAATCCCATACAACAAACACCATTCCAACCTATCTTCATTTACCAACTCATTTAACTGAACTACAATCTCCATGTGGTTACAGATTCAACTTTACTCCCTGCACTAGCATTTGCAATCATTCTCATGACCATACATTCAACATTTCATTTCAACCACCGCATAGTCCAGCTAAATCTCAACTCAAATAACAATCATCTACCATTTTAACATTTCAACCTCAGTTCAGCACAATGGTACATTGAATACAAATAACTTCACAAGTACATTCTTAATCACAATTCAGCTTACCTGCAATACCATATCCACGTCATACTCATTCATCATACGTACACTTCTGTCCAGACAATACATTCATAATCACCGATTCAACTTCAAACTGCAGCTCCTCCAACAACTTCTATTTTTACCATTAACTCAACTCTTCTCTGCAATAACAATTAGACCTAACAAACATCTATACTAGTCACTTCAGCTTAAATAGCTTTAGTTGTAACTCAGTAAACCACACCAGATACTCGATTCCATTTATGTCATTAATAGTACAACACAATCAATATCAAGCTTCAACTAAAACCACCCCCATTATACTTTATATCTCTACATGCAATTGTATTTCACCACCTACACAACACCTGCAACCTCAACCACATAATCAACACTACAGTCTTTAGCTTCCATTGATATGCAAATGAAATTCTAGAAATACTTCCCTGAGATGAGCATATTGACCTAAATAATATCTACACATACCACCAGTAATTCAATTTCCACCAGATTCCATAAATCACTGAGAAACTTATAAACTCAATATTGGAATTGAACTAATTCTTAATGAGAAGAACAATATTACCTCAAATCTGCATTACTCAAGCAATTGGACCTCAAATTCTTCTTCACTAGACTCGGTTCAACAACTCTCCTCAAAACTAACAACAACCCTAAATTTCGACTTATCCATCATCATCAGTTCCCAGATAGACCCTAATTCAATTCCCAATTCTCAATACCGAAACCCTAATTCATTGATACTTCACAGAACAACTCCATATTATCAGATTAACCTCAACCATAAACTTTAATTCAAATTACACCCATCTCTAATTACACTTATTGAACATCAATTTCATCTTCCAAACCTCCTTTGAGTACTTTCTTATAGAACCCTAACCCTAACTCCAAAATCATCTTCCTATTTGTTTAAGTCCACCGCAGCCTGCAATCGATAATACCCATCTCCTATTTCCTCTGATTCAACTACTTCTTCCCCAAAAACCCTAGATTCAACTTACAGTAACATCAATTCTCTTCTCCTGGTTCTCAATCAACTTCAACACAATCACCTTCTCCATCGATATAACTACAAGATTCTACGAATCACCAAC
Organism: Papaver bracteatum; assembly: GCA_023529315.1. Classification (NCBI taxonomy): domain Eukaryota; kingdom Viridiplantae; phylum Streptophyta; class Magnoliopsida; order Ranunculales; family Papaveraceae; genus Papaver; species Papaver bracteatum. Next base: position 125,287 of record JAJJWX010001004.1, read on the forward strand.
ATCAAACCAAGCTCGATTCATCGACTAAAAATTCGACAGAAAGAAGAAAAGAAGAAAGAACATAGGAGATGAAGAAAATAAGAAAGAGAAAGAACAGAAAAAGAATACAAAAGAAGATAACTCATCTCGATTTGGTCTAGAGATAAGGCCGACCAGATTTACTAAAGGCACCCGACAAAATGATAAGGGAAGCTAAGGCGGCTAAACTGCAATATAAATAATTTTCCGTTCATACTCATCCGATGATATCTTCTTTTTCTGGTATCCGAATGACACATTCAAGTAGTCTATTCTGCATAACTTTTCGAGATCCATTTAACGGTACTAGTTTCGAACATAAATCTCTGTTAGATTAATTTCTATTAAACTAATCGAATTATTATCGGTTAACACATCTCTTGACTGGTCTAATAACGTTGACGAGCTTGAGGGTCCTTATAACTTGACCGCAAGTTACACCTTGAATGTAAGTGGAAATGCCAAAGCTGTTAGGGGAGCGTGTGGTATGTGTGGAATTCCTTGGTGGTAGGTTGCACGTTGAGTGCAAGTGGCCTTGCGAAAGATTCTAGTGGCGTGTGTGGCATGTGCGGAATGCCTTGGTTGCGGGTTGCACTTGGAGTGCAAGCGGCAATGCCAAAGTTGCTAGGGGAGCGTGTGGCATGTGCGGAATTCCCTGGTCACGGCTTGCACTTGGAGTGTAAGCGGCAATGCCAAAGATGCAAGGAAAGCTGCTAGTGGTGCATGTTGGCATGTGCCAATGGCACGCACGACCATATTGGCCTAGGTTGCACAGTTTGCAAGCCTAGGGCGCAGACGCTACTTTGGCATGAGCCAATGGCATAGCGGCTTGGAAAGGAAAGCTGCTAGTGGTGCGTGTTGGCATGTGCCAATGGCACGCACGACCACTTGGGCCTAGGTTGCACGGTTTGTAAGCCTAGGGCGCGTGCACTACTTTAGCATGTACTAAATGGCATAGCGGCTTGGAAAGTGGCTAGCGGTGCGTGTTGGCATGTGCCAATGGCACACACACGGCCATATTGGCCTAGTTTGCACGGTTTGCAAGCCTAGGGCGCGGGCGCTACTTTAGCATGTGCCAATGACATAGCGACTTGGAAAGTGGGTAGTGGTGCGTGTTGGCATGTGCCAATTGTACGCACGACCATATTAGCCTAGGTTGCACGGTTTGCAAGCCTAGGGCGCGGGCGCTACTTTGGCATGTGCCAATGGCATAGCGGCTTGGTAATGAAAGTGGCTAGCATATCTAGGGCCAAGGTAGAGTGTGTTTGGCATGGCGCGACTAGCTCGAGCTAGGTGTGGCTGGCATGATTTTCCATTGGCACGGAGGTGCGGCTAGCATGGTTGGCATGCTTTGGCGTGTTTGGTGTTACTAGCATAGCTAGGGACAAGGCAGAGTGCGTTTGGCATGGCGCAGCTAACTTGGGCTAGGTGTGGCTGGCATGATTTTCCATTGGCACAGAGGTGCGGCATGGTTGGCATGCTTTGGCGCGTTTGGTGTGGCTAGCATGATTTGTCGTTGGCACGGAGGTGCGTCTAGCATGGTTGGCATGCTTTGGTGCGTTTGTGTGGATGGCATGAGTTGCTGTTGGCACAGGGGTGCGGATAGCAAGGTTGGCATGCTTTGGCACGGTTGGGGTGACTAGCATAGCTAGGGCCAAGGCAGAGTGTGTTTGGCATGGCGCGACTAATTTGGGCTAGGTTTGGATGGCATGATTTGCCATTGGCATAGAGGTGCGGCTAGCATGGTTGGCATGCTTTGGCGCGTTTTGTGTAACTAGCATAGCTAGGGACAAGGAAGGGCACGTTTGGCATGGCGCGTCTAGCTCGGGCTAGGTGTGGCTGGCATGATTTTCCATTGGCACGGAGGGGAATTAGGGTTTTGCTCGTTGCAACCCTAATTTGAAAAAATACCCCCCATTAATTACTGACTATATGCATTAAGTGGTTTAATAAATGTGTCACCGGTGACATTAGGTTATTCGGGGTTTTACGATTTTCCCCTTTGTCTAAAAACCACCATCAACACAAGTATAAACTATAACCCAAGTATTGTATTCGTTGTAACTTTTTTGGATTTTTGTTTTTGATCCTACAACGCGAGATAAAAAATGATTCCGCAGTTTGATGACTGTTGGATGCTCAATATGTGACGTCATCAAATTTAGGACTTAACCACAGTTAACTAGTTGTACACCCTAATTTTTCAAAACATTTTCAATTCATCTATTTATGATCGTAGTCTCTATCTTGTGCAATAAGGTGATTGATTCATGTCTATAGTCCATTTTGATAACATGAATTCCACGTTACTTGTAAAAGGATCATTCTCTAAGATCACAAGATTCCAATAATGTGTTTGCTCTCATTTTTTTTTTATTTCATTATTTCTAGATTTACAACATAAGTAATGAAATCAAAATACAAGTTACACAATCCAATTTATTTACTTTGGTCAAAGGATTTTTGGGTAATGTCCAGTACGAAATAAAACATCTTAATTCATTTCCTTCTCCACAACAAATCGGTGGTAATTTTTCCAGTTTGATAACTCTGGAATCATCAATTCTATGTTATGAAATCTGCTAATCCTAGTTACTGCAACCAAACACATCCCCATCATACTTCTTCAATTATCAGAACTTAAATGCTTTCCAAAGATAAAATTAAGCTATAATACTTCCCAATTCATAAATCTAGTGACTAGCGATTTTCATTTCAACAGAAAAATCAATTCTAAAAACGGTAATATATATCAGACCCATAATCAATTCTGAACTTTCCTTTGAAAACACACAAACCCTAGAAACCATTGAAACACAAAATTAAAAAAATCTATCAAATCCCTAGATCCGTAGTCATAAATAAACCTAACATCATGAATCAAATCAAACAACCTCATACGAACTATGCAAAAACAAGTTTCATCAGTTTATAATTATTGACCATCAATCACGAAAAAAAAAATCAGATAAATCTGATTAAAAAGAAATCTGTTAGTTACCTGTGTTGGAAGATATAGAAACAGAGAAAGGAGGAAAGGAAGTCGAATAGATGATCAGAGATGATGATAATGATGCTGAAGAGAAACGAAGTATGAAATCGTAAGAGTATGAGTAGAGGATGAGGATGGAGCTGTTTCTGGAATCGAAAGATAGAATGGGATAAAATGATAGAATGATAGAATCTAGGGTTTTAAGGTGTTACATTGCACACGGCTGGTTTGCACGCCTGCAATTCAGGTGTTACCTTGTACACGGTTGTGCAACACATGTGGTATGGTCAGCCGTTGCGAATCGCAACACGACTGAAAATTTCGCAACCGCTAAATGCAGTTGTCAATTTCGCATCTGCCAAGAGCTGTTGCTAATTAATGAGCCGTTGCGAATTTAGTTGCTAATTCGCGACGGATGTTAAGCTGTTGCAAAATTTTGTTGCTAATATGAAAAATGGTGTAGTGGTTGTTGTGATTTCTAGTGATACGGCTGCGGCTTTAATTCACTGGACTTCAGCAATTTAGAAATAAAAAACTTTGCCTTATTCATGTGTATCCAAAGTAACTGTTTTTTTCAAACAATCACCACCACCTCCAACAATAACCACCACTGACCACGAACAATCACCACCGCCACCACCACCTCACACCATCCACCACCTCCAGTATCGCCACCACCGCCACCACATACACCAACAACCACCCACCACCAATACTTATTGATGGATTTTTTTTTTATTTTCTGAAAGAGAAGCATGATAATCTTACTTTTTTTTTCATTTATAATGGATTGAATTAGGATATATCTTTAAGAATCTTTCAGATTTTTTTGAGAAATATTATAATTCCGCTAGATTCAGGTAAACAATTATCTTGACCTGATACACCCCTGTTAGTTGATTCACACGGCAACAAATTTGAATTTTACAACACTGTAACTGTGGTTAACTTCTCAGATTAAGGATGTCACATCTCGAATATCTCTAACTGACGTGAAGCTGCGAGTTCATTTCTGATCGTAAAGTACGGCATTAAGATTTTTTTCCAATTTTTCCCGATTTTTTGAATTTGAAGATGCATTAAAAAAAAAGGAAAATGAAGAGATTTTACCATCCCAACTCCCAATGCTTGAAGTATTACTCTTATCTATCCACCAGTGGATTTCCCTCGGATTTTTTGACTGGAGAAACGTCGGTCAATTTAGCACCACTTCTGTTTTTATTAGTAAAAACCCCTACAGATATCAAACTTTTGCGGTTGATTTGAATCCATGTGGGGGGAAATCAAAAGCGGAGGATTTCACGGCGGAAACAATTTGGAGAAAAATCAACAGCGGTAGAGAAAAGTTACGGAGATACCAAACTAGGGTTTCGTTTTTTCAATTCCAAATCCCTCTTTCAATAAGGAAGATGAAGATTAAGACTGCTACTTCTCTATGTTTTAAGTCTCCTACTGTTTTACAAAAGGGTTGCAGTAGTTTTGCTACAGATATATGGATTAAAATGCTTCACACAACCAACATTTTGCTACTTTTGTTGGAAATATCATGCAACGAATGTAAAATAATCATCAACTCCATGTAACCGTACTTCACTTGTTGTTTATTTAGAGTTTGTTGTGCGATTTGCTTAGGTGTTGCTCGGATATCTGCTAAACTAGCCAGATCATGAACGTAAAGGTGCATGAGCTCAGGTAAGAAATTTAGGTGTTGCAGATGGACAGCCATTCAGATTCATGACACAATGACCCGGAGAAACTGACCTTAGTGTATGTACCATATTTGCCTAGTAATAGATATGCGGATGTGACATGCCGTGACCAGCCTTATTGGTAGTCTTCTTTGAATAATTACTTGCAATCTTATCCGATTGTGTCATAAAGAATCTGACAAGGATTCAAAGATTTAGATGTGGTTACTTGTGGAGAGCATCAAAATGGTTATGTCATGTCAAATATGGCCCTAGAGACAAACCACCTAATTAGTTAAGGTTAAATATGATGATTCCTCAAAATGAACAGTATTCCGACCTTAGCTCAGTTGGTAGAGCGGAGGACTGTAGTAGTTTGCAGCTTAATCCTTAGGTCACTGGTTCGACTCCGGTAGGTCGGAATCATTTTTTCATCTTGATCCTGTTGTTGGATTTCTTCTCACTAGGGAAGTCAAGTGCGAGGCCAGATACTCAAAAATGCATTTGAATTTGAATTTCCAAAAACATCACCACAATTCACTGTCACCCTCAACAAGTAGATGCCTCCCTTGAGTTGGGATGTAAAGTGTAAACCCTATCTGGTGACGGAGACTATTTTTTGGTTATTCAACGTCCCAAACCTGTGCAACTTCATTACATCCCCATGTTTGCGTCTCCTCCTGTTTTGAAGAAGGGTTGGGATGTTTTCGCTCCAGTGTTACTAATTGAACGTTTCATAAACCAAAACTAGATGCCTCCCTTGAATAAGCCGATAAAGAGGTAAGGGTTTCATATAACCATAATGCATATTATTTTGGATTATAGAAAAGTTAAAAATGACGCTATACGGAACAATAGTACAGGTTTGTTTGTCGATTAAATCAATTATATTTATAAAATCTCCATGTAATGGTATTTCTTTTGTCATTTGTTTAGACTTTGTTGTGCGATTTGCTTAGATATTGCTCAGATACGAAATTTAGGTGTTGCATATGGACAGCCATACAGAATCATGCCACAGAAACTGACCTTATTGTATGGGTACAAATGTTGTAGTAGATGTACCAGGCCATGACAAGCCTTATAGGTAGTCTTGTTTGAAATCGGCCTCTTTGAATAATCACTTGCAACAGCTATATGTCATTTTCAGAATAGTTACATCTGGTAAAGCTATGTCCGAGTATGCGTCACACTTATGTCAGATATAAACCTATATGTACGATGATTCCTCGAAATGAACATTGTTCCGACCTTAGCTCAGTTGGTAGAGCGGAGGACTGTAGTAGTTTGCAGCTTAATCCTTAGGTCACTGATTGGAATCCGGTAGGTCGGAATTCTTTTTTATCTGAAAACTCTTTCATCAGAAGGGAATGTTAGATTTCTTTTTTCTTTTTGCTGGGGATGTCAAGTGCAACTGGCTAATCTCTAAAGCAGGCAGAGGTAGTTTGTTATAAAGAAGTTCCAGCTTGGTTTATCTTTGTCGTATTCGCCAATTTCGCTTGTTAGTTCTCAAGGAGTGAGGATCAACCAAAAGACTGTTGATTCACTCTGCAACTTATCATGGTTTAACTAATCAATTGAAGAGCCAGTTAGGAAAAGCGTACCCATGAAACAAGCCGAATACCCTTCATAAAAATCATTAGAGAAGAAACATGTATTTGAATTTGAAATACCAGAGATACTACAACAATCCACTGTCAACCTTAACAGGTAGATGCCTCCTCTGATATGGGATGTAAATCCGACCTGGTGAATAATAGTTGATTCGTTGCCACAGTCTGGTGTAACTTCACTACTTCCTCTGTTTGTGTCTCCTACTGGTTTCGCTCCAGAGATACAAATTGAATGCTTCAGATAACCAAAATGTTGCTACTTTTAATTGAAATATATCATACAATTTTCTTAGTGTAAGGTAACTTTAGTCGAAATATAGCTGATTTCCTAAGGTATCTGCGTCCTTATATTTTGAGAAATTGTGGTGTCTCCGTGTCCGCATCACTGCATCTGAGCTGTAAAGCATTTGTATGACTCTTTATCAGTTTGGTATAAAATAGATAAAATCCTGCGCATAACACTGTTTGGGACGGATATCAAAAGTGGAAGAGAAAAGTTAAAAATTTACAATACTAGGGTTTCTTTTTTTTCAATTTCAAATCTCTATGAGTCTCTGCATCATAATTATCTGGAACTCTAATGATTTCTGGTTGTATCAAATCATGTTTGATGATCCACTGAAACAGAGGGCATCAGGTAATTTGTATCAATTGGTGTTTCTGTTTTTTCAAATTTTCTCTGTCTCTGTTTATTGAAGTCCATAATTCAGATTATTTTTTCTTTTCTTACCTAATTCATGTTTATGCTTGTGCTTGTGTGATTTTTGCATGTATTGGTTCAGTAAAATAGATGTAAAACAATTTTTTAATATGCGATGGCCCGAGAAAATAAATTGGATTAGACCTATTTTGATTTAGAAATAAGAAAGTGAAGATCAAAATTGCTAGTTCCCTATGTTTGTGTCTACTACTGTTTTACAGAAGAGTTGGGATGGTTTTGCTATAGCCGTGTATGCTTCGTACAACCAAAGATTTACTATACTTCATGCAACTTTCGAAGTGTAGTATAAGGCGCCACTCCAGGTAACTGTACTTCTTTTGTTAATTGTAGACTGTGCCATGTGCCACAAGGCCGTTCTTGTGATGCTTCTATGGAGAATTCAGAATATAAAGATATAAGAATGGCAATTGAATTCAGTTTAATGAATTTTTTTTTTTCATTGACCAAGTTACACGGCCCTTTCTTCTGTATTTTACCTAACCGCGCGGTAACTTCTGGTACAGGGTTTTTACTTGACAAATATCAAATCCACATAGAAACAAAACCCATATTCAGATCACTTACGGTTCAAAATCTACATCTGACTCAAATAGCTTTGTCCGTGTCAGATGGATGAGCTGAGTGAGTTGCAGTCAGATTCAGACTCAATGATGAAAAAAAAGAAAAAACAAGGGGAACATTATTTAAATACCCTTACTATAGAGCCCCTTCTAAAATACCCTTATCAACTTATACAAACTAGTGGATTTCCCGTGCCATAATGGCACGGGATTGAGAGGGGCTGGTGCCATGGCTAATGTATTTGTCGGTGTATCATTGTCGAAATTCACCAAAAACAGTTTAATAGGGAAGGAATATATTCACCAGCTTGTAATGAATATCTTCACCAACGCGACATATTATATTTATAGCAGACAATGAATAAGATCGAACTAATATTGAAAAATTGGTATGTGTATTCTGTAGTAAATACCCCGGGCCAGAATGGCATGGAATTGTTTTGAAATAACTATAATTGTGATGGGAGCATTTTTGTGATTTCTATGGTGCTAGTATTAGTGCTCTGGTGGTGCAGACGGTGGCAGTGGGGAAGGATGCGATAGGATGACTGCTGCCACGTTTGGAGGCTGAACAATCTCGAAATTCTAGAAATTAGGCTTTAGGATTATTATTATTTTTTTGAATAAAAAAATGTAAAGGTTGTTTATACCATAGACACCTGGTAGCATCACTACAGCTGCCGCCTGGTAAACAAAAGTGCATACTTGGACTAATTTCGCCTAGACAAAATCCTAAACCGTAAACTCCATTACACCTCCGTCCGCATGCTAACCCAGATGTCAATTGTCCCCATTTTGTTTCTCTTGTTCAATTTGCAACTCTGCTGCTACTTCATTTCCGGGCATCATTTTCTTTTAATGATTATTCACGTTCATTTTCTTTTCTTACCCGATGATTATACGTAGTTTTGGTATTTTTATTTTTGGGTGATCGATTATGTGTAGTTTATTAAGGTTAAAAAAGAACAATTATGGTTTATTTCCCCCTTTCTCTTGAAATATTTTTCACCAGCAGGTTAGTTTGTAGTTTGTCCCTTTTGTATTTTCCTTGATAGATCGTTTCGACATATCTAATCAATTTTGTTTTGATGGGGAATAGATTTTTAATCATCAAATTTGATGAAAGATTTGGTCTGATAACTCGGTGGGTGGGTCATATTTGTTTTTTTGTTTTGTTTTTCTCAAGTTTGGGTTTTGGAAGTTGGGAAGTAGCCTGGGTCGGGAATATGGGTTTGGAATGGGAAACCTACTCGGATTTCTATCTTTTCCAGACGGAGGCGTTAGTTAAAGATTCATAAGGAAGAAGAGGCTGGTATGAATTGAATTGAAATTGAAACTGAAGGAGGTGGTGGTGCGGCGGTGGTGAGTATGAATTAAAATTGAAACTGGTGGTGAAATTGAATTAGATGGATGATGGTGACGTGGATGTGTTGGCGCTGTCGTGGTGGTGATGTTTCTGCCGGTGGTGGTCATAGTGTCGTCGGTGTAATCGAGGAAAGAAGATCTCGATTGAGAAGAAAGAAAGCAGAGAGGTTAAGAGAGTTCTGTTCTTGGTTTAGAAAGATAAGTAGGGAATAGATAATAATAACGAAGAAGTATTGTAGTAGTTTTAAAAACACGGGGGGGGGGACAGTTTCTGGATTTCATGTACAACGGTGGAACGGGAGATTTTCCGTTTTCGCTTATATTATAGATACCCCTAAGCCTAATACCCTCTTTTATATAGTGTATATACAAAACCACCACCATTACCACTATTAAAAAAAAAAAAAAAATCTCTAATGCCCACACCACTGTCCACCGCCAACCACCACCGCTTCACACCACCGACCACCACCACCGACCACCACCACCACTAACTACCACCACCGAACACCACCGACCACCACCACTGTCCACCACCACCGCCAACCGCCGCCGCTGCTAACCAACACCACCACTGTCCACTTCCACCACCGTCGCCAACAACCGTTACCCGCCGCCAACCACCACCACCATGTGGAATCAACTTGTTAAAGTTGTGTCCACATCGGAGGCAACTATCTCAAGTTGTCTTCAACAGTCACGCAACTAGCACAAAGTTGTTTTCATAAAAGTGAAAGCAACTAGCCCAAGTTGTCTCCAAAAAAATAAAAAGTATACACAAATAAGTGAACCTAGTGTGAGTCGAACACACATCTTCTGACATATAGTCAGTTGTGCTACCATTGCACCACAGATTCGTCAATACGAAGTAACATATCGAATTGCAACCACTCAATCTCTCGGATATCTCTTTGCTGCACTTCCCCCACTAAACCAAAATCCAACGAGATCAATACCATAAATCAAAACTATTTTTTGACACTATCTACTAACTATTTTTTGTTTCAAGTAAAAGTGAACAGAATGAGACAATTGCATAAGAATTCCCCGTGGAATATGGTAACAAGGTGATCAAAAAATGGAGCCAACTAGCTCAAGTTTCCTCTGAATATGGAAGCAACTAACTCAAGTTGCCTCCGAATATGGAGGCAACTAGCCCAAGTTGCCTCCGAATATGGAGGCAACTAGACCAAGTTGCCTTCAAAACTGAAAGCAACTTTCTCAAGTTGTCCCCAAAATCAAGAATAAGCAACTACTTCTGAAAATATGCACAAGCGAACGCAGAGAAGAAATATGTCTCACCTTGAATGCAGCAGCATAAACATCCTGCAAGTTGGACATGCCTTCAAACTACCATAATAACCACATACCATCTCTGCAAGTCATTGCAAACATAGCCTCACCCAAACTACCATAATAACCACACACAACCCATTAAGCCCTGGTAGTTCATAGTACTAGGTTTGGCTCTTATACTATTGATATCACCTTCAAAAACGGCTCCTAAGATTGCTTCTGAAAAATACAAGGCCATTGAGCCATGTAACTCCAATTCCTGTAATACCAAACCACCATTGTAAAATCAGTTTCTGCAGCTCAACTTAAACCCATTCACTGCAGCTTCTCTTGCCATTCCTGCAATTGCATCTAGATCGTCTTGCAACTGCAACTTACACAAACCCATTCATGAGACAAACACACAACATCGACATCTCAAACTTGTCAAATCCTTCATCTCAATTCAATATCAAACTCACAATTGCAGTATATTGATTCTCTGCAATTGTATCAGCCTAAACATACATCTAAAATTTCTTCATCTAAAGTCCACTAACTTAGCATCACCACCATGACCATCTGTATCTTCAAAAGAATCGCACACTTCAGTCCACCAAAGCACTATTCACATCCATACTGCAATAACCATCACCATTTTCCATATCAACAAGACATGCAGTCTTGATTGCAACCTATTCAACCACTATCAATAGTAGAGCAATCTTCATCAACACGTAAAGATCAAATCCATGGTTGAAACCTAGACATTCATCTACACAGGTTTAACCATTTTATCTTTGAATCTCCACTTCCACCAACAAAACCTTCTTCATTCGGATCTATATTTCTCAGCCACCAAATTAGGTTACAACCCAATGTTCTCAACAACCCAAAACTCAAATTCCTCTTCAACTTCAGATCCAACTACATATAACCACAGAAACCCTACTTTCTCTTAAAACCCCAAAATCCATCTCAAATTCATCAACAACAGTGAAATCATCTCAATCTCTAACAACGACATCTTCTTAGCACAGATTTCTGATTTCCGATCAACGCAGCATCAGGACAAGAAGTAGCAGCCACATCTTCCATTCTCATCTTCGGATTTCAAAACCTAAACCTAAAAATTGAACTTTACCAGTTTCATATAATCAACAAATCTCGAACTCAAATCACTGAATCTGAATCTCAACTCGAAATTACTAAATCGAAAATAAAAATCAAACCAATCTCTGAAACTGTTTTGAATCGAACACAAATCGTGGAAAATTTGTTGATATTAGTGGCGGATGTAATGGAGGTAGTGGTGCTGGTTGTGGTGGCGGTGATAGATCTTTGTGTTTTGGAAACGGAGATGGAGATGGTGGTGGCGATCGACGGAGATGAAGATGGTGAGATTCTATTGGTTTTTCTCGAGTGAGAAATGAAGAAGAAGCTGAAGCGTAACATGTAAAGGTTAAAAATGAGATTATGTTAATTATTTTCCTATTCATAATTTCGATTCTGCCATCAGGGGTATTATTAAAGACCCATAAGGGTATTTGTGCATGACCCATGGATAGTAGGGGCATAAGTAACATTCCCACAATGGCTTGTCTGAGTCTGACTTAGGCCAAGTCCGACGCCGAGTCGGATCAGTGAGTGAGTAGTTTAGTTTTAGAGATCTCCACCATAATTTGATCTCGCGGTTATAAATCCTCCTCTACTTTTGGCTAAAAACAACATTTCCCTGTCACTAAGTTTGTAGCTAGAAGGAAGAAAATCCTGTGTTTTGTTATCATCATCAGCATAGTCAGTCATTGGATACTGGAGATATTATTCAATTCAACAAGGCCCATTTCTCAGATTTTAAGGTTAGTTATATTTTTTTAGTGTTTAATTAAGAATTGTTATTATCATTTTGATTACTAAGTATCAAATTGATGATTAAAAATGGCAATGCTTAATTTCCCTGAAGCACTTATGTTGCCCATGGCTCTTGTGTTTTGTTGCAAAGGGTAGATAGTATAGAAACGATTACGTTTGTGAACATTACCAGTTTGTGTTAATGTCAAAGAGAATGCATCCTTTAAATTTTACTTTGTCAACTCATTTTTAATTCAAAATTTTTGATTTGGTTAATTTGTGGATGGATTTTGTGTGTCAATGCCATCTCTTATAATTAGACCACTTTTTGCTATTCGTTCTTAATTGGAGAATGATAGATGAGAATCACAAATGATACTTTGTTGCATTATTTGTATCGTTGTTAATTTTCCCATTTTCGTAGATTTATTGCTGTTACTCAGGGCAGAGATCCCTTGTTTCGGGTTCCTGCTTCTTTATTATTGTTGTTGTTTTGGCTAGGACAATTGCTCAAAATTACAACCATGTTCTTTATTCTCGATTAGTGTTCTTTTGAAATATGTTATGCATTTTACAGGCATGTCTTGAACTTCGTCGGAGTGGTATAAGTGTAGAGGAAAGAAGGCAGTCGCTGGTAGAAGCAATGTAGGTGGTTTACCTGTGTTATTGCTTCTTCTGAAAGCTGATGCTATATGACTATCATCCACTCTCATACACCTGGTCGTAAAAGCATCATCCGTGAAGCAGACATTGTGACTGCTGCAGCTGGGAAGCGCATTTGGTATGTGGAGAATCCGTTACAAAATTCATGCTTCTTCATTTTGCTAAAGTATTAGTTGTCTAGGCTTCCAGGAAGTTGATTTTTAGTCTATATTCAATTAGAACGCTACATTTTTTTCAAATCTTATATCAGAAGTAGGTATGGCTTATGTTGTTTTTGTTACTTTTTCCAAGTTATGAGTAGATAAGAACAAAATTACAATATCGGCATGGCATACAGAAAACACAAGCCATCAGTACTTATGGCTTTGCATGTAAACTTGAATGTGGTGTTTCCTTTAAACTTGAAATTTAACATAAAGGTTCTCTAGAATTAGGGTGATTAGATTAAACTCAGTGCCGCTGTTATCGATGTTGGGACGGATACGGTGGCTGACCCCAAGTCATGGGACAAGTTACAGGCCAGTGGGCAATGTTGGTTTAAACCAAGTATGTAAGGTAGCTGGATGGGTAACTCCAGTTCCTGGAGCTGCCATGCGTAAGATGGAGCAGTAAACCCCCATTTGGTTGGTATTTTGCTATATTTATCTTTTGTCGATAGCTACAAGTATGATTTAAAACTAGCTTTGGTGGAGAAATAAGAGTTTGATATTTTGGAGGTATTACCATCGGTAAATATATTTTTGCATCTATAACAATGATGGCACGGCAATCCACTAGTGATTTCTGGAAGAAAAAAGTTCACTTTTTATGAAGCTTTATGAAGCTTCTAACTTATGCGATTGATTTTTGTTTTTGGTACCTGTACACCTGTTAAGCAAATGCTACAACGAATAGAGATAAAGATTTTTTGATACCAGAAGTAGAAGTCAATCTCAGAGGTCAGAAGCCAAAAGATTTTGCTTCAAAAAAAGTGTACTGTTTTTCTTTCACAGGTTGTTTTAAAATCGTGTCACCAAACTAGCTTATTGCTTTTTGACTTCTAGAAGTCGAAAATCAACTTTTCAAGGTGTATCCAAACACCGTGTTATAACTGACTTGTTTGAAAATTACTTTTTACTCTAGTCAGATTGTACCTAATGAATCATTTACAACTTTGAATCTGACTCAAGTACCTCTGTCTCTGTTAGACGTATGAGCCGAGTCATGAATGAGATTCGAGATAGCATTAAAATGAAAATGACCTTTCATCTTATTTTGGATGATTAAGATTCGATGCCGAATCAGATCATCCTTTTCAGCTGCATATCAGGTGAGTTTCATTAATGCACGTAATGTTGTTTGTTTTAGGGATCTTTACAAGATATAAAACAATGTGTATACTGAAACTTCGCCTCAAAGGTGTTTGTCTATTTGCAAACTTGTTTTTTGATGCTGGGAAATTCGGAAGTTTTACGTAGCATAACATATTTGGTTGGTTGTTGTTACAGAATCGAAAAATAAAACAATAAGTTGTGCAATGAAATCTTATAGATTGTCGGAGTTATCAAAAGCTGAGGTTGATAGCCTTAAGGCTCACCGTCGTATTGATTTCTCTTCCATTTTTCGTATGGTAAGGTTCTATTTTTCGTCATGTTGTGCTTGTAATTGCTGGAGATGGTGTAGATGTGGAGGCCGTCGAGAAAGAAATCAGTACCCAATGTCAGAGCCTCCCAAAAGCACTTGCCCATAGTTTCACTGTGTTCGCTTGTGATATGGTTAAGGTTAGAATTTATTATCTGCTCGTGTTAGATCGTAACGTACCACCCTTAAGTAGAACAAACTGAGATTTGCATTCTTCAATGTGTATGTTATTTTAAGACTAAAATCTCGGTTATATTAAACCTCCAGGCCATTCTTTTTCCAATTTGTATGCCCCAGAGCATCTGATATTGAATGTCAAAGATGCAGTGGGATGGATGCCTCCCCTGATACGGGATGTAAATCCGACCTGGTTAATAATACTATAAGTTGATTCATCGCCTCCCTAGGACTGCAAAGAAACTAACCTTATTGTATGGGTACAAATGTATTGCCTAGTACTAGATGTGCCATAGCTTGACAAGCTTTATAGGTTGTCTTCATTGACTCTTTGATTGATCACCTGCAGCTTTTTCAGATAGCATCATAAAAAAATCTCAAAGTTTTAGAAGTGGCTGCTTCCGGTGAGTAATTATGTGGGATGCAACAGCTATATCTCTTTTGTAGAATAGTCACTTCTGGGAGAGCTGTGTCCGAGTATGCGTCTGACTCATGTCAGACATGGTTATACAGACAAGAAGCAGAGCGCCATCTAAGATAATTTTTCGAAAAGAGCATTGTTCTGACATTAGCTCAGTTTGTAGAGCGGAGGACTGTAGTAGTTTGCAGCTTAATCCTTAGGTCACTGATTGGAATCCGGTAAGTTGTTATCATATTTTCATCTTATCCGGTAGGTTAGAATAACTTTTTCATCCTAAACCTCTTCATTCAAAAGGGAATTCAGGATCCTGTTCTTAAACCTCTTCAGTCAAAAGTCAAGTGCGAAGCTGATTACTAGCTAGTGGATAAAGCAGGCAGGCAGTTGGTTCTAAATTAGTTCCAGCTTAGCCTGTCTTTGGTGTTTTAACAAAGCTAAGGCTGTCTTTGCTGTTTTAACAATGGGTGGAGAAATTTAGGTCCGTACCCATCCTCCCTCATTTGAAGCTAATAGAAAACGAAGTTTGTGGCTCAAATAAAAGTCTTAGAATGACTAGTTTTGTTTAGCAAACGCAAACCATGTTTTCTAATTTTCCGGGGTATTCGCCAATTCAGGGCCAACACAAAAGACAATTTGTTGCCTCTGATTTATATCAATGTCTCGTTGTGATTATGATTTATCCTCTTTTTTACCTTATTGGTTCAACAATTACCTACCTATTCGCTCATTTACAGTCAACACTTAACTAGGTTGCTCGGGAGATGAGTACTGGAGGTACTGACACAGGGGTTCTTATTGGAATCCTTCCTACAAGTGAATCAGTCTTACCTTTCAAAATGGAATCGTGAGGTTCCTTTCAGAGAAGGGCATCCAGATTTTCCAGCAACAGAAGAAGCCAATGAAGCGGTAAGGATTGATTTCACTTAACCAGAATTCCTTTCTCCTTTCTCTTTCTTGTATACTTCTTTGCATTACTTTCTTTTGTAATGCAATTAAATAAAAGCAGGTTTATAAAATTTAAGATTTCTCTAGTCGTTGCTCAGATCAAGTCCATGTTACTCTCTTCATAAAACCATTAGGATGAGAATTTTTGGACGGGTTGTATTTTCGAATATGTTAAGAATCACAGGAACATCCATTTTCAGGTTCTCGATGCAATAGTGGAGCTCTATGCCTCTACCAAACGATATATGGAAATTTTTTGACAATCGAGGGTGAATGGGAAGAAAAGCAAGAATGAAAAGTTTGTTGGCGCAGAAAGAAAAGACAAACCAATCGAGGGTGAATGGGTTTTTGGTACTGATGTTAGATCTACTTTGTGGGAATGGCGCAGAAAGAAAGGGAATTCATTAAAAAAGAAGTTATCGGGTTTAATTCCTTTTGCTATTTGGTGGACAGTGTGGAATGAACGCAATAGAAGAACCTTTCAAGGTGTTTACAAATGTTATGACCTACTTTTGCAAGAAGTGAAGTTGTTATTGTTCAACTGGTCTTTGGGTACATATACTTTTGAGAATTCTTCTCTTAATATGGTTCTGTACAACTGGGAGGGAGTTTTAGGGTCTCAATAGTTTTCCTTTTTTATGTTTTTTGGGTTTTGTTGATTCTCAACTTAGCTTGAGACTTTGAGTTTGTTTTGTTTCAACAGTTTTGCCACTATTTTGTGGTAATACTGTTTTTTCTCTTTATAAATAAATAGCCCTTTTTGAGTCAAAAAAAAAAAAAAAAAAAAGTTTGTTGGCGGATCTATGCATTTCAAACATCTTGTAATATGTTAGTGGGCAATAACTTACTTCTTATTGCCTGTTCAATATGTCAGGCCCTGCCACCCTGGGCTACGAGGTGTAACCTCATATTGCCTTGTCAAAATTTTGCTAAATTGTTTGATATTAACTGTGGAAAGAGAGGGCGTAATCTTACTGTAGATAAGTTTATTGCAGATGCAAGTACTCTTGGTCGAATAAAAAACGGCTAGAGATGGGCAAGAAGGCTAGCTTGGATAGAATGTTGCTTACCTTCGAACACTTGTAACGAAACCTATGCCTTCCCTTAGTACCATCTGCTGTATGAATATTTGCGACAATAGGATTCAGGGTCTCAAAAAGAGAGGAATTATACGTCATATGATTTGAGGCCCCTGAGTCTAAGCACCATTCAGTTGTAGATATACCTGTGGGTACTGAGAAGGCAGTGGCAGCTATTGGAGTGTTATCAATAGAAAGTGCTTGCTTAAGCATTTCTTGTATGTCAGCTAGATTGTTTTGTGTTGTCAGAGCATTTGACCTTTGGATCATCTGTTCTTGACCTTGTTCTGATGCAGGTATTGACACAACTGGAGCTGCGGAATAGTGCATTGTTCCACCATTGAGCCTTCTTTTGTCTCTCATGTTTCTAGACGATGGTGAAGTACAGTTTCCAATAGTATGGCCAAAGTCTTTACGAAAGATTATTACTTGGAGCCATGATGAAAGATGATAAAAGAAGAAGATCAACTCACAGGATTATTTTAGAGTTTTGACAGATAACTGATAACTTAAAGAGATATCTCAACACCAACTGGAAGGATGAAAAACGTGAGAGCAACTACAGGGAAAGTCTATGATTGAGCTCGGAGAAATCAGTTAAGATAATGATGAGTTGGTCGCTGTGAGGAAGAAAGCTTGAGTTTGAGAAACGGAGATGAGATGGTCGAAATCATGGCTCCCAAGTTTTAATAAACCTACTCTTATATGCGCCTATTCCCTTGTTTATAAACTTCAACTACGGCTACTTATTTTCTTGTCATATCACGAAGGAAACAAAGGCAAAGAAGCAAAAATGTTAGATATCAATCTTTTCAGAAAAGCCGCAGGGCAGGAAATAATCCGTGAATCTCAACGTCGTAGATTTACAAGTGTTGAACTTGTCGATGAGGTTATACGCCTCGATGAAGAATGGCGTAAACGTGAGTATCTAGATTTGTTGTTCTAGGGTTTTTAACATATACTCTTATAATTTTTTCATGATTTATACTATGTTTTATTGGTTTTAGGTCAATTCGAGCTAGATAATTTGAGGAAAGAGCGGAATAACATCAGCAAAGAAGTTAGGAAACTTATGATTTCCAGCGAAGATGCTACTGAGAAGATTAAAAGCACAGAAGAGTGTAAACAATGCATAGCAGCCAAGGAGGCTCAAGTACAAGAAGCAAAAGATTTGTTGTATTCCAAGTTGGAATTGGTTGGGAACTTAGTTCATGATTCTGTTCCTGTTGGCATTGATGAGGTAATTATATGCGAGTGAAATCTAAAACATATTTTTTCTAGAGTTTTTGGGAACAAACTTAAGCTGATTCTTTTCTTTTACAGGCTCATAATTTGGTAGTCCGAACATGGGGAAAGATGATGACATAACCTAATTTGAAAAATCATGTTAAGCTTGTTGACATAACCTAAGGTAAGAGGACTATAATCTCTTCTGCTGATTTTATTGATGAACTTAGGGTTTGCGATAAGTTTGTAGTGGGTTATTTTGTGGGTCGAAAGCCTCCTTTCAATGCAGTGAAGGAAGCAATGGGAATAGCTTGGAAGCTTAAGGGAGGCTTTAGAATGTCTCTTCACGAAGAATCAATGTACATTTTTGAATTTGATTTGGATGAGGACAGGGTTGCTTCCATAGAGATGGGGTCTGTCACAATTTTAAAAAAGTTATTTTTGATCCGACCTTGGCAATTATTCATTGAGCATAACATTGAAGAATTGAAGTCTGTTCCGGTGTGGATGAATTTGAGAAAAGTTCCAATTCATCTATGGAATGCCAAAGGTTTAAGCATGATTGCTAGTGGTATTGGAATTCCTCTTTGTTCTGATAAACATACTTTAGAAAGAACAAGAATGAGTTATGCAAGAGTTTGTGTTGAAATGGACGTAACTAGCGATTTTCCATCCATCATCCCTATTTTGTATGATGGCAAAGAGCTAGATATCTCGGTTGAATACACTTGGAAACCTCCAAGATGCAAGGCTTGCGCAACATTTAGTCACTCTAGTGCTAAATGTCCCAAGGTCTCTGCTGGTAAGGTTACCAAGAAGATCTGGGTACCAAAATTGAGCAAAACCAGCAAGGAGACTTTGGGTAGGCTGGAAGAGTCTCAAAGACTACATTTAGAGGTGATCAATGTGGATATGAATATAACCAATGTCTCTGAGACTGATAACGACAAGGCTGGAAATTTGGAGACTCCTAGGAATGAGGAGCATAATGATAGTGGAAGCCTAAAAGAAAAAGGGGAATCCGGTGTACAATCAAATGAAGAGATGGTAGATAACGCTGCGCATATCTCTGTTGAGGAAAAGGTAGAGTCCCCTGTTGTGGAATGGAAAAACGTTAGGCGAAAAAACAAGGGAAGTAGCAAAGAGAATGGAAAGAAAGTAGATGAGCTCAAAAATAAGAATTCTTTTGAATCTCTTCTTGAGGTTAATGAAGACCTTTCTTCTGGAGAGACTTTTGTGTCTCAAAGCAACAACATTGATCAACACAATGAAGACGCCATAAAGGTGGATGATTGTGTTGAGTCAAATGAGGATTCAGAATATGAAACTGATAATGAAGAGACATATGTGGAGAAGTTTAAACCCATTGAGGAGGTATCGTGCAGAAAATCTTGGACTAAAGAGCAGCACATGGATAAACTTCTACGATGCAGTACCTTATTAGGTGTTCCTCATGGAGGAAAGGAAATCATCTATGGAGGAATCGTCGACACTTACAGGTCCTCAAGAACTGATAAAGAACGAGCAAGACTATCATTGAATGGGGAGATTAGTAACGATTTGTTAGGTCGCGGCAAGAGAATCCCTGCAAAGAAAAAGTTCTAAGAGCCTATAGACAAGTGATTTAGTTGGCTGTTTTTGGTCTCTTGATGTCTGTTGCCTTAGTTTTATTTTGCTTTTCTCTTTGATCATCTTTGGTTGATATGCCATCTCTTTGTAGCACTTTCTGTGCACTCTTCTTTCTCTACTTTCTTTTTTCCTTTTTAATAAAATTTAACCTTTTAAGTCAAAAAAAAAGCTTCTTGGAATTGTTGATCTCAAGAAAGGTAACCTATCTTTTGATGAAATATATTTGGGAGAATTAATAAAATGCTCATGTGAGGAAAGGCATTTAAAAAAATGCCCACGTTTTTTTCATTATTTATTAAATACCCATACTTTGACCTTTTCTGTCCCGTTTTTTTGAAAAAACGGTTAACAGTTGTTAGACTATACGTGGCATTAATTAAGCCATATCAAAAGACGTTAACGCCCTTAAATATATTGACTAGGGCCGAGTTGAAGCGATCAGTCAGTGTAAACTCTATTGGTGAGTCAGAACACGTAGTGACGAGCTAAATCAGAACCAAAATGTCATTGTTCGTCTTTTTCTACCCCATTTTTATTAACAAAACCCTATTCAGAAACAATTTTTCTTCTTCTTCCACTTTAGAACTCCTTAAAATTCCACACATATGGAAAAATCTAACAAGAATAGATGAAAATCATCCAACAACAGATCCATACAACTCCATTATTGCCGACCATCAACATTACTGCCATCAATGGCATCCAACAACAGATCCATCAATCACCGATTAACACTGCCATCAATCATCATCATTAGCAGTCAATCCAAACCTCCCTGTATAGATCTTTCCTCCATCAATATCTTAATCCCTGTATGATCCGACAACAAACAACCATCAATCCCCACTAGTCCACAACAATCCACCAAGAACAGAGGAAAAATCAATATATAAAGCTAATAAAAATCAAATCAAACTATGGGTAATAGAGATACACTTACACTGATTACGAATCTGAAAATCCATTTCGAGTCAAGATTAAAGATAAAGAGATTTCATGAATTTCAATCATGAAACCTAACATAAAATTGTTGATACAGATGCTCTAATCATAAATTGATTAAGAAATTTTAGATGAAATCATGATCTGGGTCATACCCCAAAAATGATTATGAAATCACAATAATTATCCCTCACTGTTTGATCTTCATATCTCCATGTATGTGAATGAAAGAGAATAGCAGAGAACCTATGGGGGATGGAGGTGATTCTAACAAGGTCTTTGCCTAAGTGGGAATTTTAGCCGTGGATTAATGCAATGGATGGTGAAAGATGATGAGCAATTTGGTAATTCCGCCCACAAAAATATCATCTCCACAGATGAGAAATTGACTAAGTCAAAGAAATTTTACGAATTTAGTAAGTCCTGACGGAATTCCTAACGGCATGGGCATTTAATATATAATGAAAAACACGTGGGCATTTTATTAAATGCATATCCCCACACGGGCACTTTTTTAATTTTCCCAATATATTTTCGGATTTATACTTTACATATTTGATTTGATGCATATTGCAAATTTTGGCATCTCTAGGTGCTAATATTGCTGGAGGAAGAGGTTTCTTCTTGAAAGGAGTCGGGGTAAAACTCAATCAGGCACTTATCAGTTTTGGTTTAGAATTCTTGGAAAAGAGGGAGTATACCCTTTTACAAACTCCATTCTTCATGAGAAAAGATATCATGACAAAATGTGCTCAACTATCCCAATTCGATGAAGAACTTTACAAGGTCACAGGTGAGGGAGATGATAAGTATCTGATTGCCACAGCTGAAGAGCCTCTGTGTGCATATCATATAGATGATTGGATACAGCCTACAGAACTGCCAATAAGATATGCAGGATACTCTACTTGTTTCCGTAAAGAAGCTGGTTCACATGGTCGAGATACTTTGGGTATTTTTAGAGTTCATCAGTTTGAGACGGTAGAACAGTTTTGCATGACCAGCCCAAATGGTACCGACTCCTGGAAAATGCACGAGGAAATGATTAAAAACTCTGAGGACTTCTACAAGGATGTATTGGATTTTCTTTGGATCCTTTGAAAGTGCCATGGATTGCTCCACATTGATGATAACGTGTTATTATTCTTGAGTTTCCTCCATGCTAAGAAATTCGTTATGTTTTTCTGATATAAATATTTTGTTGCAGATAAACTTGCCCCATCGAGTTGTTTCCGTTGTTTCGGGTGCTTTGAATGATGCAGCTGCAAAGAAGTATAATCTGGAAGCACATTTTCCTGCCTCTAATGCATACAGAGAGCTGGTTTCATGCTCAAACTGTACGGACTTTCAGTCTAGAAAATTGGAAATCCGGTTTGGGCAGAAAAAGGTAGCTTCTTTTTCTTTGGAATTATATTTTGTTATTGATGAAGCTTTCTCATAGTGATTTGGGACCGTTACATTCGACTTGATATTAGTGTTGAAAGCTTCTTATTGATTATTTGTTGCAGATCAAAGAACAAGGGAAACAGTACTGTCACCTGCTAAACTCAACTCGAACAGCAACAGAGAGGACCATTTGTTGCATCCTTGAAAATTATCAGAAGGAAGATGGTGTTGAGATTCCAACATCTTTACAACCCTTCATGGGTGGCTTGACCTTCATCCCGTTCCAGGGACGACCTTCAGTGGAAGTAGGGAAAGGGACACTACGGGGCAACAAGGCCGAAGGAAATAAATTACTCGTTTTATTTAGATGGTTGTATGGCATTCTTTTTGGCCATCAAATTTTAAAGAACTGATGGATGATTACATTTTGACTTTGCCTCAGTTATAGATTGGTAGGCCGACACCAACATCTACGAGTAAGCCAAGACCAGAAAAGGATCCATCTATTCCCAGTTAGGATATTTTGTAATCAAACTCGTGTTTACTGCTAGTCAAACTTATCTTGATTCTTAAGTACTTTGTTTGTAAGGATTAAATCTGCAAAAACTGTGATTTATGTTGTTTGTTTTGAGTTATAAACTTATAATGCAAAAGTATGCATACGTCTTCCTCGAGAATCTTTTCCTCAAAGAGTCTTGAGCTTGCAATGCTATTCACTACAAAGAAGCCGTATTCTTGCTTGCAATGTTATTTTTCTCTGGGTGGCATATAATATACCACTTAATACCCAGCGGAACACTACTGCTGTGCTTCTGTTTGCTCTCTCTGACTCTACAAGGTCAAATAGTGAGCGTAATGCTGTTATATCTGTTTTGAGGCTAATGATGCTATTTTCAAGCAGCAATGACTCTTATACACGGAGCTTTGCCATCTCTATACAATTTTTCCCCATTAGTTGCTTTCCAAGCTTATGAATACCAACCAATACCTTTGTCGAGGGCACATATCAGATGAAATGAGGCCTTTGTCAAACCAAGAGTGCCTTTTTGTACGTCTTCCTTCAAGGCCATTACTAGGGGGTTAGTTTCTGGAAGTATTTCCATCTGAAACAATTACCCATCTTCCGTCGCCTATTCTATCTTTGGCAGTCTGTTTAATTGCACATCATGTGAAATTGTAGCCTGTACCATCAGAGCACGGTAAAGTAGTCCCAGCAGAGTCAATCTATGCTTCCATATCAGTTCTTCTTTCATTGTAAACCTGGAGTTTATGTCAGACAAACATTTTTGTTTTTGTGATGCTGTAAAATTTGGACTCCAAATGAAACAGAACCGTAATTCTAATGACACTCTCTGTTTAGCCATTCAGGTCATGTGGAATTTGTAACATGTATATATGCATTTCTTAAATAGTTTCCTGCTAGGTATCTGGTAATTGACAATGAAGAAGGTCGTTGAATAATGAAGTGCATGGTTATGTTGGACTTGGGAAGGGTACACAGTGAAGGAATTTTACCAAATTCTGAAGGAAGATATGGAAGTTGATTAGACTGACGAATACTCATCAAGAGAGAAATTCTCATTGTTAAAATTAAGCAGATATCAGTCATTTATATTATTACATTGCTTCCTCAAGTGCAGTACCACTATTAGTCATTTCATTTGGTTACCCTGGTTTTTCTCACACATTATGCCTACTTCACTCTCCTTTGAAGATACTCAAAGCAACTCCCTCAAATTTTAACAAGTAACAAATCCATTTCCATTAGTAAATGTAGATCTATGAAACAAGCAACAACTTCATTTTTAACTCTTTAAGAAATTCTGATGCAGGTATTAGATTTATCTCTCAAGAATGCAAATACATACGAGTAACAATTTAAATTAGTCGTCAATTATCCTCGTGCTTACACATTAACTAATACAAAAATTAAATCTTTCACTGAAATTAAAATCCAGATATGTAGCATTGGGAAACATTTAATGGTGGATGTCCAATGAAAAAACCCGAACACCAGAGTTTCAAAACGAAATTCGCTGGAAGATGCCAACGGAAACACATATCCGGCCAACTAAGAAAAAAATCTAAGATATTGTTAGAAATGTTTCACGTAGACATCACAGTATCTTGAGAGGAAAAATCATTGTGAGAGACGAGATGTGTATTTGATGTTGTTGTTGTTTCCAATGATGGATCATGAAGAAGAAGAATAAGATAATGAAAGAGATCTGTTGTTGTTGTTGTTGATTTTTTAGGGTTAGGGTTTGAATTATTTTTCTCTCGCAACACAGATGGAGGCTGAAATGACCTGAGGATGTTATTCTCCTTATAAGGCTTATACTACACAACTCACCCGTTCGGATTAGGTTTAAATACTGGCCGTTGATTTGTTTGATTTAACGATTTACACGTATCTTATGACTGACCTATTTCTATGTTGGTTCCCCTAGCCATAAGGATAAATGTAACACCCCAAATTTTGGGCCTGGATTCCAACCCAAAACCCGAAATGCTACATTTAATATTTATCCTGGACTTGCACTTTTGGCCCAAGCCCAAACACCCATTTATTTGCCTAGTCTTTATTTATGTTCAATTCAGAAATGTCATCGCAGCGGTTACATAAAAATGCTTTTAGGAACATCTAACCGTTAACTTGAAGAGATTTTAATTTGCGTGAACCCTAAAGAACTATAGTTTGTCATACAAATTAATTTCACCGTTAAACGTTCCAGATTCAATCCAAAAGCGTGACAAGTTTAAGGAAGCATCAAAAAAACAGAAACAGACATTAGTTTACTCCAAGAATTTTTTGTGAACCCAATTAAAGTCCAACAATTATTATGATTATACATTCTGAATCCTAACTGAGTATAGTTCCATTAATAAATTTGTTATAATTTTTAGTTTAACGTAAAGACCTTTTGACCGCAGTCAAACTTGTAGTTGACCAGAACTGTAGAAACGAAAAACAGAGATAGTCCATTTTATAAAAATCGTATAAAATCACTCACAACTCCAAATTATGTTTAGTTTACCATTTTGAAAAATAAAAATAAGGGTATTCAAGTTTACAGAGACACCAAAGCCTAAAACATGTCATAGAATAGTTTTAAAATAGGAAAATCTTCAATATAGTTGAATCTATCAGAAAACGTCTGAATATATTGTAGTGATAAACAATTACTTTAAAAATACTTCCGAAACTTAGAAAATTCTAATATTTTTAACACTTCGTAAAACGTGAGTTTTACGTATCCCAAAAAATATTCAGGCATAAATATGTTGTAGAATAATTAGAATTAATAGTCAAACTATCATGACTCAGAAATTTTTATTGTCTAATCAAATAGAATTTTTTTTTTCTTGACAAAGCATTGTTTCATTGATTATACATCAACCCAATAATTTATAAAGTATTAATAATTAATAAATACTCAATAAATCATATATAAGAGTTTGATGATATTTTATTACTCCCTCCGTCCTAGTTTACATGCCAATATTGAGCATTTTTTTTGTCCAAATTTAGTTGCTCAAATTCATATTTCCCCCCATTTTATCCTAATTTACCCCTATATTGGAATCAGGTAATGGTTTTGAGAATTGTGTGCAATTCTATTTCCCATGCATCTTAAATATTCCTCTCCTCTCTCTATATATCCTTTATTCCTTCTTCTCCATCTAAAACAAACTCTACAAATTCTTTTCTTCTCCAACTGAAGCTAAGGCTAGAAATTGATCATACTGGAAACCTTCTTATTTTTGTTTTATACGGGTGTTGGTTATTTATGTGGATGAAAAAACCATTGAGAGTAATGCAGTAATGTACTTTCATGGTTGCTGCGATTTTCAACAAAAACAAACACTTCCATTGATCAATAAACTTTCCCACAAATACACTAATCTTAGCTAGAAAAGAAATCTCTGTAAATCATGAAACTAAATGAAACAAAGATAAAACATAATGGAATACTATCAGGAAACTTTAAAGGATGATCAAATTAAACATTCATTGTGAACCCTCAACGCTTTGTTCAAGAGTAGACCAGAATTCAGGCATCATGTTACGTTCCACCAATACGTCGTGAACAAGACCTTTATCAACCTGAATGCACAAAGGAAGATTACCTTGACGCTCTAATCTGTCCTTCCCTATGTGCGTCAGTTCATAATTGTTATCTCCACGACGTTTTAGAACCTCTTCCATGCACAATTGGTGCGTCAAAAAAACCTTATTGAGAGCGTGCGGTGACATACTATTGTAAGCATCTCAGGATGCCTACAATTAGCTCATCAATGTTACTAGGAGCCGCTATATGTTGTATGCCCTGAATCCCATTGAAGTATCCAAGGTCCAAAGTATTCAAATCTGGACTATTTGGAGGCTGAGTCTTAAGCCGAATGTCGAACCCATCGATTGCAGCCCGCTTGCTTAAATACTGGATCATCTTTCAAAACATGAGGCTTTGCATTATCTTGTTGAATGTAAATGGTCCTCGTATTTGAAGTAGGCCATTTATCACGAATTGCAGGTAGAACTTTCTGGGTTAAAAACTCCAATGAAACTTTTCTATCCACCGGATCAATCGGTTTTGTTTCAAGGGTTCCAGCTTTTCTATTTTTACTGGTTCGTACTGCTGGTACTAGACGTACGAATGGCCAAATGCCAATTTTTCCATCAAAAAGTACATTCCCAAATGAATCAAAACGAGGACGTGCAACTGCAGCTATAAACATAATCTTAGGAATGAAATGTTTGCTTTGACACGTACGATGAGGCTTGGGTTCATCGGGAAGTAGATAATACCTCTGTGATACTCTTGTCATGTTAAACCATTTTTCGTCGATATGCACGTAATCGAACATATCCTTAAACATTGGTTGAGAATAAAAAGTACTTGTATCAAGCATTTTTATACAGTAACGTAACCTTTTTAGTTTCCCTTCATCAGTTAAGCGTGGCCTCATAGCACTTGTGTGTGGCTTGAGCTTTCCGTCTTTGACCCTCAAATGTAATGTTGATTTTGACATATCCATAGCTGCAGCAAACACTCGAATATTAGTACGTTTACGCAATGGAACTCCTAGTACCTTTACTGGATCAATTTCGATACGTTTGCGGCCGACTCTTGTTGGTTTCCTAGAAGATACATCAATCGGCATATTGGGATCTTGATTTTCTTTTGCTCGCTGCCATATGCGCAACACAGTCCAATATGACGTCTTGAAAATTCTAGCAGCAATCTTATATGAACCCCTTTTTAGTTTTCCATTCTCGCTCTTCTTCAATAAAAATTGGTAGACAGCTACCCGTTCTTCATTTTTGAGTTCTCTTGTTTCTCGTAGGATTGGGTTAGAAAGCATTTCTCCATCACTATAAACCATCTCTTCTCCATCAGAAAATAAATCTTCATCACTAGCAATAATCCCTTCTTCATCAGAGGCTAACTCTTCATCACCAGCAATCATCTCTTCTTCATCGGAATACGAAAATGAATTGTAAGGGTTAATATTTTCTGAAGATGCACTCATGTTAAACAGGAGTTGGAAGAGATAAAAAGAGAATTGGAAGAGTTGAAATGAAAATGGAGTATACATTTGAGAATTTAAAGGGAAGACAGTGAAACATTAATGAGCAGGTGCGGTTTTCAATTTGAAAATTTGAAACAGGGAACAAAGAGGGAAATGAAAATGAATTTCAAATTTTACATGGAGGGAACGAAGGAGGGACAAATGGAATTCTGATAGTCACACGTTTGTGTACAATTTTTGGTTAATGAATTCAAATTAGAAGGAAAAAAAGGAGGGAACGAAGGAGGGACAAATGGAATTCTGATAGTCACGTATATGGAGGGAGTTAGAGGAGGGAAAAAATCAATGAGACAAGCACAGTTTTTGACAAAACAATTTTGGGTTTTGAATTTCTTAAATGTTCGACCAAAAAACTAGATAGGTGTGTTAAATGTAATTTGGGGGTAATATTGGAAAAAAATTACCTCTCTCTACTTTCCTTAATCTGTGTGCAAAACTCAATATTGGCATGTAAACTAGGACGGAGGGAGTATAATTTTTCAACCATAAATTCTATGCAAACTACTAATTAAAACACCAAAACCGATCTCTATGCTTTGCCGCCATTAGCTCCTTGTGGTGCCATAAAATCTGGAATTTTTCGTCATGAAAAGACGTGAGTTGTGACTCCCAGTAGGAAAAGAAGCAACAAAATGTTTTATGCAATATTTTTCAATTCCTTTTAAAAACAACTAGCATAATTATCAATACCGCAAACACATGGAGACACCATATCCATAAACAATGATAATTTCAACCAATCCGCTTGCCCCAGGGAGCCAATATCAACAAAGAGTCAAATCAATCAACTGCTCGCCCCAGGGAGCCCCACGTGGGTTTAGGGATTACTGCCCAAGGATAACTCGTATCCCATCAAAGAAGCCTTTAGGGATTACTTCCCATGGACCGCAACCCAAAAACAAAATCATGCTCACATCATCATTATCATCCATAAAAATAAAAAAACTTTTAACTACGATTTTAATTAAAGAAAACATAATTAGAAAAAGGTTTTTGATTGTGTTGCGCCTACCTCAATCGCTAGCAAATAATCCTAAGGAAGAATAATAGCAAACGAAGTAGCAATTCCTCTTGCAAGAACCAAGCCAAAAGCCAAATAGCACTATCACCAAGGTCACAAATCTTCTCTGATCTCTAATAAGTTTTCGTTCTTTGTTTTTTTGTTTTTTTTTGTTTGTGCGGCTAAGAAAAGTGAACAATAAAGAAATTGTCTAACCCTAAAACAATACAAGTATGGTATATATATATATACCGTGTGTGGTCCTAATCTTAGTCAACAAGCTTAATCCCACGTATATAGTTAGCCTCACACGACTTACATTCTATGAATTCCTTAACTAATTAGGACAAGAACCAATCATATCGAGACATGTAGCAAGATGATAAGCCAAAGCAAAAGAAATGAAGCAAAAGTGTAAATCCATGGACACGTATCTAGTAGCCAGATATTGCACTAATCGGCCCCTTGACCTGGAGAGAAACTTCTCCCTTTTATTTATTTTTTGTCCTACCACTAAGGAATCCTTAATCTAATAAACAATATCATTTAACTAAGTTAACTCCCGTAACCAGGTCCACTGGTTCCCAGTCATTCCACGAGTATATACATATAGTCATCTCAAAATAACAAGGTTAACGTTCTCTAACTATCAACTTAAGCCAAAACGGCATGTGCCCTGCACATTTCCATTAACCTAAAGATTAATGCATAATAAAATAATATTAGAATTTAAAAATAAAACTAAAAAAATATGATAATTAAGTATGTCATATAACTCATATGAGGGGTCATTTTCCTAAATTAATAAATTGTCTAGTCTAAGCACCTAGGCTACCAAGATTTCCATTTTAATGTAAAAAAATACTATTGTACCCTCGAGAGTAAAATGACACAAATACCCTTTAAAATTGAGACTGGTATTACAATCTCTCCCACTTCGGAAATTTAGTCCCTAAATTTAAACGAATCACAATGCTCAAAATTCCAAGCCGGAAAAGAAACAAACAACTTACTTCATCGAAACACAAAATGTTATTATCGGGTTTGGACAACACGAGTTAGGACAACACTAGCTACGCCAAGATTCTCATCAACCAAATCAATTTTCAAAATCAACGATAAAACAAAGTAAGATGCAATAAATTAATGGATCACACCAATATCAAACAACATCCTAATCCATGAATAATAAACTAATAAAAGTACCTTCAACAAATGAGTTATCTGGATCTTGTACCATATGAGCAACATTGAAGGCCTTAGGTTGCTGAGGGGGTTGTCGAGCTTGGTAAGGTTGGTATGGTTGTGCATTATTTTGAGGACGATTATGTTGATGACCTTGACGCTGATTCTGGGATACAAAAGGTTGTTGGTTCTCCTGAGATGTAAGTTCGGGACATTCCCTCCTAAAATGACCAGGTTTCTTACAATGATAACACACAATAGGGTTTGAGCTACCACCTTGAATATCAGACCTGTTTTCTTTATTTTGGTATGGATGATTCTTATTCTTGTTTCTGTTTCCACCATTGTCACTATTATGACGTTCACGAATTCGATTTGCCTCCTCAATGTCTCTCTCAGCAATCATCGCTCTTTCCACTATCTCATTATAAGAGGTAATCTTCAAAACAGACAACCTACTCTTAATTGAAGTCTTAAGTCCTTCCTGAAACTTAAAAGCCTTCAGCTCTTCATTTTCAACCAGGTGATTAGCAAAACGAGAGAGTTCTTCAAACTTGGCTTGATACTGCGCTACTGTCATATTTCTCTGGGTCAACTGCATAAACTCGATCATGCGTTGGTTTTGTGCAGTTTGTGGAAAGTACTTATTTAGGAAGGCGAGTCGAAATTCCACCCAAGTAAACAGACCGTCATTCCTAGAACGACGAGTCAAGTCCCACCAGCGAGTGGCCTCACCCTCAAGATTATAAACAGCAAGATCCAGCTTATCCTCGTCATTCACACCTAATAGGGTAAATATTTTCTCAATCTTATCTATCCACTCTTCAACAACTAGTGGATCAGGGCTACTCTTGAAGGAATCAGGCTTTTGTTCAATAAACCTTCTAACTAACAAGGCTCGTTGATTAGGTGGTGGAGGAGGAGGAGGTGCATTCTGATTAAGATTCACTTGTTTTTGCATCGCTTGAGCAACATCATTCAAAGCACGGACAACATCACCAAAACCCTCATCTTGTGGGCCGGTTGAACCATTATTACGACGAGAAATGTCCTTAATGAAGGACACTAAATCATAAGTATCACATAGAGAATTCTCTATGCAAAAGAAGTGCAACCTATTACGCATGCTAACAAACAACAATCAACAATACACAAACAAGTTCACCTTCAAGTATATACACGCACTGACTTATTCAGAAACTATCCTACCCAAAGGATCAGACTAGCTCTGATACCAAACTGTAACACCCCAAATTTCGGGCCTGGATTCCAACCAAAATCCAAACCCAAAACCCGAAATGCTACATTTAATATTTATCCCGGACTTGCACTTTTGGCCCAAGCCCAAACACCCATTTATTTGCCTAGTCTTTATTTATGTTCAATTGAAATTCTGTCATAGCGTGGTTACATAAAAATGCTTTTAGGAACATCTAACCGTTAACTTGAAGAGATTTTAATTGCGTGAACCCTAAAGAACTATAGTTTGTCATACAAATTAATTTCACCGTTAAACGTTCAGATTCAATCCAAAAGCGTGACAAGTTTAAGGAAGCATCAAAAAAAAAAAATGAGACATTAGTTTACTCCAAGAATTTTTTGTGAACCCAATTAAAGTCCAACAATTATTATGATTATACATTCTGAATCCTAACTGAGTATAATTCCATTCATAAATTTGTGATAATTTTTAGTTTAACGTAAAGACCGTTTGACCGCAGTCAAACTTGTAGTTGACCAGAACTGTAGAAACGAAAAACAGAGATAGTCCATTTTATAAAAATCGTATAAAATCACTCACAACTCCAAATTATGTTTAGTTTACCATTTTGAAAAATAAAAATAAGGGTATTCAAGTTTACAGAGACATCAAAGCCTAAAACATGTAATAGAATAGTTTTAAAATAGGAAAATTTTCAATATAGTTGAATCTATCAGAAAACGTCTGAATCTATTGTAGTGAGAAACAATTACTTTAAAAATATTTCCGAAACATAGAAAATTCTTATATTTTTAAAACTTCGTAAAACGTGAGTTTTACGTATCCCAAAAAATATTCAGGCATAAATATGTTGTAGAATAATTATAATTAATAGTCAAACTATCATGACTCATAAATGTTTATTGTCTAATCAAATAGAATTTTTTTTTCTTGACAAAGCATTGTTTCATTGATTATACATCAACCCAATAATTTCTAAAGTATTAATAATTAATAAATACTCAATAAATCATCTATAAGAGTTTGATGATATTTTATTATAATTTTTCAACCATAAATTCTATGCAAACTACTAATTAAAACACCAAAACCGATCTCTATGCTTTGCCGCCATTAGCTCCTTGTGGTGCCATAAAATCTGGAATTTTTCGTCATGAAAAGACGTGAGTTGTGACTCCCAGTAGGAAAAGAAGCAACAAAATGTTTTATGCAATATTTTTCAATTCCTTTTAAAAACAACTAGCATAATTATCAATACCGCAAACACATGGAGACACCATATCCATAAACAATGATAATTTCAACCAATCCGCTTGCCCCAGGGAGCCAATATCAACAAAGAGTCAAATCAATCAACTGCTCGCCCCAGGGATCCCCACGTGGGTTTAGGGATTACTGCCCAAGGTTAACTCGTATCCCATCAAAGAAGCCTTTAGGGATTACTTCCCATGGACCGCAGCCCAAAAACAAAATCATGCTCACATCATCATTATCATCCATAAAAATAAAAAAACTTTTAACTACGATTTTAATTAAAGAAAACATAATTAGAAAAAGGTTTTTGATTGTGTTGCGCCTACCTCAATCGCTAGCAAATAATCCTAAGGAAGAATAATAGCAAACGAAGTAGCAATTCCTCTTGCAAGAACCAAGCCAAAAGCCAAATAGCACTATCACCAAGGTCAAAAATCTTCTCTGATCTCTAATAAGTTTTCGTTCTTTGTTTTTTTGTTTTTTTTTTTTGTTTGTGCGGCTAAGAAAAGTGAACAATAAAGAAATTGTCTAACCCTAAAACAATACAAGTATGGTATATATATATATACCGTCTGTGGTCCTAATCTTAGTCAACAAGCTTAATCCCACGTATATAGTTAGCCTCACACGACTTACATTCTATGAATTCCTTAACTAATTAGGACAAGAACCAATCATATCGAGACATGTAGCAAGATGATAAGCCAAAGCAAAAGAAATGAAGCAAAAGTGTAAATCCATGGACACGTATCTAGTAGCCAGATATTGCACTAATCGGCCCCTTGACCTGGAGAGAAACTTCTCCCTTTTATTTATTCTTTGTCCTACCACTAAGGAATCCTTAATCTAATAAACAATATCATTTAACTAAGTTAACTCCCGTAACTAGGTACACTAGTTCCCAGTCATTCCACGAGTATATACATATAGTCATCTCAAAATAACAAGGTTAACGTTCTCTAACTATCCACTTAAGCCAAAACTGGCATGTGCCCTGCACATTTCCATTAACCTAAAGATTAATGCATAATAAAATAATATTAGAATTTAAAAATAAAACTAAAAAAATATGATAATTAAGTATGTCATATAACTCATAGGAGGGGTCATTTTCCTAAATTAATAAATTGGCTAGTCTAAGCACCTAGGCTACCAAGAATTCCATTTTAATGTAAAAAAATACTATTGTACCCTCGAGAGTAAAATGACACAAATACCCTTTAAAATTGAGACTGGTATTACAATCTCTCCAACTTCGGAAATTTAGTCCCTAAATTTAAACGAATCACAATGCTCAAAATTCCAAGCCGGAAAAGAAACAAACAACTTACTTCATCGAAACACAAAATGTTATTATCGGGTTTGGACAACACGAGTTAGGACAACACTAGCTACGCCAAGATTCTCATCAACCAAATAAATTTTCAAAATCAACGATAAAACAAATGAAGATGCAATAAATTAATGGATCACACCAATATCAAACAACATCCTAATCCATGAATAATAAACTAAGAAAAGTACCTTCAACAACTGAGTTATCTGGATCTTGTACCATATGAGCAACATTGAAGGCCTTAGGTTGCTGAGGGGGTTGTCGAGCTTGGTAAGGTTGGTATGGTTGTGCATTATTTTGAGGACGATTATGTTGATGACCTTGACGCTGATTCTGGGATACAAAAGGTTGTTGGTTCTCCTGAGATGCAAGTTCGGGACATTCCCTCCTAAAATGACCAGGTTTCTTACAATGATAACACACAATAGGGTTTGAGCTACCATCTTGAATATCAGACCTGTTTTCTTTCTTTTGGTATGGATGATTCTTATTCTTGTTTCTGTTTCCACCATTGTCACTATTATTACATTCACGAATTCGATTTTCCTCCACAATGTCTCTCTCAGCAATCATCGCTCTTTCCACTATCTCATTATAAGAGGTAATCTTCAAAATAGACAACCTACTCTTAATTGAAGTCTTAAGTCCTTCCTGAAACTTAAAAGCCTTCAGCTCTTCATTTTCAACCAGGTGATTAGCAAAACGAGAGAGTTCTTCAAACTTGGCTTGATACTGCGCTACTGTCATATTTCTCTGGGTCAACTGCATAAACTCGATCATGCGTTGGTTTTGTGCAGTTTGTGGAAAGTACTTATTTAGGAAGGCGAGTCAAAATTCCACCCAAGTAAATAGACTGTCATTCCTAGAACGACGAGTCAAGTCCCACCAGCGAGTGGCCACACCCTCAAGCTTATAAACAGCAAGATCCAGCTTATCCTCGTCATTCACACCTAATAGGGTAAATATTTTCTCAATCTTATCTATCCACTCTTCAGCAACTAGTGGATCAGGGCTACTCTTGAAGGAATCAGGCTTTTGTTCAATAAACCTTCTAACTAACAAGGCTCGTTGATTAGGTGGTGGAGGAGGAGGAGGTGCATTCTGATTAAGATTCACTTGTTGTTGCATCGCTTGAGCAACAACATTCAAAGCACGGACAACATCACCAAAACCCTCATCTTGTGGGCCGGTTGAACCATTATTACGACGAGACATTCCTTAATGAAGGACACTAAATCATAAGTATCACATAGAGAATTCTCTATGCAAAAGAAGTGCAACCTATTACGCATGCTAACAAACAACAATCAACAATACACAAACAATTTCACCTTCAAGTATATACACGCACTGACTTATTCAGAAACTAGCCTACCCAAAGGATCAGACTAGCTCTGATACCAAACTGTAACACCCCAAATTTCGGGCCTGGATTCCAACCCAAATCCAAACCCAAAACCCGAAATGCTACATTTAATATTTATCCCGGACTTGCACTTTTGGCCCAAGCCCAAACACCCATTTATTTGCCTAGTCTTTATTTATGTTCAATTCAGAAATTCTGTCGCAGCGGTTACATAAAAATGCTTTTAGGAACATCTAACCGTTAACTTGAAGAGATTTTAATTTGCGTGAACCCTAAAGAACTATAGTTTGTCATACAAATTAATTTCACCGTTAAACGTTCCAGATTCAATCCAAAAGCGTGACAAGTTTAAGGAAGCATCAAAAAAACAGAAACAGACATTAGTTTACTCCAAGAATTTTTTGTGAACCCAATTAAAGTCCAACAATTATTATGATTATACATTCTGAATCCTAACTGAGTATAGTTCCATTCATAAATTTGTGATAATTTTTAGTTTAACGTAAAGACCGTTTGACCGCAGTCAAACTTGTAGTTGACCAGAACTGTAGAAACGAAAAACAAAGATAGTCCATTTTATAAAAATCGTATAAAATCACTCACAACTCCAAATTATGTTTAGTTTACCATTTTGAAAAATAAAAATAAGGGTATTCAAGTTTACAGAGACACCAAAGCCTAAAACATGTAATAGAATAGTTTTAAAATAGGAAAATTTTCAATATAGTTGAATCTATCAGAAAACGTCTGAATCTATTGTAGTGAGAAACAATTACTTTAAAAATACTTCCGAAACTTAGAAAATTCTAATATTTTTAAAACTTCGTAAAACGTGAGTTTTACGTATCCCAAAAAATATTCAGGCATAAATATGTTGTAGAATAATTATAATTAATAGTCAAACTATCATGACTCAGAAATGTTTATTGTCTAATCAAATAGAATTTTTTTTTTCTTGACAAAGCATTGTTTCATTGATTATACATCAACCCAATAATTTCTAAAGTATTAATAATTAATAAATACTCAATAAATCATCTAGAAGAGTTTGATGATATTTTATTACAATTTTTCAACCATAAATTCTATGCAAACTACTAATTAAAACACCAAAACCGATCTCTATGCTTTGCCGCCATTAGCTCCTTGTGGTGCCATAAAATATGGAATTTTTTGTCATGAAAAGACGTGAGTTGTGACTCCCAGTAGGAAAAGAAGCAACAAAATGTTTTATGCAATATTTTTCAATTCCTTTTAAAAACAACTAGCATAATTATCAATACCGCAAACACATGGAGACACCATATCCATAAACAATGATAATTTCAACCAATCCGCTCGCCCCAGGGAGCCAATATCAACAAAGAGTCAAATCAATCAACTGCTCGCCCCTGGGAGCCCCACGTTGGTTTAGGGATTACTGCCCAAGGATAACTCGTATCCCATCAAATAAGCCTTTAGGGATTACTTCCCATGGACCGCAACCCAAAAACAAAATCATGCTCACATCATCATTATCATCCATAAAAATAAAAAAACTTTTAACTACGATTTTAATTAAAGAAAACATAATTAGAAAAAGGTTGTTGATTGTGTTGCGCCTACCTCAATCGCTAGCAAATAATCCTAAGGAAGAATAATAGCAAACGAAGTAGCAATTCCTCTTGCAAGAACCAAGCCAAAAGCCAAATAGCACTATCACTAAGGTCACAAATCTTCTCTGATCTCTAATAAGTTTTCGTTCTTTGTTTTTTTGTTTTTTTGTTTTTTTTTTGTTTGTGCGGATAAGAAAAGTGAACAATAAAGAAATTGTCTAACCCTAAAACAATACAAGTATGGTATATATATATATACCGTCTGTGGTCCTAATCTTAGTCAACAAGCTTAATCCCACGTATATAGTTAGCCTCACACGACTTACATTCTATGAATTCCTTAACTAATTAGGACAAGAACCAATCATATCGAGACATGTAGCAAGATGATAAGCCAAAGCAAAAGAAATGAAGCAAAAGTGTAAATCCATGGACACGTATCTAGTAGCCAGATATTGCACTAATCGGCCCCTTGACCTGGAGAGAAACTTCTCCCTTTTATTTATTCTTT
Source organism: Papaver bracteatum (assembly GCA_023529315.1). Taxonomy (NCBI): domain Eukaryota; kingdom Viridiplantae; phylum Streptophyta; class Magnoliopsida; order Ranunculales; family Papaveraceae; genus Papaver; species Papaver bracteatum. Next base: position 162,520 of record JAJJWX010001004.1, read on the forward strand.
GTCCTACCACTAAGGAATCCTTAATCTAATAAACAATATCATTTAACTAAGTTAACTCCCGTAACTAGGTCCACTGGTTCCCAGTCATTCCACGAGTATATACATATAGTCATCTCAAAATAACAAGGTTAACGTTCTCTAACTATCCACTTAAGCCAAAACTGGCATGTGCCCTGCACATTTCCATTAACCTAAAGATTAATGCATAATAAAATAATATTAGAATTTAAAAATAAAACTAACAAAATATGATAATTAAGTATGTCATATAACTCATAGGAGGGGTCATTTTCCTAAATTAATAAATTGGCTAGTCTAAGCACCTAGGCTACCAAGATTTCCATTTTAATGTAAAAAAATACTATTGTACCCTCGAGAGTAAAATGACACAAATACCCTTTAAAATTGAGACTGGTATTACAATCTCTCCCACTTCGGAAATTTAGTCCCTAAATTTAAACGAATCACAATGCTCAAAATTCCAAGCCGGAAAAGAAACAAACAACTTACTTCATCGAAACACAAAATGTTATTATCGGGTTTGGACAACACGAGTTAGGACAACACTAGCTACGCCAAGATTCTCATCAACCAAATAAATTTTCAAAATCAACGATAAAACAAATGAAGATGCAATAAATTAATGGATCACACCAATATCAAACAACATCCTAATCCATGAATAATAAACTAAGAAAAGTACCTTCAACAACTGAGTTATCTGGATCTTGTACCATATGAGCAACATTGAAGGCCTTAGGTTGCTGAGGGGGTTGTCGAGCTTGGTAAGGTTGGTATGGTTGTGCATTATTTTGAGGAAGATTATGTTGATGACCTTGACACTGATTCTGGGATACAAAAGGTTGTTGGTTCTCCTGAGATGCAAGTTCGGGACATTCCCTCCTAAAATGACCAGGTTTCTTACAATGATAACACACAATAGGGTTTGAGCTACCATCTTGAATATCAGACCTGTTTTCTTTGTTTTGGTATGGATGATTCTTATTCTTGTTTCTGTTTCCACCATTGTCACTATTATTACATTCACGAATTCGATTTGCCTCCTCAATGTCTCTCTCAGCAATCATCGCTCTTTCCACTATCTCATTATAAGAGGTAATCTTCAAAACAGACAACCTACTCTTAATTGAAGTCTTAAGTCCTTCCTGAAACTTAAAAGCCTTCAGCTCTTCATTTTCAACCAGGTGATTAGCAAAACGAGAGAGTTCTTCAAACTTGGCTTGATCTTTGCGCACTGTCATATTTCTCTGGGTCAACTGCATAAACTCGATCATGCGTTGGTTTTGTGCAGTTTGTGGAAAGTACTTATTTAGGAAGGCGAGTCGAAATTCCACCCAAGTAAATAGACCGTCATTCCTAGAACGACGAGTCAAGTCCCACCAGCGAGTGGCCTCACCCTCAAGCTTATAAACAGAAAGATCCAGCTTATCCTCGTCATTCACACCTAATAGGGTAAATATTTTCTCAATCTTATCTATCCACTCTTCAGCAACTAGTGGATCATGGCTACTCTTGAAGGAATCAGGCTTTTGTTCAATAAACCTTCTAACTAACAAGGCTCGTTGATTAGGTGGTGGAGGAGGAGGAGGTGCATTCTGATTAAGATTCACTTGTTGTTGCATCGCTTGAGCAACAACATTCAAAGCACGGACAACATCACCAAAACCCTCATCTTGTGGGCCGGTTGAACCATTATTACGACGAGACATGTCCTTAATGAAGGACACTAAATCATAAGTATCACATAGAGAATTCTCTATGCAAAAGAAGTGCAACCTATTACGCATGCTAACAAACAACAATCAACAATACACAAACAATTTCACCTTCAAGTATATACACGCACTGACTTATTCAGAAACTAGCCTACCCAAAGGATCAGACTAGCTCTGATACCAAACTGTAACACCCCAAATTTCGGGCCTGGATTCCAACCCAAATCCAAACCCAAAACCCGAAATGCTACATTTAATATTTATCCCGGACTTGCACTTTTGGCCCAAGCCCAAACACCCATTTATTTGCCTAGTCTTTATTTATGTTCAATTCAGAAATTCTGTCGCAGCGGTTACATAAAAATGCTTTTAGGAACATCTAACCGTTAACTTGAATAGATTTTAATTCGCGTGAACCCTAAAGAACTATAGTTTGTCATACAAATTAATTTCACCGTTAAACGTTTCAGATTCAATCCAAAAGCGTGACAAGTTAAAGGAAGCATCAAAAAAACAGAAACAGACATTAGTTTACTCCAAGACTTTTTTGTGAACCCAATTAAAGTCCAACAATTATTATGATTATACATTCTGAATCCTAACTGAGTATAGTTCCATTCATAAATGTTTTATAATTTTTAGTTTAACGTAAAGACCTTTTGACCGCAGTCAAACTTGTAGTTGACCAGAACTGTAGAAACGAAAAACAGAGATAGTCCATTTTATAAAAATCGTATAAAATCACTCACAACTCCAAATTATGTTTAGTTTACCATTTTGAAAAATAAAAATAAGGGTATTCAAGTTTACAGAAGACACCAAAGCCTAAAACATGTCATAGAATAGTTTTAAAATAGGAAAATCTTCAATATAGTTGAATCTATCAGAAAACGTCTGAATCTATTGTAGTGATAAACAATTACTTTAAAAATACTTCCGAAACTTAGAAAATTCTTATATTTTTAAAACTTCGTAAAACTCACGTTTTACGTATCCCAAAAAATATCCAGTCATAAATATGTTGTAGAATAATTATAATTAATAGTCAAACTATCATGACTCAGAAATTTTTATTGTCTAATCAAATAGAATTTTTTTTTTCTTGACAAAGCATTGTTTCATTGATTATACATCAACCCAATAATTTCTAAAGTATTAATAATTAATAAATACTCAATAAATCATCTAGAAGAGTTTGATGATATTTTATTACAATTTTTCAACCATAAATTCTATGCAAACTACTAATTAAAACACCAAAACCGATCTCTATGCTTTGCCGCCATTAGCTCCTTGTGGTGCCATAAAATATGGAATTTTTTGTCATGAAACGACGTGAGTTGTGACTCCCAGTAGGAAAAGAAGCAACAAAATGTTTTATGCAATATTTTTCAATTCCTTTTAAAAACAACTAGCATAATTATCAATACCGCAAACACATGGAGACACCATATCCATAAACAATGATAATTTCAACCAATCCGCTCGCCCCAGGGAGCCAATATCAACAAAGAGTCAAATCAATCAACTGCTTGCCCCTGGGAGCCCCACGTGGGTTTAGGGATTACTGCCCAAGGATAACTCGTATCCCATCAAATAAGCCTTTAAGGATTACTTCCCATGGACCGCAACCCAAAAACAAAATCATGCTCACATCATCATTATCATCCATAAAAATAAAAAAACTTTTAACTACTATTTTAATTAAAGAAAACATAATTAGAAAAAGGATTTTGATTGTGTTGCGCCTACCTCAATCGCTAGCAAATAATCCTAAGGAAGAATAATACCAAACGAAGTAGCAATTCCTCTTGCAAGAACCAAGCCAAAAGCCAAATAGCACTATCACCAAGGTCACAAATCTTTTCTGATCTCTAATAAGTTTTCGTTCTTTGTTTTTTTCTTTTTTTTTTGTTTGTGCGGTTTAGAAAAGTGAACAATAAAGAAATTGTCTAACCCTAAAACAATAAAAGTATGGTATATATATATATATATATACCGTCTGTGGTCCTAATCTTAGTCAACAAGCTTAATCCCACGTATATAGTTAGCCTCACACGACTTACATTCTATGAATTCCTTAACTAATTAGGACAAGAACCAATCATATCGAGACATGTAGCAAGATGATAAGCCAAAGCAAAAGAAATGAAGCAAAAGTGTAAATCCATGGACACGTATCTAGTAGCCAGATATGGCACTAATCGACCCCTTGTCCTGGAGAGAAACTTCTCCCTTTTATTTATTCTTTGTCCTACCACTAAGGAATCCTTAATCTAATAAACAATATCATTTAACTAAGTTAACTCCCGTAACCAGGTCCACTGGTTCCCAGTCATTCCACGAGTATATACATATAGTCATCTCAAAATAACAAGGTTAACGTTCTCTAACTATCCACTTAAGCCAAAACTGGCATGTGCCCTGCACATTTCCATTAACCTAAAGATTAATGCATAATAAAATAATATTAGAATTTAAAAATAAAACTAAAAAAATATGATAATTAAGTATGTCATATAACTCATAGGAGGGGTCATTTTCCTAAATTAATAAATTGGCTAGTCTAAGCACCAAGGCTACCAAGATTTCCATTTTAATGTAAAAAAATACTATTGTACCCTCGAGAGTAAAATAACACAAATACCCTTTAAAATTGAGACTGGTATTACAATAAAGGAAGACCCTACGGCATTTCTTAAAATGAATTATTATATTTAGTCGCAATTGAAACAAGTTTTTTTGATGAACTGAACTAATACAAGTTGTTAAAGTGTTAAACAATTTGTTAAGATCATTCATAATTACACACTGTTTAATTTGTTAACTCATTAGCTGTAATAATTAATCAATCTTGTAACCTAACATTTGGAGATCTCTGAAAAGGTAGAGTGTGTTTGAAGGCAAAAGAATCCAAGGTTGTTTCGCAAATTGAAGAACAAAGGATTTTGTAATCAATGGAGCGAAGTGTGTTTCTGGTTTCCTTCCTTCTAAACCAGAGTAGAGGGAAGCAGAATTCTCCAAGTAAACTGTAAACAACCACAGAGTATATGCTAATAAAGAACTTTGTCGCCAACATTGTTAGTGTAGTCTTGAAGTATGACTTAAAGTTTTGTACTGTGGATGAAACAATAGCATGTCTATGGTATGTTTTAAGATGATAATGTTCTTAAGATGCCACATCTCTTAGCACCTGGATCTGGTTGCTGATGTATGTTTTATATGTTTTAAGATGACTAATGTCGACAACATTTATCAGTTAATTTTACTTTCACTTGCCGTGTGCATCCTAGTTGTCTATGAATTATGATGTTAAAATAATTGTTTTTCAGTTAGAAAAAAGGGGAACAAGACAGTACACGAGCCACTCAATAAAAAGAGGTGGACGCTTACTTTGAGCTACATTCCATTCTCATTGACATGCATTCGTGGAAAATACATGAAATTCCACCCAAGTAAATAGACCGTCATTCCTAGAGCGACGAGTTAAGTGGATGATAATGTTCTTAAGATGCAACTAGTGGACATCTCCAAGGCTCGTTGATTAGGTGGTGGAGGAGGGGAGGAGGAGGTGCATTCTGATTAAGATTCACTTGTTGTTGCATCTTGCAACAACATTGACAACATCACCAAAACCACTCATCTTGTGGGCGGTTGAACCATTATGACGAGACATGTTTTAAGATGACTAATGCAACCTATTACGCATGCTAACAAACAACAATCAACAATACACAAAATTTTTATCGGTTAATTTTACTTTCAAACTTGTCAAACCCAAAACCCGAAATGTGAGTTGTCTATGAATTATGATGTTAAAATAATTGTTTTTCTATAGTTTGCCCGTTTGAACCCAATTAAAGTCAAAAATTATTATGAGCCACTCTAATAAAAAGAGGTGGCATCCTAGTTGTCTATGAATTATGATGTTAAAATAATTGTTTACGGTTAGAAAAAAGGGGAACAAGACCGTACCCTTAAAAAGAGGTGATCTTTGATCTACATTCCATTCTCATTCTTTGCATGTCAATATTTCTTGGCAGAACCTAAGAAATAATGCATCATGTAAACTCTTGTGACGGTGGACCGTTTTCTTGCCTCCACATATAAATAAAATTTTCAATTACCCTATCACCTTCTTCCTTTCTTGTTACTTTACTAGTTCTAGGACTTGCCAATATTGCCTCGCTAGGATATAATGAATGTGGAAGTTGATTAGGTTGATCAATAGTCATCAATTAAGAGAGAAATCCTCTTTGTTAAAATTAAGCAGCTTACAGTTTAGGCTCTAAAATTATGTTAAGTTTGTTCTTCTGTTTTACATTACGTACTTCCTGAAGTGCATTACTACTACTATTGTCATTGGACATTTCATTGGGTTACTCTGGTTTTTCTCACCCTTCACTTTCCACTCCTAGTTTGTTGAGACTCCCTGCAACTCTCTCAAATTAAAAATATAACAAGTAACAAACTCTTTTTTCAGTAGTAAAGGTAGATCTCATTGTATTAAATTTATCTCTCCATGAACTCCACGATATTCTGAATTCTATTGGAGCTTGAAATGAGTCCACTTTTTGCAACCCCCTATGACCCTGAACTAACTAATGTTTTCTACATGAGCTTTTTAGGGTCGTGAGTTACAATATTTTTTCCGACGCCATTTTCAGTCTGTACATATACTCATAGCCGGCACTACTGTTATGACCAATGGCTCTTCCTAGCACAATCAATAGAGAATTGAAATAGAAATGAAAACAAATATAAAATAGGCACACACACAATACAAGGATTTATAGTGGTTCGATCAAGATGATCTACATCCACTTTGGAAGACGACGATAACGTTGCACTATGATATGAACAAGTTTACAAGAGTATGATTCACTCCCTTACACTCTCTTAAGAACAAGCCTACAATGGCTTAGAAACACTCTCTCTAGAACTCTCAAACACTCACTGATATTGGGATGCTCTAACAAAGAAAACAATGACTCCTTATATAGGTCTCAAGAGGGAATATATGTCGACATATACACTTGAGTACCCACTTGTGAGTGCCCCATCCACCAGCTTCTTAATGCGTAGAAAAGGAAGTGCTGCCCCATCCACCAGCGCTCAAGTGCTCTCTCCACCAAGAAAGTAGCCGAAAGTTCCCACCGAAAGTTCTTTTAATAATTCAAGGAATTAATTCAACAAATCTCCACCTTGACTTGAATACCATCACCACTCATCATCATCGTCTTCGCTCAGCCCCTCAAGGGATCTCAACACCTGTTGACACCAACCAAGTCCAAGCAGTGCTTGAACTTGATACTTGGAACTGGCTTCGTCAACATGTCCGCAGGGTTATCCGCTGTAGGAACCTTTAGCATCGCTATCCTACCTTCCACAACTTCATCCTTGATAAAATGATACCTGACATCGATGTGCTTCGTTCTCTCATGATACATCTGGTTCTTGGTCAAGTGAATGGCACTTTGACTATCACAGAACAAAGTTGCATTCTCTTGCTTGAAACCCAAATCACCAACCAAACGCATCAACCATATACCTTCCTTCACTGCTTCCGTGGCTGCCATGTACTCTGCCTCAGTTGTAGACAATGCAACCGTGCTTTGCAAAAAACGACCTCCAACTGATAGTACTACCACACAATGTAAAAGTATAACCTGTCAATGACCTTCTTCTATCAAGATCACCTGCATAATCAGAATCAACATAACCCACAACATTTGTCGAATCACCATAGTGTTTATCAAACACTAAACAAACATCTGTACTTCCCCTTAGATACTTCAGAATCCACTTTGCAGCTTGCCAATGAGCCTTCCCGGGACTTCCCATGTATCTACTTACCACACTCACAGCTTGTGCGATATCCGGCCTTGTACAAACCATAGCATACATGATGCTACCAACTGCGCTTGCATATGGAACTCGAGACATATACTCTGCCTCATCTGCAGTTTGAGGTGATTGCTTTCTAGAAAGTTTAAAATGAGCTGCCAAAGGAGTACTTACTAGTTTTGCATCTTTCATACCAAACCTCTCCAACACCTTCTCGATGTAAGCCTTTTGGGACAAATGCAACTTGCCTTCAGCTCGGTTTCTATGAATCTCCATGCCCAGTATCTTCTTTGCTGCGCCCAAATCCTTCATCTCAAACTCACTGCTCAACTGCTCCTTCAGCTTTTGTATCTCTGACATGTCTTTGAAAGCAATCAACATATCATCAACATACAAGAGTAAATACACAAATGAACCATTTTGGAGTTTCCTGTGATATACACAACTATCATACTTACTCCTGTCATAGCCATTTGCCACCATAAACGTATCAAAACGTTTATACCACTGCCTTGGAGATTTCTTCAAACCATACAAAGATTTCTTCAACAAACATACATGATCTTCTTTGCCAGGAACTTCAAACCCCTTTGGTTGTTGCATATAAATATGCTCTTCCAAATCACCATGAAGGAAAGCTGTCTTAACATCTAGTTGTTCCAATTCTATATCTTTCAAAGCAACTATAGCAAGCAATGTTCTAATAGAACTATGTTTAACAATAGGAGAGAATACCTCATTGTAGTCAATGCCTTCTATTTGCGTAAACTCCTTTGCCACAAGCCGTGCCTTGTACCTTGTTCCTTCACCATCTGAAGTACCTTGTTTCTTCTTGAAGACCCATTTGCTTCCAACAATCTTTTGCCCTTTTGGTCTTGCAACTATCTCCCAAGTGCCATTCTTGTCAAGAGACTCAATTTCTTCAATTGCGGATGCTCCCCATTCTGCTGATTCTTCACCACCGATTGCTTCTTCATAGGTTGTTGGATCATCCCTATCTATGCTCTCACCTACTGCAAATGCATATGCAACCAAATCAGCATGGCCGTATCTTTGAGGTGCTCTAACTTCCCTCCTATCTCTGTATCTTGCAAGATTGTACTGATGACCTTGTACTTCTTCTTCCTGGGCAGGTTCTTGCACAATATCTTGATCATCATCATCATCAGAATCAACAGTCTTATTGCTTCCTTGAACTTGCACCTCAAGTTCCACCTTGTCACCAAGCTCCACCTTATCACTAACACCCTCTTCAGCTTCTCCATTTAGTTCTTTATTCTTTGTCTTCAACATCGATTGCTCATCAAATTTCACATCTCTGCTGATAAGAAACTTGTTTGATCTTTCTGCTGGATACCATAACCTGTAGCCTTTCACGCCCTTTGCATACCCAAGAAATATACACTTCTTTGCTCTAGGCTCTAGCTTCCCCTCATTTACATGAGCATAGGCTGGACATCCGAATATCTTCAAGTCTTCATAGTTAGCATGCAAACCTGTCCAAACTTCATTTGGAGTCTTGCACTCAATGGCAGTCGATGGAGATCTGTTCACTAAATAAGCTGATGTGTTTGATGCTTCTGCCCAAAACTGTTTTGGTAACCTGGCATTGGATAGCATGCACCGTGCCTTCTCCATTATGGTTCTGTTCATCCTTTCTGCAACACCATTTTGCTGTGGTGTTTTTCTGACTGTGCGGTGTCTCACAATCCCTTGCTCCTTGCAGAACTCGTTGAACTCACCCCCACAAAATTCCAAACCATTGTCTGTCCTCAAGCACTTGATTTGTCTTCCGGTTTGCTTCTCAACCATAGTCTTCCATTGCTTGAACTTGACAAAAGTTTCATCTTTGTGTTTAAGTATGAATACCCATACTTTCCTTGAGAAATCATCAATGAACGTCAGCATATATCTACCACCACCATGTGAATCGACCCGAGAAGGACCCCAAAGATCAGAATGAATATAATCCAGAATACCTTTGGTGTTATGAATAGCTGTACTAAACTTGACTCTACACTGCTTTCCAAAGACACAATGTTCACAGAAATCAAGCTTGCCTGTTTTATGACCACAAAGCAATCCATGCTTGCTCAAAACAGCCAACCCCCTCTCGCTCATATGCCCTAGATGCATATGCCACAACTTGGTAGTATCATCATCAGAACTTGAAGAACATACCGCTGCATCACCCGTCACAGTAGTACCTTGCAGCGTATAAAGACCATTAATTCTCTCGCCCTTCATAATTGTAAGACTTCCTCTTGAGACACGAATAACTCCACCTTCACCTTGATACTTGCAGCCATTTGAATCAAGCGTACCCAAAGAAATAAGATTTCTTCTCAGGTCCGGAACATGTCTAACTTTAGTTAAAGTCCTCACCATACCGTCATACATCTTAATTTGAATTGTACCTACACCCACCACTTTACAAGTGACATTGTTTCCCATAAGAACTTTACCACCTTCTCTAGCTTGATAAGTAGTAAACCACTCTTTATGAGGACACATGTGAAAGGTACACCCCGAATCAAGAATCCACCCGTTCTCCGAGCTTTCGGTATGAACCGTGAGAACCGCTCCATCATCACTTTCTTATTCAACATTTGCTGCGGTGCCTTGGTTGGTATTCTTCTCGACAGTCTTCAATTTTGGACAATCCTTCTTGAAATGCCCCTTTTCTTTACAATGAAAGCAATAGAATTTACCGGATTTTGATTTAGACCTTGACTTTGATCTACTCCTATCAAAAACGCCTTTTTGGTTTCCTCTTCCTCTAACGAACAACCCATCTCCCGAATTATCTTTACCGTCAATACCCGTCTTCTTTAACTTCTTAGAGTTCAAGGCTGCTTTAACGTCTTCCATGGAATTGTATTTTTTCCATACATTACGGTATCAACAAAATTTTCATAAGATGGTGGTAAGGAACAAAGCAAACCCAAAGCTTGGTCTTCATCTTCAATTTTGACATCAATATTTGCCAAATCCAAGAGAATTTTATTATAATCATCAATATGATTTATAATAGACGTTCCTTCATGCATTTTAAGAGTATGTAATTTCTTCTTAAGATATAAACGATTAGTTACGGATTTATTCATATACCTTTTCTCCAACTTGTTCCAGCGTACGGTGTCGTTTCCGTCGCCACTTCTCTCAAGACATCGTTGCTCAAACACAATAGAATTAATCCATGTGCTTTCTCCATGAGTTCTTCTTTTTCTTCTTCCTTCAATGTTTCTGCTAGAGCCGTTTTCCCCTTCAAAGTTTTCACCAAACCTTGTTGCACTAAAACAACCCTCATCTTTAGCCTCCATAAATTGAAATCATTTCTTCCATCAAATTTCTCAATCTCATACTTTGCCGCCATCGTAGACCGTTTTTTTTTTTTACCCGGAGCTCTGATACCAATTTGTTATGACCAACGGCTCTTCCTAGCACAATCAATAGAGAATTGAAATAGAAATGAAAACAAATATAAAATAGGCACACACACAACACAAGGATTTATAGTGGTTCGATCAAGATGATCTACATCCACTTTGGAAGACGACGATAACGTTGCACTATGATATGAACAAGTTTACAAGAGTATGATTCACTCCCTTACACTCTCTTAAGAACAAGCCTACAATGGCTTAGAAACACTCTCTCTAGAACTCTCAAACACTCACTGATATTGGGATGCTCTAACAAAGAAAACAATGACTCCTTATATAGGTCTCAAGAGGGAATATATGTCGACATATACACTTGAGTACCCACTTGTGAGTGCCCCATCCACCAGATTCTTAATGCGTAGAAAAGGAAGTGCTTCCCCATCCACCAGCGCTCAAGTGCTCTCTCCACCAAGAAAGTAGCCGAAAGTTCCCACCGAAAGTTCTTTTAATAATTCAAGGCATTAATTCAACAACTACAAATAAAAATGTAACCAACAATGAATCAATTTGAAGACCAGAATACAATATTATGCTCCTTCCTACTCATTATGCTACTGCATAGGATTAACTAATACTAAAAAATAAAAACCAGATGTGGCCGAAGAAGCTAATAAAACATTCCCCCCCTCAGCAGCACCATAAGCAAGCAAAGCATATAGTTTGAAATCTACCGATTCGAACTGTTGTGAAAAGATAACCTGGAAGATTAAAACGAAACAGAAAGTCTGCCTGACGAAGAAAAAATATAAACAATTGGTAGAGACCCCCGTTGAAGACATCATAGATTTTTGAGAGGAAAAATCATTGTGAGAGACAAGTTGTAGTTGTTGTTGATGGTTGTGTATTTGATGTTTTTATTTCCATTGATGGATCATGAAGAAGAATAACATCATGAAAGAGATCTGTTGAATTTTTAAGGTTCAGGTTTGGACTGTTATTGTATCACAAACACAAACGAAGGCTGAAATCACTGATAATGCTTATATCACTGATCAAAATTCTTCTACTTATAAGGCTTATATCACTGATCTACCCCGCTAGAATTAGGGTTAAATATTGACCGTTGATTTCTATGTTGGTTCCCTAGCCATAAGGATAAAGGCAGACCCCACGGATTTTTTTTTAAAATTTGTTGAGATCATTTATGATTACACACTAATGGGAAAGTTGAAGTCCTCTGAAAAGGTAGAGTGTCTTTGAAGGTTGTTTTGCAAATTGGAGAACAAAGGATTACGTGAACAACGGATGAAACAGTAAAAAAGTAACATCTCCCTTGGGCTCCATCGGAGTTTCTTTCGAAACCAAAGCTGGTCGGAAATTATGCTATAATTGGTACTCACAGTCACAGTCGCGGAAACTTCAATCACTGAAACTTGAATAACAACTTGTAAAATTGTACTTTCGAGAAGCACACATAATTTAACCTCATATGTCATGGATGAAAAAGAAACGCGACAGGAAATAACAGATGTAAAAGATAGACACAGAAAGAAAGAAAGAAAGAGCCAGAACCAGAACCAAAGCCCTCTATTCCCGAGATAGACACAAAAAGAAAGAAAGAGCATAAACTCGAAACAGGTTCTGGATTAGTAACACCACATGTTGTCGACCAGAAAATATGGTGGCACCAAACACATTGTAGATGGCATCAATAACGTTCTCAAGTTGTGTATCTTCTCTCCCGTCGTCCATAAAAAAACGAATTGGGTTGACATCAATGAGTCTTATAGGTGGAGAAGTAGTTTTGCGATTTCTCATGCATCTTTGTCCCATTAATTGATTTCCAAGCTTATGGATACCGCAACATTTGTCGGGGGCTCATATCAGATGAAACTAGTGTCTCGCCCGTGCGTTGCACGGGCTTAAGCGTGTATTTCTTGGGAATATATTTTTAATTTGTTGGGTAATTTGTTACCATTGACTATATCCTCAAAAAAGAGAAAAAAGAAACACGCAGTCCGCACCCTTCTCGTCGTCATTGCCTGCCCTACTCCGTTGAATTCGACATAATGTTGCACGCTTAAGTTAACTGATGAAAACATTTTGCTGCTAACAAATCTTAAAATGGATAAAGGAAAAACCCTGTACTGATTCTAACCCGAATACCCGATATTTCAATATGAGTGGAGAAAGATGCCACGGTTAACTTGAACATGCCAAGTCCCATATGTTTAGCAATTCAAGAAATATTGTTCAACTGTGCCAAAAATTTAGTCAGCAAGGTGTTAACTTGAACATGCAAAGTCTCCAGATCATCCTTCCTCAAATTGCGCGTTAAATACATCATATTCTTAGACTCGGTCTAGCGCTATTAATTTGAGATTCCGCAAATGAAGAGACAAATTTGTGATATTCTAAAATTATCTTCTGCCATAATGCTGGCAATTTTGGATGTTAGTTGAAATTGTTTTTGAGGATTATCTCTAGCCGTAATTAATTAGGAATTTATTTATTTCAATGAGTGCGTTTACATGAGTGCACAGTTAATTTGACAGTAGACAGGGCATATTTTTTTCATCATCAATGCTCCGTTTAAAAATCTCTACGTAAGCAAAAGACATCCCAATATTCCAATCTAATGAACTCAACTGTCGTGGTATAATCTGTTTTTACAAAGGGAAAAACCCTTTTGCTATTTATGACGCAAAAATGTAAGCTTCCCATATTATTCTTCATTTCTAAACCATCTTCTCTTCTCAAATAAAATGCACCTTACCCCATTAAGCCAAATAAATGAACTACACGCCCAATTTCGTTTCTTACTAATATGTGATGCTTGAAAAAAGTAAGCTCTTGTGGTTATCTTCGTCTTATCTCCGTCTGCTTACAGTTCCAACGACATTGCTCTTGTTGTTAGGTCATTATCCCCAAAGATGCATAATGATTCCCTTGTTGACCTGCAAATAACATAAGATAGTGTCCCATTTTCCAAAAGGAACTTGTATATAGCTCTAATGCGAGCCTAATTTTCTCAAAATGGTGAAATAAAGAGTTTGTAACTCAATATAGCAATCATACTAAAACAAAAAAAATTCACCCTCTACTTCTCAGCATGGGAATAAAACGACAACTATAATGAAACTACCTCGAATCAGCGACTCCATTGTTGACAGCCAAAGTTCGCAGTACATTATCTACTTGAACGGTTAAACCTCTGGCTCTTTATTTCCCTTTATATAAGTGAATTGTCAGTGATCCAATTTTTCAAGTGATACTTGAACATGAGACAGGTTCAACTAATACCAATCATCTGGACCCCAATTTATTTTATATCTAATGAACTATATCATGTCAAAAGCCAGAATTGGTTACAACCATCATCTTATTGCAATAGCTACAATCATAGGTAGGGGCACTACCTCCGAAGAAAACTGATTGTGATAAACATTTGTTGACATGCTCTCTTTGACGGGTGATAAAAGTGATAACATTTCAGATTTAGTATCATTTCCTGAAAACTCAAAATTAAACAAACTTCATGCATATATAATCATATATACTTTATTCATTACTCACTTAGTTTACGATATATACCTTCCTCCTGAATGTTGTTGGCTGCTGCACTCAAAAATTTTCAATGCTCATGCAACTAACTAAATTGTTTGGAGATGCAAGAGTCCAAGGTATTGGAGAGTTGCATGCTTTGAGGTTAATTATTAAATTTGGTATGAATAATTATTTTTGATTTTTCACAATGGAAAAACATTTAGTTACTTCGAAAAGTCACGTAATTTACATGAAATCTGAGTGCTCCCCAACTCCGTAGTCTAATTCCAGTATTCGTCAGCATAAGAGTACTGGCAATCAGAAATCACACCTGCTATTAAAATCCTAAAACTCTTATACAAATACATATTTCATATTCAATCCACCTAAATATGTAGAAAAATTCATAAATACGCTTCCAAGATTAATTCAAAATGAAAATCCCAAAACTCGTTCTTTCACCGCAAAAATATTAAGAAAGTATTTCGAGATTAAAAAAATGAGGTAAAATCTATGAACAGGTTAGTTATTTAATGGATATGGTCTATGATCAAATTTACTATAGTTAGAAACTGTCCTCTTGCATTTTAATTTAGAGTGCAAATTATAATCCCGTTAGTTAGTGATGTACTTAATTTAAGATTGCATTTTAGAATTTAACTTACAAGAAACCGAAGATAATATGATACCACACTATTTAGCTGTAGTTTCTTCCTTATGTTTGTTAATAGAGTAAACGGAAGGGTACCCTAATTGTTAATACATCATAATACATAAGTGGCTTTAGTGGCTTACCTTCATGAATGACTAATCACTTGGAACATGGATTGCAAAAATCTTAGCTTCAGTGCATACATTTCCAAGATTAGCCCCATTGAATCCCATCAACCGAAAGATGGCAGATAATGTCTCTGTCCAAAGCAAGTATTACAATTGCTTCTCAGTTAATTTCACCATGCATGTCTCGCAACTCTAGAAGAATTCAGTTGGCATCCCCGATCTCCTACTTTTTGGCAAAATATAAACATCAAACACATTTTACAATTAAGGTTTAGTAGGCAAACCCTTTTAAATGTAATAAGTTATAATCAACACTAATATCCCCATTATAGTCGATCACAACTGAAAACAATGAGATGAATAAGGAAGATTTACAAAACCTGATTCAAGTAGCGAAAAAACCTCCTTGAGATCTCTTCTAGATTCATTACAAAAAATTAAGATTTATTATTGTTACAGCTATAGCAAAACCTAAAATTATGACATACATAATAAGATTCAAACCTCGCATATGGTATTGACAATTGTACGTTTATATATGATGAAAGCATCAATATCCCTCAATCTCCGCCGGTTGGAAACATCATTCTAACAAAACAAAAGAAAAAGAAAAAACTGAGCAGAGAGAACAATAGATGGGAAAAATATAGCAACAGAAGGGAACCCGTAAGATGAAGACACTGAAGAGAGAAAAAGCGACAGAATAAGATTAGGATTGCAGAACTTGTTTTAGGGCTATGTATCAGATGTCATGTATCTCATCACTCGCACTCGAAACAAAAAACCTTTGAGATTTAAGATTTCTTCCCGCAAGAAAAGAAGGATGATCTTGGCTGTGTAGCGAGAGAAAGAGAGTAGGGAGGCGGAAAGGTGAGAGTTAAGTGTTGGGCTATCCCTCCTTATGGGTCCAACAAGTCTGGCTTCCCCTTAACAAATGGAAGGAGCTATCTAGCAGTTGTCTTGTTATGTTTATAACAAGTGAAAACATCCAGGAGATATTTTATTCGAGCTCTTCTTGTTTTGAAGAAGAAAGAGAAAGAGAGGAAGAAGAAAAGAGAGTGAGTGAGGTAGAGAGATTAAACCACCAATTTTTGGTGAGATTGAAGCATCTTGAAGAGAAGGAGAAAGGGTTCTTAGCTAAGGATCTTTTGGTTGTTTTGGTGGAGAATTGATTGATCAATTTCCACATCTCTTCAAAGGGGGAAAAATCTAGGGTTTGTCAAACCCTAGTAGTAAGTATCTCAAATCACTTCTAATTCTCAAATTGATAGTGAATCTCATATTATATATGAATGAATTGTTGATCCATCCTTAGGGGTGAGTGTAATTAGGCAAATTGATATCCAAGTGCTATAGGCACCTTGAGGTTGTTGTTATCCCCAAATTTGGGAGAATTGTGTGTAACCCATTATTGTTATAGTGGAAGATTTGCCCGTGGTTTTTTACCCTTCACCTTGGAGGGGTTTTTCCACGTAATTGCCGGTGTTGTGTGATTGCTTCTATATCGTCATAGTTTGTGTATTTCCGCATTGTGTTTCATTGCTCGTGTAGGTTTCGTATTGCGCATAGCGGCTCGGATTTCGTAAGCCTCCCCCAACAAGTGGTATCAGAGCTTTTGGGTTGAGCTAATACTGTGCAATGGCGGAAGCTAGCACTAGTAATAGAATGGTCAATTTGACCGGTGAGAACTTTGTCATATGGAAGGCGAAGATGGAAGACTGGTTATATTGTAAAGATCTCTATGGTCCAATAGAGAGCAAGGGAGTAAGGCCTGAGGCGACAAGTGCAGAAGATTGGAAGGTTACTAATCGAAAAGCAGTTGGTTATATTCGTCAGTGGATTGATGATAGCATTTTTCATCATGTGGCTAGTGAGACACTAGCATATCCTTTGTGGACCAAGTTAGAGGAGATATATGATCAGCAGTCTCCTTGTGAAAAAGCTCTTCTATTCAAAAAGCTTGGAAAGCTGTGTTACAAGGAAGGGAGTTCAATGGCGCAACATTTAAATGAAATGAAGGGTATCATGAATCAGCTTACATCTATGGACCTCAAAATTCCTGAAGAGGTTCAAGCTTATTTGTTGCTAAATACTTTACCAGACAGTTGGGAGCCATTGAGGAATTGTCTCAGTTATTCTGCTCCAGACAAGAAGTTGAACATGAATGTTGCAACTAGCAGTTTGCTGAGTGAAGAAGTTAGAAGAAGGTCACTAGACTCATCTCATTCAGAAGCTCTTGTGACAGAAAATCGGGGTAGAAGAAAAGACAGAAGACAAGTTGGCCGTAGCAAGTCAAGGGGTAAATCAAAGTCCAGAAAGGAAGTTGAATGTTGGAACTGTCATACGAGAGGTCATTATTCAAATGAATGCAGGAAGCCGAAGCAAGAACACAAGAAGGGGAAAGGAAATGATAACCAAGACAATGGTGTTGCAGCTATTGTGACAAATGATGATATCATTGTATTCTCAGATTGTAATGATGTTTGTGTTAGTTTTGCAGGTTCTGATTCAGAATGGATAGTTGATTCAGGTGCATCTTATCATGCTACTCCTCATGAATATGTATTTACCTCCTACAAGGCTGGTGACTTTGGTTCAGTCAGAATGGGAAACAGTGGTGTTGCGAAAATTGTAGGAATGGGTGATGTGAAGGTTGAGACCAGTGTTGGCTGTACGTTGGTTCTCAGAAATGTGCGACATGTACCAGATCTTCGTTTGAATCTAATGTCACCAGGAGTGTTAGATGATGAAGGGTACAACAATCACTTGGGTGATGGCAAATGGAAGCTAAGCAAGGGCTCCATGGTTATTGCAAGAGGCAAGAAGTGTGGCACATTGTACAAGACACAAGTGAAGGTGTTGAAAGGTGAGTTGAATGCTGTTGACAAAGATTCAATCTCCGAGCTATGGCATAGAAGACTTGGTCATCTTAGTGAGAAGGGAATTCAAATCCTCACCAAAAGACAAGTTTTGCCAAATGCCAAAGGTATGCAATTGGGTAAGTGTACTCATTGTTTAGTTGGTAAACAAACTAGAGTCTCTTTTCATAAAGCTTTACCCAAGCACAATTCTGGTATTATTGATCTTGTTCATTCTGATGTATGTGGACCTTTAAGGGTCAAAACACTTGGTGGTGCTGTTTATTTTGTTACTTTCATAGATGATGCTTCAAGGAAGGTTTGGTCATATGCAATCAAGACCAAAGATGATGTTGTTCCTGTGTTCAAGATGTTTCATAGCATGGTGGAAAGAGAAACAGGTAGAACCTTGAAGTGCCTTCGTTCTGACAACGGGGGAGAGTACATTGGGCCACTTGAAGTGTATTGCAAGAGCATGGGTATACGTCATGAACAATCAGTACCGAAGACTCCACAACATAATGGTGTTGCAGAGAGGATGAACCGCACTATTCTTGAGAGAATAAGGTGCATGTTATCTCATTCCAAGTTGCATAAGCATTTCTGGGGTGAAGCAATGAATACTGCTGTGTATTTAATCAATCGATCTCCTTCAAGACCGCTAGATGGAGAAGTAGCAGAAAAGGTATGGAGAGACAAAGAGCCTACTTATGATCACTTGAAAGTGTTTGGTTGCAGGTCATTTGTTCATATCCCAAAAGATCAGAGATCAAAGCTTGACGACAAAGCAAAGCAGTGTGTGTTCCTAGGCTATGGAACAGAGAAGTTTGGTTACAGATTTTGGGATCCAGTTGAGAAGAAGGTTATCAGAAGTAGGGATGCAGTATTCCTTGAAGACCAGACAATTGAAGACTTTGAGAAGATTGAGATGCCAAAGCTTCAAGATGATATGACCTTGGATCCAAATCCAGTTGTTCCTACTCTTGAACAACATGATGATGATGTTGATGGTAATGGCAATGAAGATGAAGCTCATGAAGATGTTCCAGTGGGTGATGTTGAGCAACAAGTGCAGCAACAACAACAACCAGAAGCTGAGTTGAGAAGATCCAGCAGGACCAGATTACCTTCAACAAAGTATCCACCACATGAGTATGTGATGCTCACAGATGCAGGTGAACCAGAGTCTTATGAAGAAGCTCTCAGTGTTCCTGAAAGTCAGAAGTGGTTGAAATCCATGAAAGAAGAGGTTGGCTCTTTAGATGAGAATGACACTTTTGATTTGGTTGACAAGCCTGAGAACCAGAAAATTCTGAAGAACAAGTGGGTGTATAGAATCAAGACTGAAGATGGTAACTCACAACCAAGGTACAAAGCACGCTTAGTTGTGAAGGGTTATGAGCAGAGAAAGGGTGTTGACTTTGACGAGATTTTCTCACCGGTGGTGAGATTTTCTTCTATTCGGGTTGTCTTGGCAATAGCAGCTAGTTTGGATCTTGAGATAGAACAACTAGATGTCAAGACAACATTTCTTCACGGTGAGTTGGAGGAAGATGTGTATATGGCACAACCCGAGGGTTTTGAAGTCAAAGGCAAAGAGCACATGGTGTGCAAGCTGAAGAAGAGTCTATATGGTTTGAAGCAAGCTCCAAGAAGATGGTACAAGAAGTTTGAATCGTTCATGAAGGAACATGGGTACAAGAGGACAGCTTCAGATCATTGTGTATTCATTCAAAAATTTGCTGATGGTGATTTTCTTACTCTTTTGCTATATGTTGATGACATGCTTATTGTTGGCAAAGATAAGAAAAAGATTGACAGGTTGAAGTCAGATCTGAGCAAGTCTTTTGCTATGAAAGACTTGGGTGCATCAAAGCGTATTCTTGGCATGGAGATTACTCGTGATAGGAAGGCGAGGAAGTTGTGGCTATCACAAGAAAGCTACATTGAGAAGGTGTTGCAAAGATTCAACATGGACAAGGCTGAGCCGGTAAGTTGTCCACTTGCAAACCATTTTAAGTTATCTCGTGATCAATGTCCTGTGAATGATGTTGAGAAACGGAAGATGGAGAAAATTCCTTATGCGTCCGCAGTTGGTAGTTTGATGTATGAAATGGTGTGTACAAGGCCGGATATAACTCATGCAGTTGGAGTGGTAAGCAGATTTCTATCAAATCCTGCTATGGAGCATTGGGAAGCAGTGAAATGGATACTACGGTATTTGAGGGGTACTTCTAATATGTGTTTGTGCTATGGAGGTGACAAGCCAGAGTTAGTTGGTTACACAGATTCAGATTTGGCAGGTGCTCAAGACAGTCTCAAGTCTACATCGGGTTACTTATTTACCTATGTAGGGGGAGCCGTGTCTTGGCAATCCAAGTTACAAAAATGTGTGGCATTGTCTACTACAGAGGCAGAGTACATTGCAGCTACAGAGAGTTGCAAGGAGATGATATGGATGAAGAGGTTTGTTAGAGAACTCGGTATGAAGCAACAGAGGTTCATCGTTTACTGTGACATCCAGAGTGCCATACATCTCGGCAAGAATTCGAGTTTTCACTCGAGGTCCAAGCACATCAATATTAGGTATCAGTGGATACAAGAAGTTCTCGAGGAGAAGGTCTTGTATATTGAGAAGATCCATACAGATGACAACGGTTCTGATATGATGACAAAGTCGCTACCAAAATACAAGCATGTGTATTTCTGCAGCAGGGCAGGTTTGGTGGTGACAGATACCTTGCCATAAGTCGTGAGGGGGAGATTGTTGGGCTATCCCTCCTTATGGGTCCAACAAGTCTGGCTTCCCCTTAACAAATGGAAGGAGCTATCTAGCAGTTGTCTTGTTATGTTTATAACAAGTGAAAACATCCAGGAGATATTTTATTCGAGCTCTTCTTGTTTTGAAGAAGAAAGAGAAAGAGAGGAAGAAGAAAAGAGAGTGAGTGAGGTAGAGAGATTAAACCACCAATTTTTGGTGAGATTGAAGCATCTTGAAGAGAAGGAGAAAGGGTTCTTAGCTAAGGATCTTTTGGTTGTTTTGGTGGAGAATTGATTGATCAATTTCCACATCTCTTCAAAGGGGGAAAAATCTAGGGTTTGTCAAACCCTAGTAGTAAGTATCTCAAATCACTTCTAATTCTCAAATTGATAGTGAATCTCATATTATATATGAATGAATTGTTGATCCATCCTTAGGGGTGAGTGTAATTAGGCAAATTGATATCCAAGTGCTATAGGCACCTTGAGGTTGTTGTTATCCCCAAATTTGGGAGAATTGTGTGTAACCCATTATTGTTATAGTGGAAGATTTGCCCGTGGTTTTTTACCCTTCACCTTGGAGGGGTTTTTCCACGTAATTGCCGGTGTTGTGTGATTGCTTCTATATCGTCATAGTTTGTGTATTTCCGCATTGTGTTTCATTGCTCGTGTAGGTTTCGTATTGCGCATAGCGGCTCGGATTTCGTAAGCCTCCCCCGACATTAAGATCAGAATAGGAAATCGTATCGTAGAGAATAAAATTAGGGTATGGTTTTTATTTATGCGAAGGTTTGATAAGCGCGGGTTTTGACCCAAGATTTTTACTGGTCTATATTCTCTCAAGTGGGGTTAGAAGCTCTAGAATTTGAGCTTTGTTCAGCTTTTAACCACAGCTCTCTAAATTGGACTCAAATTATATATACAATGTGGTCTTGGTGCAAAGAAAGAGTGCGTTTTTTGTATGACTCTTGCAAGTCTATTACGATGTCAATCTTCCCTAGTTTCCCGGCAGCATTTGATGCTACTGATAAGTGACCACTCGAACCAAAAAGATAGTGAGAATGTGTGGTTTGCTGCAGTTTTCTTCACGCCTAGAAGTGAGGGGTCATGCTTTCTGGTTGAAGATGTCTATATATTGTTTAAGATGACTAATGTCAGATAAGATTTATCAGTCATTTGCAGTGTGCATCCCAGCAGTGTCTATGATTAATGACTGTTAAGGATAACAACTCATCTGCTAAAGACTCTCAACAGAAACAGCAAGCATGCCGTGTATAATGCTAAGGACAGAGTATTTTGCAATAGTCTTTAGGCTAATTTTAAGTTCCTTCAGTTAGCTTTAAAATAGCATTTGCTAGCTTTTGAATAGGTTAAAAGTTGTAACAACCTAGATGTATTTCTCTTATTCATATAAATAACAACTCGACTCCTCAGATTAAAGTGTGGAAGTCATTCCCCCAAACCTGTCTTTCTAACTTGGTATCAGACACAATCCAAGCTACGCTTTCAAAACCTCAAAAGAAAAAAACACAAAACACAACACAAATTCATACCATGGCAACAACCAATCAACTCAGAAGTGTCCAGATACATCATCTGGTAACACTGAAACTAGCAGAAACAAACTTCTTGCTTTGGAAGACACAGTTCAAGCCAATTCTAAAAGGCCATGGCTTAACAGGCTTCATTGATGGCACAAAAGTGAAACCTGCGAGAACGTTACCAAACTCTGAAGCTGTAAATCCTGATTTTACAGCATATGAAGAACAATACTCACTGCTCGTTGGCTGGCTAAACTCAACCCTCACACCTGAAGTTTTAGGGAAAGTTAGAGGCTTAGACACAGCAAAGGAGGTTTGGGATACATTGGAGGCAGAGTTTGCTCCCAAAACAAAGGCGCACTAGATGCACCTAAAGAAACAACTACATTCAATGAACAAAGGTAATAAATCACTGAAAGTTTATTTTAATGAAGTTAAATCATTATTTGATCAGCTTGCAGCATCCGGCTATGTTGTTAATGCTGATGAGATGAAACAGTCCATAAGTAATGGATTGAATCAATGGGAGATTCGGTGGGAGAGAGAGAACATGAAGCTCTTCAGCTGGGCACAAGGAAAATATTGCATATGCAACCTACTTTTCTGAAGTTATTGCCGAGGGACTTCTGTGGGAGAAAGCAGATCAGATTTCTGGTTTGTGTGAACTTATCAAGTTGGGTTGGCTATTAGATTTTGAAGAGGAAGCCATCAGTTTCTTGTTAAAGAGCAAAAACTTGCAGCTTTGTTTCGAGGATGAAGAGTTCCTGAAGTCTGCATTTGCACCAGAATAATTATCTTTCGTCCTCCTAGTTATCCTTTTGCTTGGATTTGCGTTCTCTATTTGAGGTTTTTAGTGTTTAGACTGTGTTCTGTTTATGATTTTCTAGTAATAAAACCATTGATATTGGTGTAAGAACACAACTGCTTGAAATTATAATGTTAGCTTTACCAAAGCTCATGTTATGAACTTTTGTGCCTTGAGTCGCTGCATATTTAGCTTGCATTTGCATTATCTTTTAATAATTTTTATCTTGAACTTGCTAATACTATGCCAAAGAGCGTTATTGTAACATCAACATGTTACATTGTTTTCGATTTATCATCTACTAGGATCGTTTACCCAAGAGATTTGCTGCCATTTTCGCACTTCAGGAAGATTGCTACTATTTCAAAGTGAACAGCACACTCTCAGTCGTCTCACTAGTACTTAGCTCTAAAGGCAGCTGGCGCCGGCAACAACGAATATTTATTTTAATTTATTTTTTGGTGATAAACGATGGTCCATAACATTAGTCCATATGCATTGTCCAAAATGAACTAATATTGACGATACAAAACTCTAATGAGGGTCACACTGATTCACTAATGATGAATTATTAAAGGTTTTAGTACTTTGCGTGGTAAACATGAGTTGATGATCATCATCCGTGACGTTTTTCTTAATTTTTACTTTATTTATTGAAGTTTGATCGTAAAGAAACCTACCTAATCGTAGAAATTAATAACTAGTAATAATAATATAATATTTTTTTTGATAGAAAAAGGGCAAATTATATTAAAAAATAAGAGGTCACAAGGGAGTGACGACTTATAAAAACAGGGAAAGAAAACAAGTAATCAGCAATTGCCAATCACTGCATCCCAATTACAAATTAGCGTACTCAAAGAGTAGCCATCAAAAATCTTAGTAGGCAGAGCCCAATTAAAAATAGTGCACTTTAGAGAGATTATTAGTTGATTCACATTTCTTTTCCTATTCTCAAACAGCCCAATTAATATAATTCCATTTGGAAGTTTGAACAGGCTTTAGTTTTTCTCCCAACTTGACTAACTATTCAGCTGTACGTGAACCCCAAGTCACAATCATTTACGCACATTTTAGCTAGTAGCATATCCGGTATTTAATGAACCAACTGACTTTAGTTTTTTGCACCGCTAAATCCTTGTTGTTCTTGTTCTCCTGATCTTACTCTCTAAATAATACTTTTCCTGTCTGCTATTTACCTATGTCTTCCATCACTTTTACATGCATTTCATCAGCTCTTCTCATTATACTAGCTTATATTATCCATACATACAAATCCAAATCCAAGCAAAAACTAAATCCCTTACCTCCTGGTCCAAAAGGCCTTCCAGTTTTAGGTAACCTTCTCATGATAGGTAAATCCCCTCATCGAGATCTTCATTGTCTATCAATCCAATACGGTCCCATATTTTACATGCGTCTAGGTTTTGTCCCGACCATTGTTGTTTCTACCCCTCAAACAGCCGAGCTTTTCCTTAAAACCCATGATCTTAATTTCGCTGGTAGACCCTTTAGTTCAGCAGCTAAAAGTATTTCATATGACCAAAAAGGGTTAACCTTTGCCACATACGGTCCATAGTGGCGTAATATTCGAAAACTATGTACTTTAAAACTACTTAGTAGCAAAAAGGTAGAGTCATTTAGATCCATGAGAAGTACTGAATTAGGATTATTGGTGACATCCCTCAAACATGAGGCAACTTCACGTGAAATAGTAAATCTTAGTAACAGGGTCTTATCTCTCAGTACCGATATGTCGTGTTTAATGGTATTTGGAAATAAGTCGATCAAAAGTAATGATGATCATAAAGGATTCCAAGATGTGGTTTATGAAGGGCTGAAACTTGGTGCACTTTTTAATATTGCCGACTATATTCCTTATATTGGTTGGCTTGATGTTCAAGGGCTAGAGAAACGAATGAAGGCGGTTAGTAAGGTTTTTGATGAAATGTTGGAAAAGATTATCGACGAACACATCAAGATATTCGACAAGGATAACCAGAAAGATTTTGTCGATGTTATGCTGGCTTTTATGGAAGATAAAGAAGCCGATTTTTCGGTTGATCGTTCTAGTATCAAAGCGATTCTACTGGTAAGTAATTTGTTTTATTACTACTATGCCAATTTGGGCTACTCATGTGTGGGTTATAATTTTTTTTTTATTGTTCAATAGGTGCTGACGAGTTTTGAACTCAAGTATATTTTTTTTTTTTTTTGATAATAGAAAGATAGAATAACGGTTACATAAATATTTGTAGCTGGTCCATGTCTACCCATGACCTGACAGTGGTCTCTGAGCAACCTTGTTTAGCTAGATTCTTCAATTCTGTGGTACCGTTACAATTTAGATCGTTACAAATAATGTTGTTGAAATTGTTCTTAAACTGGATTAGTTTGTCGATAGTGCCATCCGCTTTCCACGCCGTGTTCCTTTCGTCGCCATTCATAGCTCCGTTTAAGTGATGATTGTTCCCCGCCATGTTGAAATCCCTGCAGTTAAGAGTGTTCGCCCAATTTAAGACATTTAGGGCCGCCAGACTATCCCTTTCATCTTTTGAGTGAGTTCTGCTGGCGAAACATTTCCTTCCAATTGTTACTCCTGTTGGGGTGGAGATGCAGATTCCTGTTCCTGTTGTTTCTGTGATAGTATCCATAATCGTTAGATAGCTAAAAGTAATCCTTCCTTCGGAGTTGGTTCTGTTGTTTCTATGATAATTGTTTCCCTCCCTTGGTTGTTTGTGAGTCCTAGCGGATTCTAGTTGATTAACTATTTTCATTCCTAACGTTTTAGGGTTTATCTTATTGTTTTGGAAAGTGGAGTCACATCTTGCTTTCCATATGAACCAGCAGATTGTCGCGCAAACTACCGCCCACTTTCCCCAGTGATGGGGGGAGTTGTTCGTTCTGAACCACTCTCTGCACCAATCCGCCACGTTATTCATCTGATAGGTTGCTCTGTCTAGGTTAATGTTACACCTAGACCATACCTGCTTGGTAAAGTCACATTTCATAAAGAGGTGTTCGTTTGTTTCCGGGCACTTGTTGCACAAACTGCAGACCGGGTCAATATAATGCATGAACCTAGAGAGATTGGCACTAAGGGGAAGCATGTTATGTTTCATTTTCCAAGTGAAAAGTTGGATCCTCGGGATGGTTTCCATTTTCCATATTTTTTTCGCTATCGTATCAATTGGTTGGGTATTCTTTCTGACAAGGATGTTGTATAGGTCCTTACCTTTGAAGTTGCCCTGTGGGTTATGACGCCATCTTAGGTTATCCTTGCAGTTGGTTCTTGGCCTTATCTGGCAGGCTAGAAGGAAGTTGTTGTTAGAAAGGGTATCTCTAAGAGTGTTCAGGTTCCAAGAGTTGTTTTCTATCAATTCACTGACTAGATTAGGTTCATCTAGGCTGCAAGGTCTATTAGGTTCTATGGGACTAGTTTGGCCCGGAAGCCATACATCTTTCCAGATGTTAATATCTGTTCCGTCTCCAACTTCCCATATGCAGTTTTCCTGGAGAAGTTTGATCCCTTTGTGTACCCCTTTCCATACCCAAGAAGCCGAATCAGAACAAGTAGAGTGGAAAGGATTGGAATTCGGGTAGTATCTCCCTTTCATGGACTTAGCGTAGATAGAGTTTTGCTGTTTGAAAAGTTTCCACGCGTTTTTAGTGATGAGAGCCAGGTTCCATTTGTCCATTTGCTTTAGGCCATTTCCCCCATTTTCTTTGTCTTTGCACAAGCCCACCCAAGCCTTTATAAAGAAACCTTTTTTCCCTTCTTTCTTGCCCCACCAGTAATCGCGCATTAGGTTATTAGCTCTATTGGTTATCTCAGTTGGAAGGATAAAAGTGGACATAGTGTAGACCGGTATAGTTTCAAGCACGCTTTTGACCATGGTGTTCCTTCCTGCTGGGGAAAGGTTTTTCCAACCTTTGAGCCTATTGCCCATACTATTTAGCACCGGCTCGAAGCAGGTGATTTTCGACCTATTAGTAAAGAGCGGCGCTCCTATATATTTATCATTTAGGGATATTTGCTGGACTTTTAGGATGTTGATTATATCTTTCCGGATGGTACCAGAGGTTTTAGGAGTGAAAAAGATCCCATACTTGTGGAAGTTAATCATCTGCCAAGAACAATCTCCGTAAGTAGTGAGAATTTGTTTGAGGTTCTTTGTTTGTTGGATGCTAGCCTTACATAAAATGAGACATTCGTCGGCGAACAGCAGGTGGTTTATGACGGGGCTTTTCTTAGAAATTTTGAAACCAGAGATTTGGCATTTCATTTCAGCTTTAGCAAGGCATCTAGAGAACGATTCCATACAAAGGATGAAAAGGTAAGGAGACAAAGGGTCTCCCTGTCTTAGACCTCTAGTGGGTTTAAACGAGTCGCAAGGGATACCATTAAGCATTATAGACGCTGAGGTAGTGCTAATGCATTGGAAGATTAGATTGCACCAGTCTTTGCAGAACCCCATCTTCCCAAGCACAACAATTAGGAAATTCCACTCTACCCTATCAAAGGCTTTAGCCATATCTATCTTGATACCCATATATCCCTTTTTACTAGTTTTCCGTCTCATGGAGTGAATTATTTCATGGGCTACTAAGATGTTGTCGGATATTTGTCTCTAGCTCACAAAAGCCGATTGGCAGGGAGAGATAAGATTGGGTAGCAGGTTTTTGATTCTATTAGCCAGGACCTTAGAGATGACTTTGTACACTATGTTACACAGACTTATAGGACGATAGTCATTAGGAGTAGGCGGGTGCTGAACTTTTGGGATTAAGGTGATGTAAGTTCTATTAAGCTGTTTTAGCATATGGCCACTTTCAAAGAAAGCTCTAACCGTTTTACAAATGTCAGGTCCTACCAGGTCCCAGTTTTCCTGGAAAAAGCACGCCGGGAAACCGTCAGGACCCGGGCTCGCATTAGGAGGCATTCCAAAAAGGGCTATCTTGATTTCTTCCTCCTCTGGGATAGCCATGAGCGTAGAATTATCGGCCTCAGTTAAGGTACTAGGGATCTGATCTATTATGTCGTTATTAATGATAGGGTTGGTGGTGGATAAAAGAAGTTGAAAATGGGAAGTCAGACAGCTACTAATTTTCTGTCTGCCTTCAATCCACTCTTGATTGTTATTAAACAGACCCGAAATGTTATTCCTTCTACATCTAATGGTAGCATTTAGGTGGAAGAAGCTAGTATTTTTATCCCCCAGAGCTATGAATTTTTCTTTTCCTTTAATCTTAAGCATTTCCTCCTCGTAGCAGTAAAGTTTAATGAGATCAGATTTGGTTTGGAGAAGAACCGGATTATTTAGCCTATTGGAACTATCAGAAAGAATATGGTTTAGAGTAGAATTGAGGTTTTTTATGTTAGCCTGTATTTTACCAAAAGTATTTTTATTCCACCGACTCACGTCATTTCTGACGTTGTAAAGTTTATGCACAAGTTGATAAGCGTGGGAACCACCACTTTCGGTTTTCCAGGCCTCTTGGATAACTTTATTGCAGCTTTCCTCTTTTAGAAAGATACCAAAGAATTTGAAAGGTTTAAACCCCGCTTTATTAGGGACATCCGTGTTCAACAGGATAGGCGAGTGGTCCGACCCTATTGGCGGCAGATGGTTGATCAGGGCATTAGGGAATTGGGTTGACCAGGAAGGATTAGCCAGTCCTCTATCCAGCCTTTCTTCTATCAGTTTGTTCCCATCCTGGTTGTTAGACCAAGTGAAAGGAAATCCACTATATCCTATATCTATTAGGCCCATTTGGTTGAACATATCATTCCATTTCCTAAGATCATTCCTATTTGGTTTCCTACCTCCCCTTTTCTCTGTCTCGTTTAAGATTATGTTTAGGTCCCCTATTAGAAGCCACGGTATATCAATGACCTGCGCCATTTTCTGAACTAGGGACCATGATTGATCTTTTAACTCGGGTTTGGGACTACCGTACATGAAGGTTATGAGCCACTCTGACCTGAATTGGTCGGACCAAATGATGCAGTCGATCTGGTTTCTATCCTTATGTATGACGTCAAGTTTTACAGAATTATCCCAGCATATGGCTACGCCCCCACTAGCCCCCACGGGTTGGAAGAAAGACTGGTTGTAGAAAGAGATTTTGTGAAACACATTTTCCACGAAGTCCGCCTGGTTTTTTGTTTCAGATAGGAATATTATATTGGGTGCTTCCGTTTTAACTATGGCACTTAGGTTCTCCCTAGTTCCTACAGGACCTAGTCCCTGGCAATTCCAGGAGACAATTTTAATAAACTGCCAAAAATAGGATATCAAAGGGTAAGAGAACCTGATTAGAGGTCTTGATCTACAAAACCGACCTTTTGTTTTCCTATTATTAATTTTTTTTCCCTATTACTTTCGTCTCCTGGTCATCTAACAAGAGCATCCTATAATAAGTTTTAAAATACCAGAAGTTGGTGTTCGGTCTTACCTTTTTGGTGGGCAACCGTCCGACGTCCGCACCAATCTTAATTCCTTTCATCCTGTTCAATCCCACCGTTTTCTTCCTTGCACCGAAAGAAGTTGTTTTACCCAGTTTTCCATTGTTTTTGACGTGCATGGCTGAGCTCGCGAGACCGTAGTTGTATTCCAGGATGGTTTGTGGCGCGCTTTCGTTTATTGTGGATCTATCCTTACTTCTTTTGGTCCGGTTATTGCTCTCTGTTGTGTCCTTCCGCTTACCGACTGAAGTAACTTTGGTATCTTTGCCTTTGTCAATTATATTCAAGTATATTGATCATAGTGTTTTTTATGCTTTTCATCCACGTCTTTGGTAAAATAATTTGTAGGACATGCTGGTAGGATCAATGGATACTTCATCAACTGCGGTTGAGTGGACAATATCGGCACTATTGAAGAATCCAAGGGTGATGAAGAAACTCCAAGAAGAGTTACAAAGACTCATCGGTTTAGAGCGACTTGTGGATGAATCTGACTTACCAAACTTGGAATACTTGGATATGGTTATTAAGGAAAGCATGAGACTCTATCCAGTTGCACCACTACTAGTTCCTCATGAAGCGGTGGAAGACTCCATTGTCAATGGTTTTTTCATACCCAAAACTTCACGGATAATAATAAATAGTTGGGCAATTGGACGTGACCTGAATTCATGGACGGACCCTGAAAAATTTATCCCAGAAAGATTTATTGAGAACAAGATTGATTTTCGGGGGCAATATTTCCAACTCCTCCCATTCGGATCAGGCAGACGAGGTTGCCCAGGAATTCAGTTGGGTCTTTTAGCGGTTCGACTGATTGTTGCTCAGTTGGCTCATTGTTTTGATTGGGAACTTCCAATTGGTATTTTTCCCGATGATCTAGATATGACGGAAGAATTTGGTCTCACAATGCCAAGAGCTAAAAATATACTTGCTATTCCAAGGTATCGTCTTCACAATTAAATTGGCCATACTAGTGTTGACCTTTGTTGTAATAGTGCTTGGTGTTGGTTGATGCTTAGTTTGTGGCGTTAATGGAATGTAAGCTTGATATTTGCGCGTGCATGTAACATGTTATATACTGTTGTTGGCTATGAAGTATGAGTTGATCTCTCTGATAAATAATCATTCATTACTGTTATTTGGCGACTCGCCTAGCGCCTCACACAATATAATACTAAAATATAGCGCCTCACAACATATCACATGTGTTTGCCAGGTAGAATGAACTTTGCCAGATGAAGCCATTTCAGATGTGGAAGTTGATCAAGAGAGAGATTCTCATTGTTAGCATTAAGCAGCTATCAGTTTTTGGCTCTAAATTTTTTTATTTTTTTATTTTGATCGGTCAAGTAGAAAATTCATTGCAAAGAGGCACTTAAGAGGGGTACCTCAACCCAATGATTACAACCAGAAAAAAAAAAGGGAGCAGAAAGGGGATTCGGCTACCCAAGAAGAGAAACAAAAAATAAGGGAGCCGGTATAAGGAATCCCATAAAGAAATCACCATATTTGCCATAAGCTCGAATATCTTTGTGTTCGATTCCGCCCAAAAGAACGCTTGTAGTTTGATATCTCTAATGAGGCTCACCAAATTTTTCTTTTTATTATCAAAGATTCTTGCATTCCGCTCTTTCCATATGCACCACCATATAGCAACCGGGATGTTGTTCCATATTCGACTAAGTCTTTCATCTCCCCAATTGAACTTCCAAAATTTTATAGATGTAGTGACACTAGGGTCATATATCCAACGAAAGTGGCACCCTTCGACAAAGTAATCTCATATTCTCCGGAATCTCCAACACTCATAGAACAAGTGCGAGCTCGTTTCATTATCTTCTTCACAAAAACAACATTCACTAGAAACATCCATACCTCTTCTTAAAAGTTTATCCGCCGTCATTATCCGATCATCATGGGCGGAACTAGGAATTGAATCTAGGGGATGATTCAAAAAATTTTTATGTGTACTTAGATATATTTACCATGGCTTGACTATCGATTATACCAGATTTAAGCTAAAATGGGCTAAACATTAAGCCTAATGTATTGAAAAAAATTTGTTTGGGGGTGGCTTAAGCCAGGCTAATCCTGGATGTAGTTCCGCCCCTGCCGATCATGAGAAAGAAGTCAAAGAAAGAAATTGATTTTGTGAGGGAATTCAGGGCTCCAAACAATTTTGTGAGGGAATTCACCTTGATCCAAAATTATGTAAAGTTTATTAACAATGGACGAATACAAATATCAGCTTCCTCAAGTGCATTAGCCATTTCATTTTGTAGATACTGCAACTCACTCAGATTAAAATTTAACAAGTAATAAATTCATTTAAAGTAGTAAATGTAGATCTCATTGTCTGTAAATGGAACGAGTAACAACATTGATTCTGATATAGGTATTAGATTTATCTATTGAGAATACAAATATCTATTTTGAGACCAGAATACAATCTATGGAAAACAAGACACAGATGTAAAAACTTAAATTGGTATATCCAGGAGGCTGGCCGAAGATAAATCCTCCCTCAGAAACTCCTAATAAACACCAAAACATACAGTTCAAATCGGTACCGATTTGAACTGTTCTGAATAGCTTTGGCTAGGAGGATTTGGCTCACCTAGAAACAAGTCTAAAAAAATTGTAAAGAAGCGATTCCAAACCATCGTAGACTTGCGAGAGGAAATATCATTGTGAGAGACAGATTGAAATTGTTATCGTATTTGATGTTTTCGTTTCCATTGATGGATCATGAAAAAATAGAAGAACATTGATGAGATTTGCAGTTAATTTTTAGGGTTTGGAGTCTTTGGACTGTTTTTCTATCACAACACAAATGGAGACTGAAATGAACGGAGGAAACCTATTCTTCTTATGGAACTCGGGAAAATTTCTACTTATTATGGAACTCAGGAAAATTCTACTTATAAAGGCTTATTGAATAATGAAATGCAGGTTTGTGTTGGACTTGGGAAGGGGTAGAGTGAAGGAATTTACTAAATTCTGAAGGAAGCCATTTCAGATATTGAAGTTGATTAGGCTGACGAATAGTCATCAACAAACAAATCCTCACCGTTAAAATAAAATTAAATAGATATCAGTTTTTAGATGCTTGTTCTTATATTTTACATTGCTTCTTAAAGTGCAGTACCACTATTACCAACTAAATCAAATTTTAACAAGTAACAAATCCATTTTCATTAGTAAATGTAGATCTATGAAACAAGCAACAACTTCATTTAACTCTTTCAGAAATTCTGATGTAGGTATTAGATTTATCTGTTAAGAATGCAAATACATACGAGTAACAACTTAAATTAGTCGTCAATTATCCTCGTGCTTACATATTAACCCCCTCATGCTCTTCGCACAAATAGGATTAACTGATACAAAAATTAAATCTTTCACTAAAATTAAAATCCAGACATGTAGCATTGGGAAACATTTAATGGTGGCTGTTCAATGAAGAAATCCTCCTTCTGTACCGCAAAACAACACCACAGTTCCAAAACGAAATTCGCTGAAAGATTCCGATATAAACAAGGATCCGGACAACGGAGAAAAAAATCTAAAAAATTGTTGGAGATGTTGCATGAAAACATCATAGTATCTTGAGAGGAAAAATCTTTTTGAGAGAGACAAGCCTTTGATGTTTTTGTTTCCAATGATGGATCATGAAAAAGAAGAATAAGATGATGAAATAGATGTGTTGTTGTTGTTGATTTTTTGGGTTAGGGTTTAAATTGTTTTTCTCTCGCAACAGTGATGGAGGCTGAAATGAACTGAGGACGCTATTCTCCTTATAAGGGGGTTATGCTTCAGATCTCACCCGTTCGGATTAGGGTTAAATATTGGCAGTTGATTTGTTTGATTTAACGGTATACACGTAACTTATGACTGATCGATTTCTATGTTGGTTCCCCTAGCCATAACGATAAAGGCAGACCCTACGGCATTGCTTAAAATGAATTCTATTTAGTCGCAATTAATACAAGTTTTTGTTTTGTTGAACTGAACTAATACAAGTTGTTAAAATGTTAAACAATTTGTTAAGATCATTCATAATTACACACTACTCCCTCCGTCCCCACTATTAAATGACCTAGTTTAAGTTTGCACAATTTTTCAGGTAAGCAAGGAAAAGAGTACTTTTAAGCATTTTTTACAATTATACACTTATGCATAATAACTAGTGAAATTTAGAAATTATTTATTTCTCAAACTAATCCATGGATGTTTGCAAACTTCATACCATTGAAAAGCATTTTAAAACACCTACGTAACGAATATAAACATGCCTATCAAATTATGCATATTTCTTATATTTTTTTATAATTAACTAAAAGGATAATTTTAGAAATATCTTTTTGTTCAGTGATATAGGTTACTTAGAGGTGTAAAACGTGCCGGCCCGGCACATCCCGACACACGAAGTCGCGTGCTTCACGTGCCATGTGTCGTGCTGTGCTGTGCCAACGATTTAAATGTCTTTGTGCCGTCTTTGTGCTTTACAAGTCAAAAGCTAGGCACGGCACAGCCCACGGGCACAACACACGAATAAACGTGTTGTGCCGTGCTGGCACACGTGTTATAAATAATTTGAAATCACTTGATGGTATACATTAAGTCGGACATTATTACGAGAATCTAAATAGACAACATATCATTTGAATTTTTTTCAAGTAAAATCAACAAGTTTATTCAATAAAAAGAAATAACCCGTCAAATATAAAATTGGATCATTGTCATCTAAATTAATGTTCTAGACAAATATAGGTAACAACATTATAACAACGATATTGGAATATATTTTCCAAATATTTAGGTATTATATGTGTTGTTATAAAAATAAGTCAGCATAAAATGTCAAAAATTAGCTAGAATAGTGACTCTTTTGTGAAATATACACAAAATATGATGTATTATGCCTTGTTATATGGTGTAATTGTGCATGCTATGACGTGCTTTCTTAACGTGTTGTGCTGTGCTGTGCCGTGCCATGTGTTAATCCTTGCCGCGTCTTTGTCTTTGGGCTCTTTGTGCCAATTAGTCAAACCCAAGACGTCCCATTTAACTATCGTGATGTGCCGTCTTGCTGGGCTAAGTCACGTCTTTGGGATAGGCTGTGCTCAACTTTTAGCGTCTTTGGGATGGGCTGTGCTCGTGCTGGCACAAAGACGCGATTTACACCTCTAAGGTTACTTATTAGTGGAACAAAATCTAAAATCAAATAGGTCACTTAATAGTGGGACGGAGGGAGTATTTAATTTGTTAACTCATGTAGCTGTCATAATTAATCAATCTTGTAACCGAAAAGTTGGAATTCTCTGAAAAGATAGAATGTGTTTGAAGGCAAAAGAAGCCGAGGTTGCTTCGCAAATTGGAGAACAAAGGATTATGTAAACAGCGGGGCGAAGTGTGTTTCTGGTTTCTTTCCTTCTAAAACAGAGTAGAGGGAAGCATAATCCTCCAAGTAACTGAAACAGTACCAACTTTGTGGCCGACAAGTATGAGTTAAAGTTTTGTTTCTGGATGTAACAGTAACATGTCTATGGTAGTTTTTAAGATGACTAATGCTACACTTCATTCCATTAAGAAGCCACCTTTCTTCGCGCATGGATCTGGTGGCTGATGTCTATGTATGTTTTAAGATGACTAATTTGTCAGTGAATTTTACTTTCTCTTTTTATTGTTAATTATCTCCATTTTTGTTTCATTGTCGCTCCAGCCATTATAGTGATCGTAACACAGTTCCAATTATATCGGTTCAGGCTTATGAATTATGATGCGATCATCTAGAAAAAACGAATTGGGTTGGCAGCGATGACTCTTTATGGAACCTTGCGGTCTCTATACATTTTTATTTTTGCTCCATTCGTTTCTTTCCAAGCTTATGGATAACACAACTTTGTGGGGGGCTCATATTAGATTGTATTAGGCCTTCGTGCAAAGCAAGAATACCTTTCTGTATGACTCCCTTCAAGGCTATTCCGAGGGGTTAGTTTCTTGAAGCATTTCCTGCTGAAACAGTTGCCCAGCATACTTCTTGAGTCGCCTATTCTTTCTTAGACACTCCGTTGAACTGCACATTATGTGAAATTGCAGCTTGAAATTGATTTATCATTGTGTTTCCCGAGCTTCTCACAAGGAAAAGAAGCTCGGGTCTCAGCAAACTTTTCTTTTGAAGTCCTCAAAGAAAATCCTAATCTTAGAGGAAAAGGATGGGCGCATAAGGAATTAGTCTTTCTTCTCCATGTACATCAAAGCGCATGGTAAAGGAATTAGTCGGTGATATGACCCATTTGAACTCTGTTTCTAACACCCTCATTGATGGTCTTAATTTGTATGACCGTGATGCTAAATCTAGTACTAAATCTAGATCTCATGATATTAGATTTATCTCTTCTAAATGAGCTTTTTAGGGTGGTGGGGTTTCAATATTTTTTCCGGTGCCATTTTCAGTCTGTTCATACTCGTAGCCGGCACGATACATATATGAGTAAAACCAACCATGAATCTATTTAGAGATCTGAAGACAAACCATAGAAAACAAGTTACAAGGTAAAACAACTTAAATTAGAAAACAACTTAAACCATAGAAAACAACTTATTATCCTCCTAATTTTCACATAGGATTAACTAATACAAAAATTAAATCTTCCACTTAGAAAAAAAGAAAACCAGAGATGGCCGAAGCTACTGATCAACATAAACATTCCCCCTCAACAGATGGTTTAAATCTACCGATTCGAGCTGTTGTGGAAAGATTTCACCCAAAACTTAGACCAAAAAAGAAGGTTTGACTGGACCAGAAAAAAATCTAAAAAAAATGGTAGAAGCATCTTTAAGATATATCAGTGTTTTGAGAGGAAAAATCATTGTAAGAGGTGAAATGTGGTTGTTGATGGTCGTGTGTTTGAGGTTTCTGTTTCTATTGATGGATCATTAAAACTAAGAAGAACATGAATGAGATTTGTCGCTGATTTTTTAGGGTTTGGATTGTTTTTCTCTCACAACACTGATGGAGGCTGATATGAAATGATATTCTATTTATAGGTGACATATCTAGCCCGTACGGATTAGGGTTAAGTTTTGACCGTTGATTTGCACCAAACACATTGTAGATGGCATCAGTAATGTTCTCGAGTTGCTTATCTCCGCTCCTGTCGTTTCTCAAACACGGGGTTATGATGTTGCTCTGCTGGGACATTGTCCACTTGTATGGGATTCAGTTTGCACAGCCGTTTGTATCCCCGCATAAATCATACAACTGGATTTCGTGGTTAATGATCGGACTATGGTTCTGCTGTTTGACTTTGTCAGTCCCTCCAGGATTTTGTACATCTATCGATCCAGCATCCTAATGATGTACAAAAGAATTTATTATTATTATTATTTATTATTATTATTATTATTTTATTTATTTTTTAAATTATTTAATATTATTACATAAAAGTAGTTGGAAGCCTAACAAGCTAGGCTCCAACGACATACTACTACATTAATTGAACAGGTTGATGTGCTAGCCTACCAGCGAGCCTCATGGGTAACCTTGCCAAGGGGAGCCGAAGCGGGAGGGGGGGCGAGATTGTGTCACAAGGGGGGCAAACTAACACTACCTTCCATGTTGATTCCTGCAATATTACGCCATTGGGGACTTGAACCTGGGACCTCCTGGAACGCATGAAACTTCGGGAAACGGCGATGACCAGCTGAGCTAGGGGCCGTTCTTTTTTTTTCTTCTGATAATCAGCGTTAACGAAAAAGGTAATCAAAATATGGAGGACCAACATAGCAACAACAACACCTAAACACAAGAAGCACTAAAAGTTAAACTCTTCTATTTGATTTGGATTTGAAATTAACGATGCAAGTAATAAACCAGTCAAGTCCTGCTGTTGCACATCTTATTGCCTAATTACTCACGATATCATTCACCAGCAGACACTATTGTATCCAACTTCATTCCCCCACAGGTAGGCTATAAGGATTAGTTCCGCTAATTCTGTGGTTTATGATGTTTGTTTTGTTATTTGCAGTTTAACTTCAGTTTGAGTTATGCTGCAAAGGTACCATTGCAAAATCTGGACTTACTGTAAAACTTCCTCAAACATATAAGATCAATTTTCACTTATTCATAGTTGTGACTTTTGATCCATATGCTTATTACTCGGAACCAGTGGGAACAAAGGACCTAAGATCCAAACTTTCTGATATGGCACAAGCGGAAGCGATAAAAGAGAAGGAGAATCCACTCCTTAATGGTGATGATAGAAACTCCAATCCAGGAGCAAAAACTCTAATCCAAGAGTTAAAAGGAGAATAACAATCAATCTCTCAAGAGAGG
Organism: Papaver bracteatum; assembly: GCA_023529315.1. Taxonomy (NCBI): domain Eukaryota; kingdom Viridiplantae; phylum Streptophyta; class Magnoliopsida; order Ranunculales; family Papaveraceae; genus Papaver; species Papaver bracteatum. The sequence continues at coordinate 200,595 of JAJJWX010001004.1, forward strand.
TAAACAGGTTTTTAACCAAATAATAGTTTTCATAAACGTGAGCCGCAGCTAAAATACAATGACCAAAACAAAGACTATTTATAACCTTAAACTTACTTGAACCACACTTGCGTATAGTTTATCCTAACATCTCAACTCCGAAATACCCTCATGAATAAGTCTGTTGACTTATATGTAGAGTTCAGATAAATTATTAGACTCTTCTAGCTCATCTAAACATCTAACATAACTGAACAAATCAAACAAAGGAAGATAACTATCGACTATACGCCAGCACATTGACAGGCATAATATGCCTTCTAAATACGTCCCGTATTAGGCTCCCCTACTGCGATGAAACTCGTCTCGAATTTATAACAAATAATGCAAACCATAAGAAACAAATCATTAGACTGCTCGTGCATTGATGCTTTAGTGACATAGGTTTCCCTCGAATTGTGCATGGGCATAACAAAATGGTTGTAGCCTAACAGATGATGCCAACCCATCCCTTCTTGTATATTGAAACACAAATGATCCTTTCGTGGAATCCCACAAAAATATTTTAGAGATATAGATCGCACTTCACAATATTCAGCAAAAGGATCTTCGTATTGATAAGGAACAGAAAGAGCAATATGTATTGCCAACGTCTTCGGAGATGAAGCTAACATTTCACCATGGTGAGAAACACCCATTTTTGCTGACTTTGGGGACAAAATACAGTCTCCACAAGTATCCCCTTGTAAATCCTTGCTGATCGTTGGCTCTTTTTCTTTATTTGTCTGCTCTTGTAAACCCATTTAATTAATTGTGACGCCCAAAGTCTTCAACTGTACATCTTCTTCTCGTTTGGAAGGTTGAAGAGTTGGTATAAGAATCATCTTGGTCTTCCCCAACATGAACTCATAAGCATTGTCTCGGCTTCTACGAACTGCGCCAACATCAAACAACCATGGTATTCCCAACACGATGTCGCATATATCCATGTCAGCGATTTCATGAAAATGTGAATTAGAATAGTGCTTACCGAATGACAATGGAAGTCTACAACCACCCATCCGAGTGATTGCTCCTCCTGTGTTAGACCACTCAATGCGATCTGGTCGAGCATACCAATATACTTCGAGACCCATCCACCCTACTACTTTAATTGACACCAAGTTCTCTTCACAACCCTCATCGATTACAAAATGGGATTTTTTTCCATTAACAATTCCAGAAAATTTAGATAACCTAATTTTCCGATCATGTGTAGAACAAACATTGTCCATAGAGCTGTTCTACGTTTTACCTTGGGAACTTAGTCATAGAAGCAACCCAAACGTCCAGGTGATTTGGAAATTGGCTGACTACTTGATAGAAAATGGGTTTCTGCTGGGCTTTATTGAACAAGGTTCTAATCAGTAACCAAAGAGTGGCCGAGATGTAGTTTTTTTTTTCCTTAGCCAAAAAAGACTTTGTTTGGAGTTCTGGCTCTTTATTTCACCCCTCGTAAGAAACACAAACCCTAGAGTTTCACAAACAGAAGTAACACAGAAAACCAACAAATGATGAGCGAGATAGTTACCCAGCGCTGTGGTGCGGAACGATAAACAAGAAAGAGATCTTCAACTGCTCCTTTCTCTTTCTGAACTTTTTTTTTTTTTTTTTGTTTTTTGTTTTGTAAAAACCTAGAAATCACAGGAATCCTCGACTGATTCTTCTAGGCCTCCTCACAGAAGAACAATGCAAGATAACCTGCTCTGAATACCACCTGATATGGCGCAAGCGGAAGCGATAAAAGAGAAGGAGAATCCACTCCTTAATGGTGATGATAGAAACTCCAATCCAGGAGCAAAAAATCTAATCCAAGAGTTAAAAGGAGAATAACAATCAATCTCTCAAGAGAGGTAAACAGGTTTTTAACCAAATACTAATAGTTTTCATAAACGTGAGCCGCAACTAAAATACAATGACCAAAATAAAGACTATTTATAACCTTAAACTTACTTGAACCACACTTGCGTATAGTTTATCCGAACATCTCAACTCCGAAATATCCTCATGAATAAGTCTGTTGACTTATCTGTAGAGTTCAGATAAATGATTAGACTCTTCTAGCTCATCTAAACATCTAACATAACTGAACAAATCAAACAAAGGAAGCTAACTATCGACTATATGCCAGCACATTGACAGGCATAATTTGCCTACTAAATACGTCCCGTATCACTTTCGTTTGGTAATACAATATAGCAATGATTAAATTTTAGGACCAGATAATCTGTAGAGCAATGGATCCCAAAATTATGTTATACAAGTACTGCCATTTGGAAAATTATCATCGTTTGAAATAATCCATGGACCCGAATTAAATGCTATGTTGTTTATGTTTTGTAAATGGCTATGGTCAAGTTCATTTTCAGTAGTAAAGGAAGGTAGATCTCATTGTATGAAATGAAACAAGTAACATCATTTTAACTCTCTCAAATTCTGATGCAGCCTCCGGGTATAAAAAAAAATACAGATACTGAGATACATATGAGTAATGAATCTATTGATATACGAGAATACAAGCCATAGAAACCATGACACGGGTGTAACAACTTAAATTAATCTTAAATTATATTATCCTCCATCTTTTCACGGAGGATTGGCTAATAAAAAAATTAAATCTTTCATTTCGAAAAAAAAAATAACAACTAGATACATTGCATTGGATAAAAACCCTGAATATAGTTTCAAAATCCTCCGATTCGAACTGTTGTGAACAACATTCGCCGGAGTTTGCAACGGAAAGAAGGAATGTATCTTGTAGAGAACAAAATCTAAAAAATTGGTAAGATGTGATGTAAATGGCATCATAGTTTGTTGAGAGGAGAAATCATTATGAGAGACAAGCTTTAGTTGTTGTGTTGACGGCCGATCTGTTTCCATTTATGGATCATCAAGAAGAAGAAAATAAAAGAGAAGTTGTATTGTTGATTGTTTAGGGTTCCAATCACAGTTACATAGATGGAGGCTAAAAAAAAATGAGAAAACCTATTCTACTTATAAGGCTTACAGATCTACCCTGGTCGGATTAGGGTTAAATGTTAGACCATTGATTTGTTGATTTAACGGCTCACACGTTTCTCTATGACTGAACGTATTATATGTTGGTTCCCCTAGCAATAAGGATAAAGGCAGACCCTACGGCGTGGCTTAAATATAAAGAAGAATCATAATTCATGGAGAATAAGGGATTATGTGAACAACGGGGTGAGACTAATAGGTAAGCAACAAGGCCTAAGGGCAGAACATTACTCGTTTTATTGAATGTTAGTTTGATATGCATGATTGTATGCCACTTTTTTGGCCATCAAATTTCAAAGAAATGATTGATCACTGGATTTTGATTTTGCCTCACTTATAGATAGGTAGGAGGGTAGGCCAAAAATGACTTGTGTCATCCATATAGACATATAGGAGTAAGCCACGGCCAGTAAAGAATTCATCTATTCTCAATTAGGATATTTTGTAATCGGACCAATTTAGTCTATGGAAGTTTTCATGTTCACTGCTAATCGACTAAGTAGTATCTTTATTCTTTAAGTACTTGGTTTGTAAGGATTACTTCCGCGAATCCTGTGATTCATGTTGTCTGTTTAGGCATTTTTCTTATAACTCTAATTTAAGTTATGATGCGAAGGAGCCAGACATCAAATTAAAATTGAAAAGCATACCATTATATCTGACCAGACTAGAAGAAATCCAAATTTAATTCTTCCCAATTCTGTCTCTCTCTGGAATGATATATTCTCCCATTTTATCTTCAATTCTAACTTGACATACTTTTGTAAATGATTTTCCATGTCGAAAGATACTTCACGAGCCCAAACTTTGTAATGGTATGCTTTTCAATTTTACATTGCTTCCTCAAATGCAGTACTACTGCTAGTCATTTCAGTTTGTACATAGTCACTCCAACTCACTAAAATTAAAATTTAACAAGTAAAAAGTTCATTTTCAGAAGTAAATGTGGATACAAATACAAATGAAACTGCAACTCATTATATGTAAATGAAACAAGTAACAACATCAATTCTGATCTAGGTATTAGATTTATCTCTTTAGAATGCAAATACAAATACAAATGAGTAAATAAATCTATTTAGTCACCACAATACAAGTCCATGCTTTTTACATACGATTGATTACCTAATACAAAAATTAAATCTTTGCAGCAAACCATTTAATGATCAAGAGGCTGTCCTAAGATAAAATCCTCCCTCACCAACACCAAAACATACTGATCAAATCGGTACCGATTCGAACTGTTGTGAAAAGTTATTTCCAGAGGAAAAACCTAAACAGTTGGTAGAGAAACGAAATGAAACAAGTCTAAAAAATTGGAAGGGAAAGGATCCGAAACCATCGTAGACTTTTGAGAGGAAAAATCATTGAGAGAAACAAATTGTAGTTGTTGATGGTCGCGTATTTGATATTTCTATTTCCATTGATGAATAATGAAAGAGATCTGTTATTGATGAATCATGAAGGAGAAGAACATGAAAGAGATCTGTTATTGTTGATTATTTAATGGTTCAGGGTTTAAGTCTTTCTTCTTTCACTACACAGATGAAGGCTTACAGATAGCCCGTTCGGATTAGGGTTAAATGTTGACCGTTGATTTGTTGATTTAATGACTCACATGTATCTTATAACTAACCGTAATTGCTGACCCAAGTATTCTATGACTGACGGTATTTTTCTATGTTGGTACCTACAACCAAAAGGATAAAGGGAGACCCTATGGCATGGCTTAAAATGAATACCTCCTTGGGGTTGTTAGATCACAAAACGTTTTTTTCTGAATGAGCTAATAGACTAAGATTTGTAGTTTGGTATGACCCCAAAAATCTCATTTAGTATTATTCGGGAGCATAGGGTTGCAAAAAGTGGATTAAATTCAAAGTTCTATGGAGCTCCTCAGTATATTATTCTTTTGCAAGTCCAGTGCAACCATTATTCAATAATAATAACTTCTCTAGTTTCACGGCGCACATTTCTTATGACTGACCGCAATGTTGACCTTTTCTTGCATCCATATATGAATAAAAAAAATTCAATTACCCTTTCACCTTCTTACTTTCTTGTTACTTTGTTACTTGCCAATATTTGTATGCTTATGATGAATGTGGAAGTTGATTAATTAGGTTGATGAATGGTCATCAAGAGAGAAATCCTCATTGTTAAAACTAAGCAGCTTACAGATTAGACTCTAAAATTATGTAAATTTTGTTCTTCTAATTTACATTGCTTCCTCGAGTGCTTTACTACTACTATTTCCATTGGACATTTCATTGGCTTACTCTAGTTTCTCTCACCCTTCACTTGCCACTCCCAGTTTGTTGGCACTCCCTGCAACTCTCTCAAATTAAAAATATAACAAGTAACAAATTATTTTTAAGTGGTAAAGGTATATCTCATTGTATTAGATTTATCTCTCCATCCTGATGGCAGTTGCACTGGATTTCCAAATGAGAAACTCCGCAATATTCTGGATGAAGCTATTGGAGCCTGAAATGAATCCACTTTTTGTAACCCATGCCCCTGAACTAACTAATGTTTTCTAAATGACCTTTTTAGGGTCGGCGGTTACAATATTTATTCCGACGCCATTTTCAGTTTGTACATACTCATAGCCGGCACTACAAAAAAAAATTGTAACCAACAATGAATCAATTTAAAGACCAGAATACAATATTATGCTCCTGCTTACTCATTATGCTACTGCTTTTCACATATAGGATTAACTAATACAAAAAATTAGATCTTTCACTTTGAAAAAATAAAAACCACATGTGGCCGAAGAAGCTAATAAAACATTCCCCCTTAGCAGCACCATGAACAAGGCAAAGCATACAGTTCAAAATCTAACGATTCCAACTATTGGGAAAAGACATCCTGAAGAATGTAAACTGAACAGAAAGCCTGTCTGACGAAGAAAAACAATCTAAACAATTGGTAGAGACTATTGTTGCAGATATTGTAAATTTTTGAGAGGAAAAATCATTGTGAGAGACAGATTGAAATTGTTGTTGATGGCCGTGTGTTTGATGTTTCTGTTTCCATCGATGGATCATGGAAAACAAGAAAATGAAAGAGATCTGTTGATTTTTAGGGTTAAGGTTTGGGTTGTTATTCTATCACAAACACAGACTAAAATGAACTAATCAAACTTATTCTACTTATAAGGCTTATATCACGATCTAGACCGTTCGAATTAGGGTTAAATATTGGCCGTTGATTTTTTTCGCTATTTTGATTTCTATGTTGGTTCCTAAGGATAAGATCAATTATACACTAATGGGAAAGTTGGAGTCTTCCGAAAAGGTAGAGTGTCTTTGAAAGGGAAAAAACTCGAAGTTGTTTCGAAAATTGGAGAACAAAGGATTATGTGAACAACATCTCCCTTGGGCTCCAACAGAGTTGCTTTCGAAACCAAAGCTGGTTGGAAATTATGCGATAATTGGTACTCACGGTCACGGAAACTTCAATAACATCTTGTAAAATTGTACTTTTTGAGAAGCACACATAATTTAACCTCATATCTCATGGATGAAATAGAAACAACATGAAATAACAGACGTAAAAAGAAAAAGACAGACGCAGAAAGAAACAAAGACAGAAAGAAAGAAAGGGCATAAACTCGAAATAGGTTCTTGATTAGTAGTAACACCTCGCGCAGGCTGTTGTCCTAAAAATGTGGTGGAACCAAACACATTTGTAATGGCATCAGTAATGTTCTCGAATTGCTTATCCTCGAGTTAGCAAAAAAAAAAAAAAAAAAAAAAAACGGTGTGTTAGCTCATAAATCTTCCTTGGGGGTGTTTTCCTCGGTGAGTCTTGAGCTTGCAGTGCTAAAACTAGAACAAAGCCAGATCAAATGGTGTAATGTGTGGTTATATTAGTTTCGAGGCTTATGATGCTATGGTTCAGAGAAAACGAATTGGATTGGCAGTGATGGATCTTATAGAAAGAGCTATGCGATCTCTTGGCATTTTTGCCCCATTAATTAGTTGTTTTTCAAGCTTCAGGAGTGCCTTTTTTGATGACTTCCTTCAAGGCCATTACGAGGGGGTTAGTTTCTTGATGTATTTTTTGCTGAAACAGCTTCCCAGCTTACTTCTTTCATCTCCTATTCTATCTTCAGCACTCTGTTGAATTACACAATATGTGAAATTGCAGCCTTAAATTGTTTTTCCGAGCTTCCCACCAGGAAATTTCGAACACCCTCATTGACTGCCTTATTAGCATGACCGTGATGCTAATGAGAAAATATGTTTAGCCATTCAGTTTATGTAGAATTTGTAACAATGTATGTTGTGCAATGCGAGCTAGGCGCTCTAGACGCACAAGTCATGCATGGACGCCTGGCTAATAAAGCACCCAAGGCGCAAAAATGTGAGCCGTTACTTTACAAAAAAATTGGTCGCCTTAGACTCTACATAGATCCTCACACAACATACTAACATGTATAGTTTCCAGCTAAGTATTTGGTAATTGAACAATGAACTGCAGGATTGTGTTGGGTCTTGCCAGGTAGAGTTAAGGAACTTTACCAAATTCTGAATGAATCCATTTCAGATAATGAAGTTGATTAGGTTAAAGAATAGTGGTCAAGAGAGAAATCCATTGTTTAACCAAAGCAGCTATCAGTTTTAAGCTCAAAAATTACAAAGTCTGTTCTTCCATTTTGCATTGCTTCAGTACTAGTATTAAGTCATTTCATTTGGTAAATCTGGTTTCTCACTTGCCTCTTCCAATTTGTACATACTCTCAATGCTAACTCACTCATATTAAAATTTAACAACAAATTCATCTACAATACTAAATGTAGATCTCATTGACATAATTTGGAAGAAAATAATCAAAATTACCTCCGAATTTTTCATGAATTATTCGCCTCCATAAATCCCTCTTTTCATTCCCATATCTCCACACCCATTTACAGTGCAAGGCCTGATTTACCAACTTCAGCTTTTTAATTCCAATACCTCCTATGTGTTTAGGTAAAACTGCTTTAGACCATTCCAATACCTCCTCATTGACCAAATTTGACTCTCAAAAAATGCTGATGCAGGATTGCAAATACAGATGAGTAATTTAACAACATGATTTAACATAATTGAACTTAAATTAGCTTTACACATAGATAGGATTAGCTAATACAAAAATTAAATCTTCCACTAAAAATAAAAACCAGATATTTAGCATTGGGAAACATTTAATGGTAGTTGTAATCCTCCTTCTGCACCACGACAAACAGACCCAATTCGGTGGTAGATTCCTATACAAACTATGATCAGCCCAACACAGAAAAAAATCTAAAAATTTGTTAGAGATGTTGCATGAAGAAATCATGGTATCTTGAGAGGAAAAATCATTGTAAGAGACAAGTTGTAATTATTGATGCCCACGTATTTGATGTTTTTGTTTCCAATGATGGATCATAATAATAAGATCATGCAAGAGATCGGTTGTTGTTGTTTATTTTTTAGGGTTAGGGTTTGAATTGTTTTTCTCTCGCAACACTGATGGAGGCTCATCAGATGAACTGAGGACGCTATTCTCTTTATAAGGCTTACACTACAGATCTCACCCGTTCGGATTAGGGTTAAATATTAACCGTTGATTTGTTTGATTTAACGATTTACACATATGTTATGATTGACCGATTTCTATGTTGGTTCCCCTAGCCATAAACCCTACGGCATTGCTTAAAATGAAATTATATTTAGTTGCAATTAATACAAAAAAAAAATAATTGTTGAACTGAACTAATAAAAGTTGTTAAAATGTTAAACAATTTGTTAAGGTAAGATCATTCATAATTACACACTGTTTAATTTGTTAACTCATTTATCAGAATTTTACTTTCACTTGCCGTGTGCTTTTTCAGTTGTAAACAAATGGAACAAGACAGCACACGAGCCACACAATGATAAAAGGAGGAAGCTTACTTTGAGCTACATTCCATTCTCATTGACATGCATTGTTTGCAAGAAAATATATCTTGTCAGACCCTAAGGAAGAATCATCCATCAAGGAAACTCTTGTAACGGTGGGATTACATTCCTCTAATAGGCTTACCTCTCTGTTTCATTTACCTATATAATGGGGAAAATTATAATCTACGCAAGGATATCCTTATCCTCACCCATTATGCCTACTTCACTTGTCATTCCAGGTTGTTTAAATTTAACTAGTAACATAAATCCATTTGCAGTACTAAATCTTGATCTCATGATATTAGATTTATCTCTTCTAAATGAGTTTTTTAGGGCGGTGGGTTACAATATTTTTTTCCGGTGCCATTTTCAGTCTGTTCATACTCATGGCCGACACAATACATATATGAGTAAAACCAACCATGAATCTATTTAGAGATCAGAATACAGACTATAGAAAACAAGTTACAACTTAAATTATACTTAATTATCCTCCTGATTTTCACATAGGATTAACTAATACAAAAAACAAATCTTTCACTTAGAAAAAGAAAACCAGAGATGGCCGAAGCTACTGAAACATAAACATTCCCCCTAGCAGCACCATAAGAAAGCCGAACAGACGGTTTAAATCTACCGATTCGAGATGTTGTGAAAAGATATCACCCATAACTTGACCCCGAAAAAGAAGGTTTCACTGGACCAGAAAACAATCTAAAAAATGGTAGAAACATCTTTGAGATACATCATAGTGTTTTGAGAGGAAAAATCATTGTGAGAGGCGAACTGTAGTTGTTGATGGTCATGTGTTTGATGTTTCTGTTTCCATTGATGGATCATGTTAATGAAGAAGAACATGAATGAGATTTGTTGGTGATTTTTTATAGTTTGGATTGTTTTCCTCTCACAACACTGATGGAGGCTGATATGAAATGACATTCTATTCATAAGGTTACATATCTAGCCCGTTCGGATTAGGGTTAAGTTTGGACCGTTGATTTGCACCAAACACATTGGAGATGGTATCAGTAATGTTCTCGAGTTGCTTATCTTCGCTCATGTTGTGTCTCAGACACTCTGCTGGGACATTCTCCACTTGTATGGGCTTCAGTTTGCACAGCCGTTTGTATCCCCGTATAAATTATACAACTGGATTTCCTGGCAAATCATCGGACTATGGTTCTGCTGTTTGACTTTGTCAGTCCCTCCAGGATTCTGTGCATCCATCGATCCAGCATTCTCAATGATGTCCAAAAGATATTTATAAAAAAAATTGATAATCAGCCGTAAGGAAATATAGACAAGCCAAATATGGAGGACCAACATAGAAACAACACACCTAAACACACGCAAGTAATGAACCAGTAAAGTCCTGCTGTTAGATATCTTATTGCCTAACTACTCACGCAAGCATTCACCAGCAGAAACTGTGAAAATGTATCCAATTTCATTCCCCCACAGGTAGGCTGTAAGGATTAGTTACGGTAATTCTGTGTTTTATGTTGTATGTTTTGGAATTTTTCGTCTAACTTTAATTTGAGTTATGACAAAAAAGTTAAGAAGCAAACCATTAGGCTTATTAGTGTCTCACTAATCACCAATCTTTCCGTGTATACCATTGCAAAATCTGGACTTACGGTAAAACTTACTCGAACCTATAAAAGATCATTCTTTACTTTTTTTTTTCTTGATAAGAAGTGAAGATATATTGAAGAAAAGAGGAATTTACAAAGAAGTCTACCGGAGGTAGATTAAAAGAAAAAACAGGAAAAAACCAAAGTTACATAAAAATTTTATCCCAATTGTTAAGGATAGAACTAGATAAGTTCAGAAGAACTCTAGTGCCAGTTGCACTTGCCCAAGCCAGAATCATCGACTTGACTTCAATTTCCAGGTCTGATTATGTCTTAAAATTATAATTTTGCTCAAATATGCGCCTGTTACGTTCAGTCCATATGTTATAGATGATTGCATCCGGTATTAGACCCCATATGAAATTTCATGTAGTTGAGAAGTGAGATTGATGCCAGCCATGTGCAAGCATCTTCATGCTTCGTGGTATTACCCAGGACCAAACCTCACTTGGTAAGACCGAAAACCAAACTCTGTGAGTTATTTTACAATGTAGAAAAATATGATCCTGAGATTCCATATCATCACCACAGAGAACGCAAGAGTTGTAGATGTCAATACCTTTTATCTTCATCATGTCTATTGTATTCAGCCTCTCATGGATTAAACACCACACAAGTAAATTGATTTTAGGTGGAATAGGCTTCTTCCAAACAAAGGAATGTGGAAAATCATGGACACCAGAATCTTAAATGAGTTTTGAGTATAGTGATTTAACCGTGAAAATGCCGGAGCTGTCCAGAGACCAATGTCTAGTGTCAGGAAGGCTATCTAAAACTGGTGGGTTGCTGCCAATAATAATTAAAAGAGCCGCATACGAATTTGCTTCTGATCCTGTGAGATTTCGCTTAAAACTAAATTGCCAACTCTCATCTGTTGATACCATATCAGCAATCTTCACATTCTTGTTGGTCATTAACTTGTGCAGAGAGGGGAATATAGAATCTAGGGAAGTATTACCCTTCCAGATATCATTCCAGAATGATATATCTGTACCCGAGTGGACAAATAAAGTGGAGTTCATACTCACTAGGTGGGCTATTTCAGCTATTGTTTTCCAGCAGGAAACACCGTGTGCAGAATTAATTTCGTTTGAAATCCAGTAAGAGAAATAGTCACCGTGTTTGTCCGTTATAATTTTGTACCACAACCTATTTTTCTCTTGGCCAAACCTCCAACACCATTTTGCAAGCATGGAAAGATTCATCTTCTTAAGATTACAAACACCTAATCCACCTTTTTCCTTATCGGCACAAACCATATCCCAACCTACTAGATGGGAGATTTTTGAAGCGCTATTATATTCCCAGAGGAAATTTATCATCATACGGTTAAGAATTTTGATGATGGATGTCGGGGCCTTAAATAAAGAAAAATAGTAAATAGGTAGCGAGTTCAAAATACATTTCAAAAGAGTGAGTTTACCTCCCCTTGAGAGTGAGATTTGTCTCCAAGCAGAAAAATAGTAAATAGGTAGTGATCATTTTTTACTTATTTATAGTTGTGACTTTTGATCCATATACTTATTACTCTGAACCAGTGGGCACAAAGAATCTAAGATCCAAACTTCCGTTTGGTAATACAATATAACAATGATTAAATATTTAGGAACATAAAATATGTAGACGAATTGATCCTAAAATTTACAGGCATCCTACAAGATATGAGCAATACCTTTCAAATTATGGCCTACAACTACCATGGGGTTGAATTGAATACACTGCTGCTTATGTTTTGTAAATGGATATGGTCGTGGTTACATATATTAGTCACTTCATTTGGTCTGGTTTTTCTCACCAAATTATGCCTACTCCTTCACTTGCCACTCCCAGTTTGTACATACTCACTGCAAGTCTGCAACTCTCTCTCAGATTGAAATTTAACAAGTAACAAATTCATTTTCAGCAGTAAAGCAAAGTAGATCTATAATTGGAACAAGTAACATAATTTTCACTGTTAAGAAATTATGAGCAGCCTCCAGAAAACAAATACAGATAATATGAGTAATAAATCTACTTAGAGACAAAAATACAAGAGATAGAAACCAAGACACAGATGTAACGTATATTAATCTTAAATTATTCTCCTGCTTTTCACTTCCAAATTAGCTAATACAAAAACTAAATCTTTCACTTCTAAAAGAAAAATAAAAACTAGATGATGTATGTAGAATTGGATAGCATTTAATGGTCCAAGACCACGAAGCTATCTTATCTGATTCGAACTGTTGTAACCAACATTCGCCGGAACATGCCAACAGAAAACCGTTACATATCTGCCATAGAGACTTATATCTGCCATAGAACAAATTCTAAAAAAATGGTTGGATAACCTCTGCAGGACATCATAGTTCCTTGAGAGGAAAAATCATTGTGAGAGGCAAGTTATAGTTGTTGATGGCCGTGTACTTGATGTTTCTATTTCCATTGATGAATCATGAAGAAGAGGATGAAAGGGTGATTTTTAGGGTTAGGGTTTGGACTGTTATTCTATCACAACACAGGTAGAGGCTGAAATGAAATGAGGAAACCAATTCTACTTATAAAGGCTTACAAATCTAGCCCGTCCGGACTAGGGTTAAATGTAGACCATCGATTTGTTGATTTAACGGCTCACACTTTTTTTATGACCGAACGTAATTGCTGACCAAAGTACTCTTAAACCGACAGTGTTCTATGTTGGTTGGCACAGCCATGAGGATAAAGGAAGACCCTGCACCATGGCTTAAAATGAAGAAGCATCATAATTCTTGGAAAACAAAGAGCAACAAGGCCTAAGGGCAATACATTACTCTTTATATTGAACGTTAGTTTTATACGCATGAATGAATGCCATTCTTTTTAGGCCATCAAATTTCAAGGAAATGATTGATGATTAAATTTTGATTTTGACCCAGTTATAGATAGGTATGCCAAAAAATGACATGTATGTGTCATCCATACCGACACATCTAGAAGTAAGCCAAGGACAGCAAAGGATCCATCTATTCTCAGTCAGGATATTTGTGTTATCTGTTTTGGAATTTTACTTGCAATTCTAATTTAAGTTATGATGCAAAGAGGTATGAACGATTCTTTTGATTAATGGTATTAACGAGTCATGAGTCTTCCTTGGGAGTCTTTTATTCAATGAGTCTTGAGCTTGTTGCAGTGCTAAAACTAGAATGAAGCTTGATTTTGTTCTTTCCAATTTTATCTCTGGAATGATATATTCTTCCATTTTATCTTCAATTCTCACTTGACATACTCTTGTAAATGATTTTTCATGTCGACATAAGGTTAAGGATAAAGGCAGACCCTGTGGCATATGGCACACAGTTCTAGAAGAGTCAGTTTATGCTTCCATATTAGTTCTTCTGTTTTAGTTACTTTGTTAGTCCCGACTAGTTCTAGGGCTTGCCGGAATTTCTATCTCCCAGAGACAATTTTGGATCTTAGTCATCAAGACATCAACTGTTGAAAAAGAATCACATCGTTTGTGAACGTAATGCTAATGGCGAAACTTTGGTTAGCGCTTATGTAGAATTCGTAACATGCTTTGTTATGAAATGCGAGCTAGGTGCTCGCCCTAGATGCAACAATCATGCAGGGGGCGCCCCCGAGGCACAAAAATGTCATCCTTTATTTTGTCGTCTTGGTCGCCTTAGCGAGGCGAAAGGCTTGGCGACTTGCCAAGAGCCTCACACAATATACTAACATATAGCGCCTCACAACATATTAACATGTGTTTGCCAGGTAGAATGAACTTTTCCAGATAAAGCCATTTCAGATGTGGAAGTTGATTAGGTTGATCAAGAGAGAGATCCTCAATGTTAACACTAAGCAGCTATCAGTTTTTGGCTCTAAAATTATGTAAAGTTTATTGAAAATGGCCGAATACAAATATCATCTTCCTCAAGTACGTTACCCATTTCATTTTGTACATTCTGGAACTCACTCAGACTAAAATTTAACAAGTAATAAACTCATTTAAAATAGTAAATGTAGATCTCATTGTCTGTAAATGGAATGAGTAACAACATTGATTCTGATATAGGTATTAGATTTATCTATCTATTGAGAATACAAATATCTATTTTGAGACCAGAATACAATCTATATAAAACATGACACAGATGTAAAAACTTAAATTGGTATGTCCAAGAGGCTGTCCCAAGATAAATCCCCCCTCAACAACTCCTAAAAAACACCAAAACATACGGTTCAAATCGGTACCGATTCGAACTATTCTGAATAGCTTTGGCTAGGAGGATTTGGCTCACCTAGAAACAAGTCTAAATTTTTTGTAAATAAGCGATTCCAAACCATCGTAGACTTGCGAGAGTAAAAATCATTGTGAGAGACAGATTGAAATTGTTGTCATCGTATTTGATGTTTCTTTTTCCATTGATGGATCATGAAAAAATAGAAGAACATTGACGAGATTTGCAGTTGATTTTTAGGGTTTGGAGTCTTTGGACTGTTTTTCTATCACAACACAAATGGAGACTGAAATGAATGGAGGAAACCTATTCTTCTTATGGAACTTAGGAAAATTTCTACTTATTATGGAACTCAGAAATATTCTACTTATAAAGGCTTACAGAACTAGCCCGTTCGGATTAGGGTTAAATTCTGACCGTTGATTTGTTGATTTAACGGTTCACACGTTTATTAAGACTGACCATAATTGTTGACCCAAATACTCTTAAACTGACCGGATTCTATATATGTTGGTTCGCAAAGCCATAAGGATAAAGGAAGACCCTAAGGCATGGCTTAAAATTCAAGTTGGAGATCTACTTAAAATGAAGCATCTTGGGGCAAAGTGTGTTTCTGCCTTCTGGTTTGTTTCCTTCTAAAATAGAGAATATAGTTAATACCAAACTCGAATGCCTTCGAATTAAGCGACCAGCAAGATATATGCCTCTGCTACTTTGTCGCCGCCATTCGGCCATTGTTAGTATAGTGTTGAAGACTTGAAGTATGACTTAAAAAATGGTTTCGCGGATGAAACAATAACATTTCCCTTGGGTGGTTTACTTCTCCAACAGAGTTTCTTTCCGAGCCAAAGATGGTTGGAAATTATGCGATAATTGATACTCAGTCACTGAAACTTCAAATAACAGCTTGTAAAATTGTACTTTCGGGAATCACACATAATTTAACCTCATATCTCATGGATGAAATAGAAACAACATAAAATAACAGAGGTAAAAATAAAAATAAAACTGACAGAGACATATAAAAGAAAGAGCATAAACTCGAAATAGGTTCTTGATTAGCAAACACTGAGGCTGTTTGACCAGAAAATGTGGTAGCACCAAACACATTGTAGAGAATCCCCCAGTTTGTGTTGATGTCTCGAATGTTTTTGGAAAACATATAACACGTTGTTGTGGCTTGGCAAGTTGAGCTCGGGGAACTTGCTAGCCTGGTGACCTTCGATGGTCGAGATGTTACATCTTCAGAGGTGGGGAAACCGTTGATCGTTGCACGCCTTCGTTTTGGTAGCCGCGTGGTGAGGTCCAACAGGGTGGAACGGCTAGAGTGTGTTTAGACTTGGCATGAGGGGCCAAGGGTTAGCCATGGGCGTATGGCATGGCTAGGGCCAAGGCGAGGGAGCTTGGATTGGCATGTCGTGACTAGCATGGCTAGGGCCAAGGAAAAGTGAGTTTGGCAAGGCGCGGATAGCTTGGCTAGGTTTGGTTTGGCTTGGCATGTGGGCCAAGGGTTTTCCATAGGCATATGGCATGGCTAGGGCCAAGGCGAGGGCGCTTGGCTTGGTATGACGTGACTAGCATGGCTAGGGCCATGGAAAAGTGCGTTTGGCATGGCGCGGATAGCTTGGCTAGGTTTGGTTTGGCTTGGCATGTGGGGCCAAGGGGTAGCCACGGGCGCATGGCTTGATTATCTTGGGCTAGGCGAGGGCGCTTGGCTTGGCATGACGTGACTAGCATGGCTAGGGCCAAGGAAAAGTGCGTTTGGCATGGCGCGGCTAGCTTGGCTAGGTTTGGTTTGGCTTGGCATGTGGGGCCAAGGGTTTTCCATGGGCATATGGCATGGCTAGGGCCAATGTGAGGGCGCTTGGCTTGGCATGACGTGACTAGCATGGCTAGGGACAAGGAAAAGTGCGTTTGGCATCGCGCAGCTAGCTTGGCTAGGTTTGGTTTGGCTTGGCATATGGGGCCAAGGGGTAGCCACGGGCGCATGGTGTGATTAGCTTGGGCTAGGCGCGTGACCAAGCTAGGGTTTTGGGCCAAAGGTCGTGAGGCGATCTTAGATGGCCAGGATTTGCTCCTGGGATTGAAGGGCAACCGTTGGTTATTGCACGACTTCACTTTGGTAGCCGTATGGGGAAGGCCAGCATGGTGGCGCGACATGAGGGGCCATGGAAAGACGTGTTTGGCATGGCGCGGCCGGCGTGGCTAGCTTTGGCTAAGTGCGTGACCAATCTAGGGTTTGGTGCCAAAGGTCGTGAGGGGACCTTAGACGGCCAGGATTTGCTCCTGGGATTGAATGGCAACCGTTGATTGTTGCACGCCTTCACTTTAGTAGCCGCATGGGGAGGGCCAGCATGGTAGCGCGGCATGATGGGCCATGGCGAGACGTGTTTGGCATGGCGTGGTTGGCGTGGATGGCATGATTTTCCATTGGCACAGAGGTGTGGCTAGCATGGTTGGCATGCCTTGGCGCGGTCGGTGTGGCTGGCATGATTTTATATTGGCATAGAGGTGCGGCTAGCATGGTTGGCATGCCTTGGCGCGGTCGGTGTGGATGGCATGATTTTCCATTGGTACAGAGGTGCGGCTAGCATGGTTGGCATGCCTTGGGGCGGTCGGTGTGGCTGGCATCATATTCCATTGGCACAGAGGTGCATCTAGCATGGTTGGCATGCTTTGGCGCGGTTAGTGTGGCTGGCATGATTTGCCATTGGCACAGAGGTGCGGCTAGCATGGTTGTCATGCCTTGGCGCGGTCGGTGTGGCTGACATGATTTTCCATTGACATAGAGGTGCGGCTAGCATGGTTGGCATGTTGTGGCGCGGTTAGTGTGGCTGGCATGATTTTCCATTGGCACACGTGGGAATTAGGGTTTGGCTCGTCGTAACCCTAATTTGAAAAATATACCCTGGTATTTATTATAGAGACATATTAAAGATTTCAGTAAATGTGCCTAGTAAATGATTGTTGCTTTAAATGTTGTGACATTACTATCTGCTAGGGTTTAGTGTTTTACGATTTTAACCCTAAGCTAAAAACCACCATCAACAGTTGGACTTGGGAAGGGTACACAGTGAAGGAACTTTAACAAATTTTGAAGGAAGATATCGAAGTTGATTATACTGACGAATACTCATCAAGAGAGAAATCCCCATTGTTAAAATTAAGCAGATATCAGTTCTTAGAAGTTTGTTCTTCTATTTTACATTGCTTCCTCAAGTGCAGTACCACTATTAGTCATTTCATTTGGTTACCCTGGTTTTTCTCACCCATTATGCCTACTTCACTCTCCTTTGTAGATACTCAAAGCAACTCCCTCAAATTTTAACAAGTAACAAATCCAATTCCATTAGTAAATGTAGATCTATGAAACAAGCAACAACTTTATTTTTTACTCTTTAAGAAATTCTGATGCGGGTATAACTAGATTCATCTCTTAAGAATGTGAATACATACGAGTAACAACTTAAATTAGTCGTCAATTATCGTCATGCTTACACATTAACCTCCTCATGCTCTTCACATAGATATGATTAACTGATACAAAACTTAAAGCTTTCACTTAAATTAAAAACCAGATATGTAGCATAGAGAAACATTTAATGGTGGTTGTCCAATAAAAAAAATTCTCCTTCTGCACGGCCAAGAAACACCACAGGTTCAAAACCAAATACGGTGAAAGATGCCACCATAAACAAGGATTTTTTCAATACATAAAAAAATATAAAAAATTGTTGGAGATGTTGCATGAAGACATCATAATATCTTGAGTGGAAAAATCATTGTGAGACACAAGTCGTGTATTTGATGTTTTTGTTTCCAATGATGGATCATGAAGAAGAATAATAAGATCATAAAAGAGATCTGTTGTTTTTGTTGTTGATTTTTTTATGGTTAGGGTTTGAATTTTTTTTTCTCTCGCAATACTGATGGAGGCTGAAATGAACTGAGGATGCTATTCTCCTTATAAGGCTTACACTACTGATCTCACCCGTTCGGATTAGGGTTAATTATTAGTCGTTGATTAACGATTTAGTATCTTATGACTGACTGATTTCTATGTTGGTTCCCATAACCATAAGGATAAAGGAAGACCCTACGGCATTGCTTAAAATGAATTATATTTAGTCACAAATAATACAAGTTTTTTTGTTGAACTAAACTAATACAATTGTTAGTTAAAATTAAAATGTTAAACTATTTGTTAAGATCATTCATAATTACACACTGATTAATTTGTTAACTCATTTCTTGTAACCGAAAAGTTGGAGTTCTCTCAAAACGTAGAGTGTCTTTAAAGGGGCCGGAAAGAAGTGTGTTTCTGGTTTCTTTCCTTCTAAACCAGAGTAGATGGAAGCAGAATTTTCCAAGTAAACTGTAAACAACCACAGAGTATATAGGCTAATAACGAACTTTGTCACCAACATTGTTAGTGTAATCTTGAAGTATGACTTAAAGTTTTGTAACGCGGAAGAAACAGTAACATGTCTATGGTTTGTTTCAAGATGATTAATGCTATAGTTCATTCCGTTAAGATGCCATATTCCTTAGCACCTGAATCTGGTTGCCGATGTCTGTGAATGATGTCGATAACATTTATCAGTTAATTTTACTTTCACTTGTACCATGCATCCCAGTCGTGTCTATGAATGACGTGGTTAAAATAATTGTTTTGTCAGTTGGAAACAAGGGGAACAAGACAGTATGAGAGTCGCTCAATAAAGGAAGCTTACTTTGAGCTACAATATCTTAGCAGACCCTAGGAAAGAATCCATCATGGAAACTCTTGTGACGGTGGGATTAGATTCGTCTATTAGATAAAATTTTCAAACCTAGTGGACTGTTTCTTTCCTCCACATATAAATAAAATTTTCAATTACCCTTTTTGTTAGGCCCAATAAGTTCTAGGACTTGCCAATATTGCCTCGCTGTGACATGATGATGAATGTAGAAGTTGATTAGGTCGATGAATAGTCATCAAGAGAGAAATCCTCATTGTTAAAACTAAGCCGCCTACAGTTTAGGCTCTAAAATTATGTAAAGTTTGTTCTTCTGTTTTACAGTGCTTCCTAAAGTGCAGTACTACTATTTCCATTGGACATTTCATTGGGTTACTCTGGTTTTTTTTCTCACCCTTTACTTGACACTCCCTGCAACTCTGTCAAATCAAAATTTACCAAGTAAAAAATTATTTCCCACTGGTAAAGGTAGATCTCAGTGTATTAGATTTATCTGATCTCCATCCTGATGGCAGTTGCACTGGACTTGCAGATGAGAAACTCCACAATATTCTAAATGAATCTATCGGAGCCTGAAATGAATCCACTTTTTGCAACCCCCCTATGCCCCTGAACTAACTAATGTTTTCTTAAACGAGCTTTTTAGGGTCGTGGGTGACAATATTTTTTCCGGCGCCACTTTCAGTCTGTACATACTCATAGCCGGCACTACAAATAAAAATGTAACCAGCAATGAATCAATTTAAAGACCAGAATACAATATTATGCTGCTGCTTTTCACATAGGATTAACTAATACAAAAAATTAGATTTTTCACTTGATAAAATAAAAACCAGATGCCGAAGAAGCTAATAAAACATTCCCTCCTTAGCAGCACCATAAGCAAGCAAAGCATACAGTTTGAAATCTACCGATTCGAACTGTTCTGAAAAGATAACCTGAAAGGTTAAAACGAAACAGTCGTATGATGAAGAAAAAAATCTAAACAATTGGAGACATAATAGATTTCCGAGAGGAAAAATCATTGTGAGAGACAAGTTGTAGTTGTTGTTGATGACCGTGTATTTGATGTTTCTTTTTCCAACGATGGATCATGGAAAATAAGAAGAAAATGAAAGGTATCTGTTGATTTTTAGGGTTAAGGTTTGGGCTGTTATTCTATCACAAACACAGATGTAGGCTGAAATGAATTGATCAAACTTATTCCACTCATAAAGGCTTATATCACTGATCTAACCCGTTCGAATTAGGGTTAAATGTTAATGGTTGATTTGTTTTCGCTGATTTCTATGTTGGTTCCCTAGCCATAAGGATAAAGGCGAACCCCACGACATGGCTTAAAATTTGTTAAGATCATTCATGATTACACACTAAACCGGAGTCCTCTGAAAAGATAGAGTGTCTCTGAAAGGGAAAGAACTCGAGGTAGAGTGTGTTTAATACCAAACTTTGTCGCTGACATTGTTACAAATTTGTTTCCGCGGATGATACAGTAACAATGTTCATACACACTGCAACTCTCTTAGATTAAAATTTAACAAGTAACAAATTCATTTCCGTAAATGAAGGTAGATCTCATTGTATTAGATTTATCTCTTCATTCCATTCTCTAGCGTCTAGGCTTAAGCAAACGGCACTGCAGGCTTTCACAAGACTTGTGAATGATAGAGTGAGGAACTCCACTATTGGCTTTGAGAGCATAAATCCTGAACTGAATCTACTTTTCTCAGCCCAATGCCCCTGAATTACAACGGATCTTGACCAATTAATGGTGGTTACAATATTTTTGACGCATTGATGGTGCCAATTCAGCCTATCCATACTCATAGCCGGCACAATACAAACAAAAACACATACGAGTAAAGCCAACAATGAATCTATTTAAAGACTAGAATAATACAAGCCACAGATGTAAAACAACTTAAACTAAATTAGTCTTAAATTATCCTCCTGCTTTTCACATACGATTGATTAACTAATTAAAAAATTAAATCTTTCACTTGAAAGATTAAAACCAGATATGGGGAAGAAGCTGTCCAATAAAAAAATCCCACCTCATCAGCAGCACCAAAAAACAAGCGAAACACCCAATTTCTAATATACCGATTCGCTGAAAAGATATCGCCGCAAGATTACATCGGAAGGAATGCCGCAAGATTACATCGGAAGGAATGGTCTGACGAAGAAAAAAATCTCAAAAGTTGAGGAAATAATTTTAAAGACATCAAGGTTTTCTGAGAGGAAAAATCATTGTGATGGACATCTTGTAGTTGTTGATGGCTAGGTATTTGTTGTTTATGTTTCCATTGATGACGGATCATGGAGAGAAAGAACATGAAAGAGATCTATCGTTGATTTTTAAGATTAGGGTTTGGACTGTTTTTCCATCACGCAACACTGATGGAGGCTAAAATGAACCGAGGAAACCTATTCGGTTTATAAGGCTTACATATCTTGCCCGTTTGGATTAGGGTTAAATGTTGGCTGTCGATTTGCTTGATTTAACTGCTCACACATTTCTTTTGACTGACAGTAATTGCTGACCCTATATTACTGACCGTATTCTATGTTGGTTCCCCCAGCCATAAGGATAAGGGCATACCCAACGGCATGGTTTGAAATGAAACATCATTAGAGTTCACATTTAAGTCTAATAAACTGTTAATAAATTACAAAGTTAAAAATTACATACTAGGCAAGGCCCGTAGCCCTTTTTGAAGGAGTCCTATTAAAAATAAAATCTTTTATGGCCACTTTTTTGTCAAATGAAACCTAACACAAATGTTCAATTTGATAAAAAAGATTAGAAATGAATTTGGTGGTAGTCTTTGGGACATGAAAAGTCTAAAATGTCCCTCATTTTAGTTTAATTATTATAACTCATTATACATCTTATTTTTTTAGGGGTATAATTGGCAATCAAACTTTAATATAACATATCTAAAAATACGTGCCTTAGAATTTTACAAATTTTATATCATTTGAAAGGATTTTAAAAAATCTACGCAACGAGTACAAATAACAATATATAATTTAGTGTTTTTACGAAAAATTCGATGTTGACTTTTAAAATTTAATGCATACCCATTATGCAAAGCACCACAAAGGATACATAATACATGGGGAAATTGGTGCAAACCACCACAAATGATACATAATACATGGGGTAAATTGATTGAAACCACCACAAAAGATGCATAAAAAATGGTAGAAATTTACGTAAACTACCATAAATTAAATGCATATCAATGTTAGCTTTATAACACCATTACGCATAACGGTGTTTCGATTTTCTTCGGTCGGCCCTCCCCACCGTGGCAGCGGTGATCTAGTATATATAATCTTGTCCTGGGGCAAAGTGTGTTTCTGCCGTCAAAGAACTTATTGATGATTAGATTTTGATTTTTCCTCGGTTATATACAGGTAGACTTTAAGGACATAATTAGGCGGTAATTCTGTAGTTTACGTTGTTTGTTTTGGCATTTGTAGGCTTATTAGTGTCTCACTAACTACTATTCTTCCCAGAGGACATAATTACATACGTTCTCCCCGTTTACCGTTGCAAAATCTGGACTTACTGTAAAACTTCCTCGAACCTATAAAATCAATTTTTACTTACTCATAGTTATGACTTGTGATCCATATGCTCATTACTATGAACCTGAAACAGAACCTGTGGGAACAAAGAATCTAAGATCCAAACTTTCTTTTGGTAATGCAATATAGCAATGATTAAATTTTTAGGATCAGAAAATCTGTAGACCAATGGATCCCAAAATTTATATTACTTTGCGGCGTCCTACTAGATATGGTACACAAGTACTGCTATTTGGCTAATTATTATCGTTTGAAATAATTCATGGAGCTACAAATACAAATACAAATGAATAAATAAATCTATTTAGTGACCAGAATACACGCCCATAGAAAACAAGACACAGATGTAACCACTTAAATTAGTCTTAAATCCTCCTCCTCGTGCTTTTTACATACGATTGATTAACTAATACAAAAATTAAATCTTTGCAGCAAACCATTTAATGGCCAAGAGGCTGTCCTAAGATAAAATCCTTCCTCACCAGCACCAAAAATACACCAAACCATCTCAAATCGGTACCAATTCGAACTGCTGTGAAAAGCTTTTTCCACTAGGATTTCGCCCACAGAGAAACAAATCTAAAAAATTGGTAAGGAAAAAATCCATCATAGACTTTTGAGAGGAAAAATCATTGTGAGAGATAAATTGTAGTTGTTGATAGCCGCGTATTTAATATTTTTGTTTCCATTGATGACGGATCATGAAGAAGAATAACACGAAAGAGATCTGTTATTGTTGATTTTTTAGGGTTAGAGCTTCGGTCTTTTGTCTTTCAATACACATATGAAGGATGAAGTTAAATGGGAAACCTATTCAGCTTATAAGGCTTACAGTTCTAGCCCGTCCGGATTTGGGTTAAATGTTGACCGTCGATTTGTTCATTTAACGGCTCAAACGTATCTTATAACTGACCGTAATTGCTGACCCGAGGATTCTATACTGACCGTATTCAAGGATAAAGGCAGACCCTATGGCATGACTTCAAGTGAAGCATCATAATACGGATTAGTCGCAAGTAATACAAGTTGTTAAAAAAATTGTTAAGATCATTCATAATTGCACGCTATATTATTTTATAATCATTTAGCTGTAATAATTAATCAATCTTGTAAAGGAAAAGTTGAAGTTCTCTGAAAAGGTAGAGTGTGTATAGAGAGGAAAGAAGTCGAGGTTGTTTCACAAATTGGTGAAAAAAGGAATATGTAAACAACGGGTAGATGACTAATGCTACAGTTCATTCCATTAAGATGCCGCAATTCGTGGCGCCTGGATCTGGTTGTTGATGTCTATGAATGTTTTAAGATGACTAATTTTGATAATATTTATCATTTAAGTCTACTTTCACTTGCAGTGTGCATCATAGTTGTTTCTATGAATGATGAGGTTAAAACAATGTAGTCGATTTCGGCCATCTCGGCCGAGATCTCGGCGGAATTTCCGTTTTCGGCTTATAGGTTAGGGAAATATAGGATCTCGGTAGAACGGAATCGCAACGGAAAATTCGGTTAACTCGGCCGAGATGAGTCACCCGAGATGAAGGACGTTTTGTAATTTCATAGAAATTAATCCCTAAAAGCCTAGGAATCGCTCTTTTTCTTCAGTATTCACTACTTTTTCTTCTTCTGGATCCCTAAAATCGCCTCTCTCTCAGATTTAGCCCACCATGTGTAGTTCATAATCTCGGTAGAGCTTCACCTCAGTTCGTTTCTTACAGTAATTGAGGTACGTGATTAATCTGTAAGTTTGTAACTCCATCACCATCTTTCACTAGTAGAACTATGGCTTTTGGTCACGGTTGAGCTTGTCACGGTGACATAGGTTAACGGGACCAAATGATGTTTTGGTCCCGGTATTGCATGAATGTCGTGGCTACATTTAAGCGGGTCAGCGAATAAACTGTTTATGTTTTTATGGGACACGGTATTTAGGTAGAGTGTGTCTAATAACTACTAGTATTCGACACGAGCAGGACTTGCTCCGTGTCTACAACTTTGGGTTCCACGATCTCCAACTCCGGTTTTTTATTATTTTTGGGTCGATCACTACTCCACTTCTTTCATTTTTTAACACTTTCTTTTCTTCTCAACTTCTCCATTTTCTTTGCCGTCCATAAAACTGCCGAGAAGTAAAACCCTAATAAATTCCTCATCTGCCAATTTCAACAAGCACTTCTCGTCTTGTAAGAAAACAATAATTAGGGGTTTGTTAGGTCTACAGGTGATGTAGTGGTCAAATGTTGATGGAGTTCCCTGCTTGAATCAGATCTTTGATTATCCTAGCTATCATAGTGCAACAACTGTAAGAAAAATTATCTATTTCCTTATTTTTTATGGGTTCTCAATTTTTGTCTTTTCTTTCGCTTGTTATCGTCTGAGTTTTTATTTTCATCAGTTTACCGTCTCAAGTTTTATATTCATTTTGATTTCTCTTGTAGTTTCAATTCATTGCATATGGCTAGATAATATTATGGGATTTGAGTTGTTCTCAAAGATCTATTCTATTTTTTTATATTTTTGTTGTTGTTGTTGTTGTCGAAATCTAATACTTGACATGCGAAGAAAGTTCAGTCAAATTCAATTTGTGAATTTCGTGGATATGATACCAATAGGATTGGTCATCATACTGAATTTTCCTTCACTAGAGTTTCTGGTACTAATTGTACCTTTTTTCTTTTCTTTCTTTGACCAATAGAAGTTGTGACTAGTAAAACCGATCTTGTAATAATTTACTCTTTCAGATGCATTGCCTATAAAAACTTCTAGTGTTTGGTTTCGGTTTGTATTATGTAGTTGTTTAACTGGTGAATTTTTATTTTCACAAGGAGCAAGGACCTTCAATCATTTTCATGAATGACGCTGACAATATAGGATCTGCTTGTATGGAATCTGAAACTGGTAATGGTTCTAATGAATAGAAAACCAAGGTAGCCGGCCTGTGTTTTTCATACTAAATTTTATTGGAGATTGGTTTTCCTACTTTTTGAAGTTTTCCCAAACATTTTAGTGTTACCTAATATAAAAATATATGGCTTCTCAGGGGCATAACTCTTGCCATACTAAGTGAATGCACTTATATGTTTTGATACTTGCTGACAATAGTGATATTACTTGTAAAACTCTATCAGATTCCATATATCAAGATATATATGTATGGACCATGTTGATTTTTCGTTATATTACTTAATGCAATGCGGAAAGCTTTGATTTACATTATTTGTTACTGCTCATGTGGACTTCATTCTTTTAAAGTGAAAAACTGTGCTAATCATCCCAAGTACCCTGTAAATGACTGACGGCTTAACACAAACACAGTGACCCGAGATTATTATCTAAATTGGTCCCGGTAAAATATGGGAATTCGTGTCTAATGAACATATTTAGTCACGGTGCATTACAAAAGTTTGAGACCACTGAGCAAATTTGTCTCGGTGTATGATAAAAATCCGTGACTAATGAGATTGAGGTCACGCTGGAACATACCAAGTAGCCACGAAAAATCACCGTGACCAAATTGTATAGCTTTTGGCCTCGCAGGCTTTGGTCACGGTTTTTCAAAAATGAAATACCGTGACCATAGAATTTTGGACACGGTAACTTACCGTGACTAAAGGCCATTTTCGTACTAGTGTTTATTAAAATGACATGATAATTTAGGGTTTAGGTAGTTTAATCATGATCAAGAAAGGACCAATGTTTTTTAGTTTTACTGTTGATGGGGTTTTGTATGAATTGGGTTTTGTATGAATTGTATTTTACTAATTTGGATTATTAACTTTCTCCAATTTGACGAATTTATCCTAGTCAATTTGGCTAGTTTCCGATCATTGTCTGCACTCTGCGGTTAATATTTTTTTAGCAATTTATTACTTAATGCATTCATATGAAGTGTTTTCTTTGTAGGGAGCTAAGGCTTCTTAAATGGCATATTCTCATTGTTCGGATGCTTTCCTGTGCAATCTGTTATCTGTGATTACCTATGTTGTTCAATTGTTGAAGTGGCTTTCCTGTGCATATTCTCATATTGATGCTTCTGCTAACAAGTACTGAGAGTGCAATCTGTTATCTGTGCTTTCCTGTGCATTAGTTGTTGAAGTGTCAATTGTTAAAGTGGCTTTGTCAATCAGTATTCGAAATGTGGATGACATTTAACTTGTTTTATTCCAGGTTGTGGTTATGGATTCTTCTAACGCATCCAATTCGAACAACTCAAACACTACATGTGGGTCAATGCTGCCTCAATCTTCTACTCAGACTCAAGCTAAAGATCCAGCATGGAAATGGGCTAAATGCAAAGATCCTTCATTTCCGAAGATCTTAAGTTGTGTTCTTTGTAACAAAGAAATGCGTGGTGGTGGAATTACTAGGCTTAAGGAGCATCTCGCACAAGTCAAGGGGAATGTTTCGTCATGTTTGAAAGCAACAGTTGAAGTTATAAATGAAATTAGACTTAATAACAATATAAAGAAGTTAAAGAAAGCTAATAGGGAGCGTATTGATGCTATGCATCGTCGTACAGATGTATGTAAAGTCTGATGATGATACTGATAATGAGGTACAAGAAGTTGAAAAGGATTCCAACATGGGCAGTGGCAGTGGAAGTGGTAGTCAAGTAGCTGTTCAGAGTCATAGAAAGAGAAAATTCTGGAGACAAAGTAATTGTAGGGGTCCAATGGATGTACTCATGCAGACAGATCACCAGAAAACTCAGCAATCTACTCTTGATAAAAATAGTTCAGTGAAAGAGAAGTTACTGAAAGATGCATGGAAAAGCATTTCAGCTTGGATGACTGAGAATTCGATATCTTTTAATATTGTTCGTTGTCCAACTTTCCAAGAAATGATCTATGCAATTGGTGAATATGGGAAAGGTATGTAATGCTCCTAGTAATCTGCTTGTGTGTTGTTTTATTTGTATTCTTCTTATCCACGAGGTTGGATATTTCTTGTGTTACTTATGGTTTATGTTTTTTATTTTGATGTTAGCTATGCCCGCGCCATCTTACCATCATATTCGTACAAATCTTTTCAAGGAAAAGTTAGAAGAAATGAAGAAGTTTGTTGATACATTTAAGGTACATTGGAAGAGGTATGGATGTTCTATTATGTCTGATGGCTGGTCAGATGGGAAAAAGCGTCATCTTATTAACTTTTTGGTGAATTTTCCGAAAGGGTCAGTTTTCTTGAAGTCCGTAGATGCGTCAAACAGAACCAATGATGCTGATTTCATACATCGGCTTGTAAAGGAGGTAATTGATGATGTTGGGAAAGAAAATGTAATTCAGTTCATTACCGATAATGGTTCAAACTTTAAAAAGGCTGGGAAGGATTTAATGCTTGAATACCCAAATCTATTTTGGACTCCTTGTGGTGCTCATTGTGTCCAGTTGATGCTAGAAGAATTTGGTGATAATCTTATATGAATCAAGAGAGTCGTAATTCTAGGTTAAAGCCTTGTTACCTACATTTATGCTCATTTTCAAGTATTATGCTTAATGAGGGATATGACAGGTAGAGACTTACATAGGTCTACAAAGACTAGATTTACAACTCAGTATTATACTCTAGAAAGTATTCAAAAGTATAAAACCCCTTCACAAATGATGTTTGTGAATGATAGGTGGGAAAAAACTAGATTTTCAAAAGAAAATGTTGGAATTAATGCACTTAAAATTGTCACAAGTAGTACATTTTGGGAAGATGTTGATTATGCTTGTAGTGTGTTGAGGCCTTTAGTTAAGGTTGTAAGGTTAGTGAATATTGAGCGCAAACCTACAATGCCTTCTTTTTTATGATGCAACGAGAATAGCAAGGGATCAACTAGAGGAGAATTTCAGATAAGATGATGATACTTGGGCTGTAATTAAGGCTTGCTTTCAGAAAAGATGGAAGAATAACTTTAACCATGCTCTACATTGTGCGTCCTACTATTTGAATCCTTCCATATTCTACAATATTGAACCTTATGAAATGGATAATAATGAAAAGTACATAGAAATCAAAAGGGGGCTTCATACAGCAATGGGAAGGCTTATACCCAATGAAGATGAACTTGAACTAGCTACAAGTGAATTGATAAAGTATACTGATGTTGTTGGGGTCTTGGGAACTTCGCCTTGCAAAAAAGAAGAACCAAGGATCAACCTCGTAAGTTTGTTCACTCTGTAAGTTTAAATTTTTATTACATTTGTATTGGATAGCATTTATAACAGATGAGTGGTGGATTACTTTTATAACAGATGAGTGGTGGATTACTTTTGTAGGAATTGATGCGCCAAACCTACAAAAATTTGCAATCATAGTATTGAGTCTTACTTGTTCTGCTTCCCCATGTGAGCGAAACTGGAGCACATTTCAAAATGTAAGTATTCTAATCTTTTGAACTGATTAGTAATATTCTGAATATACATGAACCTTGCATTTCCAGCACCTAAATTTTGAATTACTTGGTTGTGCATGTTGTATTACTGTTAGCCTGCAGACCCCTATGTTCTTATGACAACAAGCAACAAAGAAATTAGCCTGTGCTTAATATTAAATATTTTAGTTGAATTACTTATGTTTGTATTTCAGTTGCATATTTAGCCATTTATCTTTCGTATTTCAGTTGCACTCGAAAAAACGAAATCGCATAAAGCAGCAGAAATTGAATGATAGTGTCTTTATCCAATACAATAAGAAATTTCAGCGTCGTTTCATAGAAATCCAAAAATATAACGATGATGATAAAGATCATGATCCTATTTTCCTGGAGGACCATGATGAAAATGATGAATGGTTGGCTTTACAAAATTTGAATGAATTGGATGTGGAAGGTGTTAATGTAACTTTTGGTGATTTGCAAGAAACAATTGGTGAAGAACGTGGGACAGTTGGTAGTAGAGGTGCATGTAGTTCTCGAGGCAAGTATGTGTTTCCAACTAACTCGGAATACGATGGATATGATACTGATGAATTGATGTTGGACACTGAAAGAGGGATACTCTGTGGAGTCGGGAATGATGGAGTTACTCCAGATGATGATATTTATGATGATTCATACTATCTTGATTAGAATTCTAATGTCCTTGTTTAATTAACATTTTGGATAATGAACTGAAATTGTACTTCTCTTTCTTGTGTTTTCACTTTTGTTCACCAAAGACTTCTAAGATCAGTGAAGTGTTTCCACTGTTGTGCTTTCTTAACGAGTATTTGTTATTGGTTAATTTGATAGTATTTCATTATATTTTTAACATATGTATTAATTATATGTATAAAAGTTGGAACCGAGATTATACCGAGATTTGGAAACGGAATCTCCCCGAGACAGCGTTGTACCAGTATCTCACTCGGGACCGAGACAAACCGGAATCCGAGATCAACTACATTGGGTTAAAATAATTGATTTTTCAGTTGGAAACAAGTGGAACAAGACAGTACAATCAATAATAAAAGGAGAAAAGCTTACTTTGAGGTGCATTCCATTCTCATTGACATGGATTCTTCACAAGACTATATATATCTTGGGAGACCCATGGAAGAAGAATCCATCATGGAAACTCTTGTAAAGTGGGATTAGATTCGTCTAATAGGGATTACCTCTCTATGTTAAATAATTCCCAGCTAGGTACTTGGTAATTGATACCGGAGAAGGTTATTTAATAATGACATGAAGCATATTTCCCAAATTCAGGAGAAAGCGATTTCAGCGAATGAATAGACATGAGAAATCATTATTGTTAAACTTAAGCAGCTAAAGGTTTTGGAGCTAGAATTAAGTAAAATTCGTTCTTCTATTTCATAGTGCTTCCTCTAGTGCATTACTACTATTCTAGTACTACTTTTATTGGTCATTTTATTTTGTACATATATAAGATTAAAAATTTAACAAATTTATTTTCAGTAGTAAATGGAGATATCTCGTTGTATGTAAATGAAACAATGTAACAACTTCATTTAACTCTTCAAAAATTCTGCAGGCATCAGATTTATCTCATAAAGAAACAAGAATACAAGCCATGGAAACCAAGACACAAATGCAAAACTTGAATTAATCTTAATTTATTCTCAGGATAGCAAATACAAAAATTAGATCTTTCACTTCGAAAATAAAAATAAAAAACCAAATATGTAGCATTGGATAACGTTCCATGGTCCACGACCACGAGGTTGTTCTATGATAAATTCCTCACCCACCAGATCCGATTCGACCAGTTGTGAAATTTTGAGAAAAAAAATGTTAAAATTTTGAGAGGAAAAATTATTGTGAAAGACAAGTTGTAGGTGTATTGATTGATGTTTCTGTTTCTATTGACGGATCATGAAGAAGAACATAACACAGATCAGATCTGTTGTTTTTTTTATTTTTATTTTTTTGAAGGTTAGGGTTTGGGTCTTTTTCCTCGGCTGCCACAAATGAAGGCTGAAATAGATTGAGGAAACTTATTCTATTTATAAAGGCTTACAATCCAGCCCATTCGGATTAGGGTTAAAGGCTGACCGTCGATTTTCTATCACAAACACAGATGAAGGCAGCAATAGGGGTGAGCAACGGACGGACGGTTGCGGATTAGGGGTCACCCGCAATCAAACCATCAAAGTTGCGGATTTGGAAAATTGAACCGTGACCGGCCCAATCACCCGCGGATTTTCCGCGGATAATGCGGACCGGTTGCGGATTAACCGCGGATTTAGAAGGGAAATTTTTTTTTTATGTTAGCACAAGGTAGTCCAACTTGTTATCGATAACTTGCCATTGTCAGAGAGCTCATTTGGCTAGAAGACATGGAACTTGGAACTTCCAAGTTGGAAGGATGAATAAACGAACATGATGTTTTGAAGCCCATCCCATCAGATTATTGTTTATGTGTAAGAATGAATGAGAAATGAGAATGATTGGGCCGGCCTAAAACCTCTTATTAACACATACTCAGCGGACTTTATTAACTAGGCTTTATCCTTAGTAATTTTATTAAGTTCTCTTATTACCTTGCGGTGCGGGTGAATCCGCGGATTTGCAAAACCAACCGCACCCAAACCGCTAAAATGTGCGGATTTAAGAATCCCACCCGTGTCCGGCCCATACGTCTTTCGGTTTGGGTCAAATCCGCAATTTTGCGGACGGTTGCGGATGAAATCCGCGGTTCCGGTTTTTTTGCTCAGCCCTAGGCAGCAATGAAATGAGGAAATCTTGTTTACTTATAAGGGCTTGCAGACCTAGCCCGTTATGATTAGGGTTAAAGGCTGACCGGAGATGTGTTTTTTAACGGCTAACACGGATCTTATGACTGACCCTAATTGCTGACCCAAGTGCTCTTTAACTGACCGTATTCTATGTTGGAGATCTACTTAAAATGAAGCATCCTGGGGCAAAGTGTGTTTCTGCCTTCTGCTTTCTTTCCTTCTAAAACAGAGAATTTAGTTACTACCAAACTTGAATGCCTTCGAATTAACCGACCAGCAAGATATGTGCCTCTGCTACTGTCGCCGCCATTCGCCCATTGTTAGTAGTGTTGAAGACTTAGAAGTATGACACGGGCCAAAGCTGGTTGGAAATTATGCGAAAATTGATACTCAGTCACTGAAACTTCCAATAACAGCTTGTAAAATTGTACTTTCGGGAAGCACACATAATTTAACCTCATATCTCATGGATGAAATGGAAACAACAGAAAATAACAGAGGTAAAAAGAAAAAGATAACTGACAGACAGACAGACAGAAAAGAAAGAGCATAAACTCGAAATAGGTTCATGATTAGTAACACCACAGGCTGTTTGACCAGAAAATGTGGTGGCACCTAACACATTGTAGATGGCATCAGTAATGTTCTCGAGTTGCTTATCTTCTCTCCCGTCATTTCTCTTCCTTCTGACACGGGGTTATGATGTTGCTCTGCTGGGACATTCTCCACTTATATGGATTTCAGTTTGCACAGCCATTTGTATCCCTGTATAAATTATACAACCGGATTTCCTGGTTACTCATCGGACTATGGTTCTACTGTTTGACTTTGTCAATCCCTCCAGAATTCTGTACATCCATCGATCCAACATTCCTGATGATGTCCAAATGAAATACAGAAATTTATTTGATAATCAGCAGCAAGGAAATAGGCAAGCAAAATACGCAGGACCAACATGGAAATAACAGTACCTAAACACAAAGCACTAAAAGTTAAACTCTTGCTTGAAAGTAACGATGCAAGCAATAGACCAGTCAAGCAATAGACCAGTCGGGTGAGTTATGCAATTAACATGTTTAACGGCTTCCATTCAGTTTCACCACAAAGAAACAAAATGGGGAAATGTGTCAAACACGAACCTGTTAGAGCAAATGTACCACCGAGAACAGCACAAAGCCTAGTGATAAAATGGAGAAAACTGCGACGCTCTTCTCTAATTGTCACAGTGATTGGTGAAAGATCATACAAAAAGTAAACAGCTGCACCAAATAACAAAAGACAACAAAAACGGAAGAGATGAGACATTTCACTTGCAAAATAAAAAATGTTTTGGTTTAGCAAAAGAATAAGTGACAACTAACCTGGCCAATTTCTATCCAGCTCATTTATGGGGCTAAAGTATTCAGTTACAGAAAATTGATTAGTCGGTATTACGTCTTTTGAGAGATACCGGAATTCTGTTGGAACAACCTACACACAACAAAACCAAATAAATTAGCCAGCAATATTAAAGAGACTTGCACCTTCAACTGCAGTAATTAGTTAAGAAACATGTGTCCTAAATTAATTTGGGTCTCAATGGTAGATACAATTCAAGTTTTAGTTTGAACACCATAATACAGGATACGAATACGTTAATAAAAGAATCATATTTCTAACAGAGAAATTAGGTAAATAATAAAGTAGATCAAACTTTATGCAGATGTAACTCGACGGATATTTGCCAAGCATGCGAATTAAATTCTGAAAGTGTGTAAAGCGTCTAGGTCATCACGAAACCATTTTCCTTTTTCACGGGACAAACGATTTGTGAGACAACAGTAATACTTAAAAGATTGCCAGAGTTCAGCAAATAAAAAAGACTGTGAGTACTCCAGATTCACACACCTTTATATAATACTTGAAGGTTCCACTTGCACCGCGTAAAATCCTTGAAGTCTCATCGAGTGGGTTATGAATTCCTGGGTACTTGGGCCCGAAAGACAAGTCATGAATCACGTGACTTACATTCACATGAGTAGGACCCCCAAAAATCTGTTAATAAAAATGTATAAGCACGGGAAAAAGGAAGCAAAACCATACAGAGTGAAAAATAGGCAAAGAGGCAGCAACTAACCAGAGAGTATGAAAAGAAATTTAACTTAAAAAATCTCCAGCATATTTTCACTCACAAGAGGAGAGAGCCTTGTCATGTATCTTAGAAACTACACTTTCTTATTTGACCCAACTTACAGGTTTTCTTAATGCTGTATATATTACAGGACGAGTCTACGCCCATGTTTTTCTTTCTAATACAGATTTCAAAACAGTCTCAACTGGCTTTTAAAACCCGGTGTTCCCTGATCCAATTGATTAATACTTGTGTTGTGATAATTATTCGAAGTTAAGTTCAACTTTGTTGCCTCAAAAGGGTTTAAAATAGAAAGTTGACCACCTAGATACTATCGACAGTCGACACACAGTAGCTGAGTTGGCCAAGTTTTAGAAATATGCACTAAAAACTAGATTTCCAAAGTAAAATAGGATCTCCATTCAAAGGCTAAGAAAAAATATGATATTGTGAGAACTTATAACTTCAACAAGACCTAACTAACAAATGGTCGACGGCTAAGTAAAAACCTCGTGGCTTTCCTGGAGATGAAAGATCTCATCAGCAGGATGATAGCCAACAAGTACACTAACAGTCCAACATATGCTAGACACTACATGATCCTTATATATCCTGATGTTAGGAAATTTGACCTGTTGAGCAACAAAAATATTTAGGCCATGAACTGAAATATGAAAGTTCCCAGCAACCCTTTGGACATCTAAGGCTCCATAAACCTGCAGGAAAGTGATAGAAGTTTAGCAGACCGCACAAAACGGAAGATAATATCAGAATCCTTAACCATTTATTACATACCCGGCAACCCTCCCCATTCGCTATTGCTTCTTTCACCTTCTTGACCATTTTTTCAGCATCTTGATCAAATCCATGACCATGAGGTTTGTGCGCAGAATCAACTTCACCCTCATGATCCTTACCATCATCTGGTTAAGCAATAGCAAAAGAAAACTCCTCAGCACGTTGTGCAACGAATGTCTTCTACACGTTGACATACGCCTTGCACCATTAAAACAACTTACCAAAGTCTAAGAAAAAAAATTCAGAATTAAAAAATGGTGCCTTCAACATTGAGTCTGGGTAAATAAGATGCACCATAAAGATTAATTAGAGCAAATTTGTACCTACACGTGCTAGTCAACATGCAGTCAAACAAATATGCAGGAAATTGCAAGCAACACTTGTTTCAAAAAGTGTCATGCCACCCATTACCGTGCACACTTCTCTGCTAAATATTAAACAGCCATACACACCTTAATAATTTAAAGCACGGTTTATATTATTTGAGGTTTGTGTGCAATGAGTATAAGTGTTGGTATTTGATATGAATGCAAATATGCCAGGAACTTTTTTGAGTCAAAAAATATGAAGAAGAAAAAAAAAGCATATACACGTACTAATAGAAATTGTAGAGGATTCAAATATTAACACAAGCAAGAAAGCAAAGAGATGACTATTGGTAAAAAAAAGATCTGGTCATAGAGTTAAAGTTAAGTAAGATTTATAACTTTTGCACCATAAACGCATAAAATATAGAACATGGTGACATCAATCCTCTTCAATTGTCATTTTTGGTTTTAACATAAAAAACATCACATCATTCCCCGTCTAATGTTGGCTATTCTTCAAACTCAATAAAGCTGTCAGAGAATTTCCAGGTATGACCTTATTGAGAACTGTGAACAGATATTGATGGATATGTCTAACGATTAGTAAAAAAATGACTACTATCAACGGTATACTGGATAAAGAAAAAACGATTCTTAGGCTTATCAAATCTCAATGTTTAGTAACTCTCCTGAAACCTGAAGTGTGAGTAACTCTCCCTCACAGGAAATCTATACTTACATGAAGTGATACTCACAATGCCCAACAAAGAAAACAAAAGGTAATTAATAATAAAAATCAAGCAAATAACTATTAGAGTGAAAGGAAGCCAGCAGGAAATTACTGTGTTTGTGATTTGTGTGCTCCTTCTCAACGAGATCAGACAAGTATTCGGTACCAATTATATGTCCAGCACTATTCAAACGAAGCTGTAAGAAATTTCACAATTGATTAGCCAGGGGAGCAATAGGTGAAGTCAAGCTAACCGAGGAAAACAAAAAAGAAGAAGATAAAAGCAAGCATACAGACAGACAGTGAACTGCTTAAAAAGAAGGTAGAAGCAAGCATAAAAACAGACAGTGAATTGCATGCTCCTTTACTTATATAAAAATGGGAAACTAGCACACCATAAGTGGAGCAGGTCCACCTGTAACTCTGCCAGACCTGTAGTCCATTTATGGAAACAATGTTGGAATACATATGATGTCTGGATGTAAATCCTACAAAAATCAGTCGCTATTCTCTGATGCATCATTTGAATTTTTTTCCCATAGAATTCATAGCTCAACAATAAAACCAACATGCTTCATTTTTTAGCAATAGCTCTCATCGGGATACAGGTAAACCAAATTCTGTGCTCCTGATCCCTTGAATTATGTCATTACTGTCTAGTTTCACCACATATGTTGTTGGCTAACAGCTGAATAAAAAATGATTAGTGACCATATTATTATAAACGTCCAGAATTGCTGAACATGAAATCAAATGCATCCTTCCCTGACAGAATTACTTTGATACAATCCATCAGAAAGATGATAGGCCATAGGAGCCATTCATGCACTTCTTAAAAGTTTGCATTTGTTTCAAACTCAGATTTACCCCCTCTAATAAATCTATCTCTAAGAGTTCTAGATGTTTAGGGAGGATTATTGCACAATAGTTGGGATCTGACAATATAAGCAGAATGATGCATGCCTAAATTTAAATTTTGAAATTTCATACAGAAGTTTATACCAAGCTAGACTGAGGCAGGAAAAAAGTAAGATTCTTACTTTCCATATGTTCGTATCCAGGTCCACCTCATGTTTGCCCGACATATCAATCGCATCCACGCTAACAACTGGAGAGGAAAAGAGAACAACAACCAAAGGGAACTGTAAATTGAGAGCTGGATATTTCATTAACAACGGAATTTGCTGATTTGATGCAATCTTGAAAAGTAGAGAAGCAAAAGAAAACCCGCTAACCATCACAAGGCAATGAAGGGAAGGTCATGTTTATATGGATTGGAAGATTTTCTCCACGCTTCAAATCTACAGACATCTGTCCATAACATGCAAGTTACAGCAAGAAAATTATACATAGACCCTTAAATAAACAGACAGTGAGGTGAATATAATCTACTGAAGCATATAGAATTGATCAAAGATAGTTACCAACCTGATGAACGGTATATGTTGTAAGATAATACTTCAGCTCATGCAAGAACAATGTAGCCATTATGACCAGACCAATTATGGAGACTACAAGCAAGTAGAAAATGAGAAAGAGTATTAAAAAGCACATTACTGATAAAGCGGCTAACGAAATGACAAACAAAGTATTAGAATATCGTTCTCCTGTAATGCTATTTAGCACAAGCACGTGCTTACTCCAGAATGACCAAATGAAAGAGGATAACAATCCAGCTTATTATTTTCTGAATTACAATATACCCCCACATATATCGACAGGTTTCGACTGGATCTAATAATGTAAAGAAAGATTGCACAACAGCTTTCATAATATTGTACATTGACTTCTATAGATAAGGCAACTAATTGATGAGTGCTCAATAAGCAATAAATGAATTAGGTCATAGTAAAAAAGAAGAAGAAAGTAACCAGTGTCTATCATAAGTTTAAAACCCGTATATCTTCATTTTCTAGTTCAAATTGTGGGCAGTTGCATTATAATAGTGTTTTCGTCTTTACCAGTACATCCAAATCAATGTCTTCTACACCTATTACGATCTTGATACCCAACTAATAATACATGTTTCAAGATAAACAAACAAAACACAATCGCAAACGAGACTTCAACTTGTTTAATAAGACCCAGTTTCCAAGTAGTTGAATAACAAAACAAGTACCAAGTAATGACACAGTTGATGCAGGAGCATCAGCCCTTTTCTAAGCAGAGTCGGGGGAAACTTGGACCCTCTGTCATAAAGGGATTCTTTTGGCCTCAAACTCCAAACACAATGACGAAGGGGCGTATTTCTATCCGCTTATATCTGTTTGATTATGTCATTCTATTGTTTTACTTCTAAAAAACCCACTACACAAGCTGGTGGGCATATGACCCTACATGTTTATACTCAAAAGGAAAAATTGAACAGATACTAACAATTTCATCCTATAAGGCAATCCTACTTCCATGGAAAAACAGTAAAAAAATAAACAAATGAAATTTTCCTTGCTGAATTTTCATTAACATCTCCAGAAAACGAAAGAATATAAGTTTAGGATTTGGATTACACATACCAACAGCTCCAGACTGAGTCTTCTGCAACAAATGATCTTCTGCACGAGGAAACGCATCTAGACTCTTCAGAGCGTGTTTCACACCCATCTTCATCATTCCTACTATTCCAAACCAAATTATAATCAGAAAATTATTCAAATTTGCAACATAAAAATACAGAAATCACTGTCTAAAACCAGCAATTTTGAATTTGGTTGTAAAACGAAAACCTCAATTGTGTAATAAAGAATCAAATGAAAGTGATACGAACAAATTTCACTAACAACATCCAGATCAAGAAACCCTAATTCGGAAAGGATATGGGAATTGAGGGGAAAAGATTACCGATAAGGTTGGATCGATCTGGGGAGAAAGATCGAAACTTTTTTTTTTGAAATCTCTCTGAAACTAAAGTTGGGAGGAGGAGGAGGTGTTTTAGGTTGAAGTTCGATTTGGTCGGAGATTTTGTGGGTATTTCCGTAGTCAATGGTTGACCCCGCAAAAGTCAAGGTGATGAAAATGGGCAATTTTTCTTCTTCCATGACAGGCCTAATCATTTTCTAAGCCCATCTTATTATCTTGATGATAAGTTAGATAGGTGGTTCAGTCTTCATTTACCTTTTGTTGATGAAGTTCACCAAGAGTTTCGGTTGATCTTCGGCTTCAAACGGTAGAATGCAAGATGACTGCCGTGATCCACTATTTCTCAACTACAATTCTATCCTAGTCCGAGACTTAGCTAATTGTAAACTACAAGATATAGTTTTGACAACTAAATTTGACAACAAGCTTGAGATAGCAACACTTGTGAGTTCGACCTAGCAATGCTCAGAAAAAATAATAATAATGCATCACATTTATTATTTTCTTAATTATTTTATTTATCTTTTCAATTTCTCTTAATTTTATTTACTACTAAAACTAATTAGGTTATTCTATTTCAACCCAAACTTTTAATTCAAGTAACCCACCTAGACTAAAGAATGACAAACAATAACCTAAGATAACTCGGTTAAAATCCAACCTGGAACATTAATTAAAAAGACAGGGTATTACATTATAACACCCTTTAAAGAAATTTGGTTCTGAAATTTAGAATATGCCTATTGTAGATGCATTTTACTACAAACTACATCCAAAGGATAGAAACGTACTACTCTTCTCAAATGAAAGTAAACACTCAACAATGAACACAAGATATACGTGGTTCGGTATGATTACTTACGTCCACGGGGGTGAAATGATGAATCTTATTACTTCAAGGTGTTACAAAGGTGTTGATCTTAGTTGGTTTTATTTACAAGATGAACTTACTTCTCACTCACTTCTTCCTAGTGTTTACTCAAGTTTCTCTCTCTTCCTCTCCCAAAATTACAACCTCCCTTTCATGAATACAAGTCCCTTTATTTATAGGAGAAGTTCCATACACCCAAGTTAAGGTGTTGGTCATGTTACATCAATTCAGCAGTTCTGTGGTCGGACCGACTTATGTCGCCTTACATGGCCGATGTATCTTGACTCTTCGCCTGTCTTTCGTCCGAGCCGACCTCTCCAGATGCTCTCTTGACACGATGTCGCCTGTTTCTGAATGTTGCCCGTCTTTGACCGTTGCTTTTATGGTTAGCCGATGTGTCCCCTACTTTCTTATCTGTTTGACCATAGCACCTCGTTTGTCCCGCCGCGTCTTGTCATGTCAGCTTTGTCAGAAGCCTGAATCAAGTCTTATCCGACAGCTGTAGAGCGATCACGCCCGATCCACGTGGCTCCTGAAATCTCGCGCCACTAATCTTCATTCCATGCTTCGCGTCTTTTCGTGTTTAGGTGCACCAGGCCTAGGATGTTGCCACCTGGATCTGTGTATAATTTACACCTACACCTATAATCTCAAAAAAAAATAAAAAAATAAAAAAACAAATTTGAAAATGCAGTCCAGCAAACAATTAGACATTCAAATCAATTTTACAAAGCCATGATACAACTAGTTAGATGAAACAATTAATACAACACTCAAATCTGACAAGCATGAATATCAACATACGAAACAATTTATTTACACTACCATTCAAGATCTAAAGCCTAGAGCTCTGATACCAACTTGTAATACCCTGAGTTCCGGACCGGGGTCAAACTCGTATGGAGATCCGAAATCGAAACGTTACGGATCGAAAAGAGATTTATGAATATAACCCTTCTAATTTATTTATTACAACAAACATAATTCAATTTTTCTAACATGAATTTAAACATATGAATTCATTAATCATTTTTAACAACATTTTTAACCAGACTTATTAATTCAAATTACATTTCAAGCAATACAATAATAGAATAGAATAACTAAACTAACTTCATAATTTCCACTTCCAACTTCCATAAATTTGCAAGGAATGTCAATCGGGGTGAGATGATAGCTCAATAGAATGCACCCCCACTCTCTAAATATGCGAAAAATATCAATCAATCAAAGAGAACATACAACAAGAGACTTTACACAACTTCGATGATTCAAATATATGTTCAATTAACAAGCTCACAATATCAATAATATTTTAGACAAATAATCAAATTTATGATTCAATACATCATTGATTCACAACACAATTATGTTTTCAATAGTTCATCTATTTGAATTTAGCTTGTAAATTCATAATTCATCCATTTAAGTTTCAACGCATGGGTTCATAACACCAATTATGTTTCCGAAAAATCAATTGATCTAGATTTCAACACATGATTCACAAATTACTATTATCACCAATAAACCATGAGTCCACGATACGAAAACATTGGTTCGTACACCCACTTATATATCGTTTACCGGAATGGACTTCTGCCATCGATGGTCAGGAATAAAATTCCTATGGGGATCATACCCATTTTCTCTCGGGGATCATTACCCGTTTCATTTTCGTTATCCGGAATGAACAACTCCATCGATGGCCAGGAAACATAAGTTCTTACATGGGGATCATTACCCATTTAACTCTCGGGGATCATTACGTGTCGTTATCTTGAAACCATATTTCTTCTAAGGGTAAAACATGAACTCATTTATTAATTTTAATCTTTTTTTACTTTTTTTACAATCAATGTAAGAAACCATGGCTTAACAACATATAACAAACAACAAGAGTTTCTTTCAAGCGTTTATGCAAATAAGTTAACTGCGGATATTTTACATGATATGTCTCAGGGTGATTATTTTATCCGATCTTTATAAAAATTTAAAAGAACATGCATAACTCAACACACAACCGCATATATCCAAATGTCGCAGTAAACCAACGGTTGAAATAAAAGATATTGAATTTACAATAACATCCTAAAAACTACGCAAATTACATATTATTACCAAAAAATTCATAGTAACCTAAAATTGAGCAAATCCAGCTCACAATGAAAGATAACATACACATATATAACTTTTATTAAGATCACAAATCATTCTGACATAATTAAGGTTACCTAAATAAGGAAAAAACATGATAAAGAGAAATTATATAGAATTTTCAGAAATTATAATCTAAATTGCAAGAAACATTCAACAGTAAATTTACAATAGATTATTCTCAAATTTGAACTAGTAATACCCCATCATGTTATCTATCAAAAGAACAAGTTTGGTCATCATTCCAATACACATAGTTATACGAATAAATTTCTGAAACCTAATAATACAAAATCATACAAGAAAACTCATGAAGAAAAACACCAAAAGAGAAAGGGTGTAGCATTCTACCTCTCAATTGCTACAAACCCCTACTAATTTCCTTTATCCTTCTTCTCTAAAAAAAAATCTCTAGCTTCATCTTCCTGTCCTTGTCATTTTCTTTAGTTTAAGTTAAAACTCTTTATTTTCTTTTCACCCTATTTCCATTGTAAACCATACACTAATGTCAATATTAATATATCTCTCATATCAATAATAATAATAAATCACATTTGTTATTTTTCTTAATTATTTTATTTATCTTTTCAATTTCTTTTAATTTTATTTATTGTTAAAACTAATTAG
The DNA here is from genome assembly GCA_023529315.1 of Papaver bracteatum. Taxonomy (NCBI): domain Eukaryota; kingdom Viridiplantae; phylum Streptophyta; class Magnoliopsida; order Ranunculales; family Papaveraceae; genus Papaver; species Papaver bracteatum. The sequence goes on from JAJJWX010001004.1 coordinate 243,337, forward strand.
GTTATTCTATTACAACCCAAACTTTCTAGTCCAAGCAACTCACCTAGACTAAGGAATAAGAAACAATTAACTAAGCTAACTCGGTTAAAATCTGACCTGCAACGGTAACTAAAAATACATGGTATTACATAATTAGAGCTTTTCCTCAAATATCAGAATGAACAAGATCAAATGGTGCAGAGGAAATAGTGGTATTGTTGTTAAAAGATAGTGTCGGTTATTTAAGCAACTTACAATCAATGCATAAAGGTGAGTTGTTCATAATAAACCATCATTAATCATATAGGAAATATACACGAAGTTTACAAAATTGATTTAGAAAGTGAGATAATCCTGGAGGTGGTTGCATGTACACTTCTTATTGAAGATATCCATGAAGAAATGTATTCATAACATCCATTTGATGAAGGTCCCATCCACGGGAAGAAGCAACAACGGGGGAAAAAGTTTCTTCATAATAGATTTCATACTCTTGAGTATATCCCTTATCAACGAGTCGAGACTTATATCGTTCCATCAAACCATCATCCTTTGTCTTTATCGTATATACCCATCTGCATCCAACTATATATTTTCCAGGTGGAAAATCTACCATGTCCTGTGTATTAGCTCTATCAAATGAAGTTAACTCCTTTAACATTGAATGTTGCCAAACCGGAATGACTGATGCTTTCCTGTAAGATTTAGGTTAATGAAGAGGTAAAATAGTAGATAAATAACAGTGATAATCAGACAACTTTGCTGGTGGATGTCGAACATGAGGAGGCAAAACAAATGCATCAGAAATTATATATGCTTCGGAATAAGCATTATTGTTACATTGTGGAGAAGGCTCAGAGTTAGACGACGAAACTTCTGAAGGTGATGCGGTATCAGGAATAAAGGAAGAAGTGCTAATAGAAGCATCAGGAATACTAACAGTTGTAGATTCAGAGGAATCTTCAAATTGATCCATGTATGTGAAATTTTCATAGGATGATGACTTACTATTTGGAAGAGACCAAAATGGTATCTTCTCCCAAAATGTATCATGTCAAGAGATATGCAATTTCCAACTTTATGGATCATAGCAGTGATATCCTTTTTGTTGAATATTTTACCCTAAGAATACGTAGATAACATTCTTCTTACTCAATTTATTATGTTCGCTCGGGTAAAAGTATAAAACATGTTGACCCAAAAGTACGAAGCCCAGAGTAAACATGTAAGTATCCATAAAGGCGTTCATATGGAGAAACTCCCCCAATAATTGTGGTTGGTATCCTATTTATTGTATAAACAATAGTAAGAGAGGATTCCCCCAAAAAGTTGGAATGAACAGATGAAGAAATCAATTGTGTAAGAGCATTTTTGATAATATGACGGTGTTTTCTCTCTGCAACACCATTTTGTTGTGGAGTCTCTATACAAGATAACTGGAGTAAAGTACCTTCTGATTTTAGGATGTATTTAATAGGAGTTAATTCCATGGAATTAGCAATCTTTCCACGGAAATAACGTGTTTTCCGTCGTTTGGTCGAAAATATATTTCTATGGAATTGTAATAAAAGCGTGGCCTAAAGTATGTTTTAAACTCAATTATGTGGAATTCCATGGAAAGATCTTTCCTTGCCTCCCCCAAGGAAATAATTCCATGGAATTAATTCCTTTCTATGTTATCATACACAGCCTTAGAAAATTTATGAATGGGTCTGATATATACTTTCCTGCTTGATCGGCACGAAAGATCTTAATAGCTTTTGAAAATTGGGTTTTCACTATGTTAGCAAATTTAATTTATATTTTCAAGAACTCCGATCTTGAATGAAATAAATAAATCCATGTATAACGAGAATAGTCATTAATAAATATAACATAGTATGAGGCTTATCCTTTGGTTGGAATTGGTGATTTCCCCCAAACATCAAAATGAACAAGATCAAAAGGTGCTTCAGAAGAAGTTTTGCTTTGACATAAGAGAGAGCAGGTTTTTTTGCCAACTTACAAGAAATGTAATGGGGTTCTTTATCTTATTTTTTGCTTCCTAGCAAACCTTTACTGATCATGTAAAAAAGACGAGGGAACGAAACGTGTCCAAGTCGAGAATGAAAATACATAAAAGTAGATAAACTATGTGACGATGCATAAAAAAAAGATGTACCCAACCGTTTGGGTATCTGTAATATGTCGAGGAGAAATAACCTGCCTAATCTACGACTTATTACAACTTGTTTTCTTGTTAAGTGATCCCGAATAACACAACCACAAACTGAAAGTACAGTGTCAAAACCCTGAATACATAGTTGTCTTGGTGATGTAAGATTCATTGTAATCTTGGGAACAAGTAAAACATTGGGAACATTAATTTATTTTCCTACTTTGACTACACCAATATGATTAGCATTAAGACATGTTCCATATGTTGTATGGATTTTATGAGAAGTAATTAGAATTAAATATTCAAAATTACGTGAATCATAAGTCATATGATTAGATTCCCCTGAATCAAGAAACCAACCGATTGAAAAAATTGTCGAAGGAACCGAAAGAACGGAAAAGATGATAGAACAATCACCAAAGGACAATGTCTGTAAAATCATACCTTGTATTTCTACTACGCTGGTTGTAGTAAAACCATAAGACTTTAAATAAGAACTTGGTATGATGCAGTTTGTTGGAACTGACGGAGCACACATGGCGATTAATAACTCACTGAAATGAGTCATCTAATGTCAATAGATAAGAAAACCTCCTCACAATACAGAACAATACAAACGAGTAGTATGTTGATGATGCGACAAATAGTATTCTGGCACTAAACTTACTTGGACCATGAACACTGGATTTCAAAATAAAAGACGTTTAGATAATGATATGAATTACAAAATAAAAGATAGAGTACATCAAGATTAGACCTTGGTAATGGATTTCTATTGATAATGACGGGGACTGGATTTGTAAATAAGACTCGATTAATTAATCATCGTATCTAAGTTTGATTTTTGTTAAAGGGGGATCAAAATGTGATTTGAGCAGTGCAAAAATCATTGTCGACTCACTAACTAGGGCCAGCTCGGTGTATTTTCCTGACTCAGACTAAAGTATATATCCTCATGTACCACATGTACTCCTCACACATGTTATAATATTCTATCCTTTTTCTGGAATATATATTGTGAGCTCAAACTGAAAAAACGAATATTTGGAGAATCAGGTAATGAATCAGACTAGGCAAGTGAAATTGTTAATTCGGTATACTTCAGTCGGATGTCAAGATCCAAAACATTAAAGGAGAGGAGAATAATAATAATAAATAAATAAATCAAATTGATGAAACCATATCAAATCAGCCAAGAAAGTGAATGAATCATTTACAGTACGGGATTATGCGTTGCCTGTTGTGATGAGAATTAAACATTCGTCCTATTATCAAATATACAATATATCTTTCTATTTGTATATATTTTTTCATTTCACGTTTTTCCTAAAAATAGTTTTTGAGAAGGGATTGGTACTATCCCAGTTGCTTACGTCCACCACATTAAAGAGTAGCATGAATTGTTTGTTAGAGAATCGTCGAAGTTAGGTTTCTTTGAAGATCTAGTTATATTTTATCCATTGAATCCGAACGTTGACTGATTTCGTGACTATTATCTTTATAGTTGTTATTTTATAAGAAGAAGAAAATACTATTGCTTTGATTTTTTCTGTCCTGTTGCAGCAAGGTTTTCTAGGGTTCTTGAGTTTTTTTCTTTCTTTCTGAGCGAGAAGAATATGATCAAAGTTTTTGCAAGTGTGCTGGGAAAACATGGGGTACATGAGGGTACTTTAGTCTGAGTCGGGAAAATAGACCGAATCGGCCTAGTTAGTGAGTCGACAACGATTTTTGCGCTCCTCGGATCACATTTTTCTCTCCCTTTAACAAAAATCTTAATTTTGGAGCGGATGTCTAAAGTTGGATTGTCTTTGGCTATGATTCGATGACAAGAGTAGTCATGGAATCACAATTTCTATATATATTAACTGTATAAATTACAATGGAGCAATGCTCCTCTTATACAAGAGATAATAGCTGATAAAAAGAAACTATCTTAAAAAAGAAAACTAGTATAATATAGTAACTAAGAAAATGAAACTAGCTAGTATAATACAGTATATGACATATGCATAGAAACTAATATATACCGGAGATATATAGTATATCTCAGAGTAAAGATTAATGGATATTTAAAGATACGTAGAATGCTCTTGAATGATGCCATATTTCTTAACAATAATAATGTCCAAAATTGGGGTCATTCCACTTGTAATTGGAATAGGCAGGAAACGAAAGATCAATGGGTTCACACACGGATTATTAGGTCATATCGTTAATTCTTGTAGTGATCATATCGATCTTGATGTAACTTTCTTTGACAAAGAATGTGTCTATAATTTCATTCAAAATGATTATCTCACCGGCCATATATAAAATTATTGAAGTTTTCATTAGCATATTTTGGTTGTAACGAATAAAATTCATTGTTGATTTTCAATTTGTATAGACTACAACTTTTAAAAAAAAACATTGTGGCTCTTCAAGTCAGTATCTACTATCTAACATGGTGTTCTTGAAATCCAGAAATCATTATGAGTATATGTCCTCGATTTAATTGGATAATAAACTACATAACTTGTTTTCATGTATGAGATAAAAATATTTTTCCCATAATCAGGGGAGACTAGCTGTACACTACTAGATAGTTGGTGCTCATTCACTTAAAAGTTATACCAATTTCTATCCCACCATGATCAAATCGAAAAATGATGTGATTGAATAAACAGGAAAATGTCTCGTTATAATTTTATATAAAGTTTTGCCTCTTGAAGAGAAAAATCCAATTACAAGTAGCATTTTAAAAGAGGCTACAAATAATGTTATAATAACATAGTCTATCAAGTGATGATTCTCATTTTCTAATTAATATCTCTTTATTTGAAGATCGAAAAGATTATAATTCCTATCAAGGGGACTCGTACCAATAATCTTGTGAAAATTTTAAGACATACATGCATACACTTGAGAATTGTGTGGGATCACGACAAGCTAATATGATTGTTGAATATTCATTTATAGTAGTTGCTGAATAATAAATGATGATGGTTGTTAATCCTTATGTAGAGTGATATAGACATATGTGATTGGTTGTTAATACTTTTTGTTCGTACCATGATAAAATTGCAACATACCGGGCCAGAATATTGTCTGGGCCACTATTCAGCTACCATCCAGCCAACCAACACAACCAACCAGCCTACCAACCGAAGTAGCTACCAGCTAGTCCAGTGATCCGTGAAGTCATAACCGGACAATGGTCAAAGTCAACGCCCAGTCAATGGTGAAAAGTCAACACCTGGTCAATGGTCAAAGTCAACCTTAGGTCAATATGCAAAGCCAACCATCGGTCAACTATCGAAGCCAAGTTGTCAGTCGCTCTTCTAGCCAGTTTCCAACCATGTTGATGCCAACCAGTTTCCTTCTAAATATACTGTCGCGCTGCCAGCCAGTCTCCAGCCATGTCTCTAATCAAGGAAGTTTGCCAGTTAAAGAACGATAGTTGCAGTCAACAACAAAAGTCAACCCTTCTAGTCAAAGTCATGGTTGATGGTCAAACCCGCAAGCCATGTCAATTAAGCCCGTTTTTATCGATCTAGTTCAAGAACCCTGAAAGAAGATTCTGCAAGTTTCCGGATGACTTGCTGACCAAGTTACTTGCAGAGGAAGTTTATCTCGAAATTAGGGTTTTACCCATGTATTCAACTGTATAAATAGAGGGTAATCTCAACCCTAAAATAGGACGCCCGGATAGAGAAAAATACACCAGAATACCATAAAAGGGATCAGAAATCTTTGTAACCCATACATCAATAAATATCTCTCTTTATGGGGATTATTCTATGTATGTAGGCAAACCATGTCGAACCACGTTAAATTCTTGTCTATCATCTTTATGCTTATTTTTGGTAAAACCCTAGACCTGATCATCATCACCAAAATCACCGTGTTTCATGCCTGAAAATATTTCTGGGTACAAACATTGGCCGATTAAGGATCTATGAGAAAAATCGTGTTTTCTCATTGAGAAAATTAGTACGTAAAAACTTCATAATCATGTTCGAGAGAAAGCGCTTTTGGACGCCTTCTACAATTACTATTGCGCTTCTAGTTGATCGTGAATCGCTTAGTCCGCTTTTTGATCGCAGATGTCAGTAGGTAGCTTCACTCAGCATTTCTTGAAATTCAAATTGATCGCAGCTATTGCATAAAGACATCTTTGCTTTCAAGCTATTGCGATCCAGATGGTTTGCTCATTACTATCGCAGAGCAAGCTTTTTTACATGGATGTCGCGACCCAGTTTACGATCCAGTCCCGCTACAATTGTGAATTTCAGTTTAAGTCACTGTTGTTATCCTGACGGCATATAAAGATCGATGTCAGATCCAGTAGCACATCCCAGACCGCTGGAGGTCCAATGGCACCAAAATTATATTACCATCTCAACTATTGAGGGATCTCACCAATGATTATCTCCTTTTCGTTCACAATTGCCGCATCCCAGCCTGTAGTAGAAAGCAATTTAATGCCAACAGTTACCGCTACCCAGTTTGGTCGAAAATTACTATCAGTCTGCAAATTCAAGTTTCACTCACAACAACCATCAACAAGGATTCTAGCATAGTGACTGAAAGCATATCTCATCTTCTCCAATAACTGTTACCAGACAAAGTGTTACGCAACTGCTGCAGTTTAGTTTCGCATCTGCAACACGATTTTGATTCAACAGTATAACCAATTTTGATCAACAACTTTACAACTCACTTTCAACAATATAATTGTTTCGCATTAAGCAATGCAATCCAGTTTTCACCTATAACTGTTCCGGTTATCTTTCTCCTGCAATCATTGCACTCCAGTTTCATGCAGCTACTCTTGCACCAAGATCACGCCCATTGCGTACAGTTCATCCTTCAGTCTAGTTTTAGCATACAACAATGGTTCATGCCAGACTGTTGCCCGTCGATCTTCCAATCATAATAGATTCACTTAGGGGTGACTTGATTGTGATTTTTATAAACAACAAAGACAACTTTTTTTACGCTTCAACAACAATAATTCACTCTTGGGAGCGAATTTTATCATTGGTTGTCAATACAAAAGGGAGAATGAACTTCTTAACCCCACAACAAGTTAGAGGTTAAGAGGGATCGATGTTTGTACCAGGATAAAATTGCAACATATCGCTTAATATTGTCCGCCACTATTCAGCTGCCATCCAGCCAACCAACACAACCAACCAGCCTACCAACCGAAGTTGCTACCAGCTAGTCCAGTGATCCGTGAAGTCATGACCGGACAATGGTCAAAGTCAACCTTCAGTCAATTGGCAAAGCAAACCGTTGGTCAACTATCGAAGCCAAGTTGTCAGTCGTGCTTCTAGCTAGATTCCAACCATGTTGCCATCATTACTGCCAACCAGTTTCCATCTAAGTACTCTGTCGTGCTGCCATCCATGTCTCCAGCCAAGGAAGTTTTCCAGTTAAAGAACGATAGTTGCAGTCAACAGCAAAAGTCAACCCTTCCAGTCAAAGTCAATGTTGATGGTCAAACCCGCAAGCCATGTCAATTAAGCCCGTTTTTATCGATCTATTTCGAGAACCCCGAAAGAATATTCTGCAAGTTTCCGGATGACTTGCTGACCAAGTTACTTGCAGAGGAAGTTTATCTCGAAATTAGGGTTTTACCCATGTATTCAACTGTATAAATAGAGGGTAATCTCAACCCTAAAATAGGACGCCTGGATAGAGAAAAATACACCAGAATACCCTAAAAGGGATCAGAAATCTTTGTAACCCATATATCAATAAATATCTCTCTTTATGGGGATTATTCTGTGTATGTAGGCAAACCATGTCGAACCACGTTAAATTCTTGTCTATCATCTTTATGCTTATTTTTGGTAAAACCCTAGACCTGATCATCATCACCAAAATCACCGTGTTTCATGCCTGAAAATATTTCTGGGTACAAACATTGGCGCCGACTAAGGGGATCTATGAGAAAAAAAATCGTGTTTTCTCATTGAGAAAATTAGTACAGAAAACTTCATAATCATGTTCGAGAGAAAGAAGTTTGGACGCCTTCTACAATTACTGTTTCAGTCTAGTTGATCGTAAATCTTTGCAGAGGTCAGCTTTTGATCGCAGATGTTGTAGGTAGCTTCACTCGCATTTCAGAAAGTCCGGTCGTCGCAGTTTATTGCAAAGACAGCTTTGCCCGAAGCTATTGCGATCCAGATGTTTTGCTCATTACTACTGCAGAGCAGTTTTACATGGATGTCGCGGTCCAGTTTACGATCCAGTCCTCTACAATTGTGAATTTCACTTTTAAGTCATCATTGTTATCCGACGGCATATAAAGATCGATGTCGATCCAAAGAGCACATCCTGCATCCTGGAGGTCCAACGATACCAAAATTCTATTACCATCTCAACTATTGAGGGATATCACCAATGATTATCGCCTTTTCATTCACAATTGCCGCATCCCAGCATGTAGTCGAAAGCAGTTTAATGCCAACAGTTACCGCTACCCAGTTTGGTCGAAAATTACTATTAGTCTGCAAATTCAAGTTTCACTCACAGCAACCATCAACAAGGATTCTAGCATAGTGACTGAAAGCATATCTCATCTTCTCCAATAACTGTTACCAGACAAAGTGTTACGCAACTGCTGCAGTTTATTTTCGCATCTGCAACAGAATTTCGATGCAACAGTTGCAGTCCAATTTTGGATCAACAGCTACAACTCACTTTCAACAATATAATTGTTTCGCATTAAGCACTGCAATCCAGTTTTCACCTATAACTATTCCGGTTATCTTTCGCCTGCAATCATTGCACTCCAGTTTCATGCAGCTACTCTGCGCCAGTATCACGCTTCCATTGCAGACCAGTTCATCCTTCAGTCTAGTTTTAGCTTACAGCAATGGTTCATGCCAGACTGTTGCCCGTCGATCTTCCAATCACAATAGCTTCACTTGGGGGTGACTTGATTGTGATTTTTATAAACAACAAAGAGAACTTGTTTTAGGCTTCAACAACAATAATTCACTCTTGGGAGCGAATTTTATCATTGGTTGTCAATACAAAAGGGAGAATGAACTTCTTAACCCCACAACAAGTTAGAGGTTAAGAGGGATCGATGTTTGTACCAGGATAAAATTGCAACATATTGGGCCAGAATATTGTTTGGGCCACTATTCAGCTGCCATCCAGCCAACCAACACAACCAACCAGCCTACCAACCGAAGTTTCTACCAGCTAGTCCAGTGATCCGTGAAGTCATGACCGGACAATGGTCAAAGTCATCTCCCGATCAATGGTCAAAGTCAACACCAGGTCAATGGTCAAAGTCAACCTTCAGTCAATTGGCAAAGCAAACCGTTGGTCAACTATCGAAGCCAAGTTGTCAGTCGTGCTTCTAGCTAGTTTCCAACCATGTTGCCATCGTTACTGCCAACCAGTTTCCATCTAAGTACTCTGTCGTGCTGCCAGCCATGTCTCTAGCCAAGGAAGTTTTCCAGTTAAAGAACGATAGTTGCAGTCAACAGCAAAAGTCAACCCTTCCAGTCAAAGTCAATGTTGATGGTCAAACCCGCAAGCCATGTCAATTAAGCCCGTTTTTATCGATCTATTTCGAGAACCCCGAAAGAATATTCTGCAAGTTTCCGGATGACTTGCTGACCAAGTTACTTGCAGAGGAAGTTTATCTCGAAATTAGGGTTTTACCCATGTATTCAACTGTATAAATAGAGGGTAATCTCAACCCTAAAATAGGACGCCTGGATAGAGAAAAATACACCAGAATACCCTAAAAGGGATCAGAAATCTTTGTAACCCATACATCAATAAATATCTCTCTTTATGGGGATTATTCTGTGTATGTAGGCAAACCATGTCGAACCACGTTAAATTCTTGTCTATCATCTTTATGCTTATTTTTGGTAAAACCCTAGACCTGATCATCATCACCAAAATCACCGTGTTTCATGCCTGAAAATATTTCTGGGTACAAACATTGGCGCCGACTAAGGGGATCTATGAGAAAAAAAATCGTGTTTTCTCATTGAGAAAATTAGTACAGAAAACTTCATAATCATGTTCGAGAGAAAGAAGTTTGGACGCCTTCTACAATTATCAAGCTTTACTAGTTGATCGAATCGCTAGTATCTGGGCTTTTGATCGCAGATGCTGCAGGGTAGCTTCACTCGCATTTCTTGCAGTCCAGCTGATCGCAGCTATTGCAGTACAGCTTTGCCCGAAGCTATTGCGATCCAGATGTTTTGCTCATTACTACTGCAGAGCAGTTTTACATGGATGTCGCGGTCCAGTTTACGATCCAGTCCCTCTACAATTGTGAATTTCAGTTTAAGTCACTGTTGTTATCCTGACGGCATATAAAGATCGATGTCAGATCCAGTAGCACATCCCAGACCGCTGGAGGTCCAACGATACCAAAATTCTATTACCATCTCAACTATTGAGGGATATCACCAATGATTATCGCCTTTTCATTCACAATTGCCGCATCCCAGCCTGTAGTCGAAAGCAGTTTAATGCCAACAGTTATCGCTTTACCAGTTTGGTCGAAAATTACTATTAGTCTCAGAATTAAGTTTCACTCACAAGAACCATCAACAAGGATTCTAGCATAGTGACTGAAAGCATATCTCATCTTCTCCAATAATGCTACTGGACAAAGTGTTACGAATCGCGTAGCTTTATTTTCAGATCTGCAATGTAATTTCGATGCAATGCTTGCAATCCAATTTTGGATCAACAACTACAACTCACTTTCAACAATATAATTGTTTCGCATTAAGCACTGCAATCCAGTTTTCACCTATAACTATTCCGGTTATCTTTCGCCTGCAATCATTGCACTCCAGTTTCATGCAGCTACTCTGCGCCAGTATCACGCTTCCATTGCAGACCAGTTCATCCTTCAGTCTAGTTTTAGCTTACAGCAATGGTTCATGCCAGACTGTTGCCCGTCGATCTTCCAATCACAATAGCTTCACTTGGGGGTGACTTGATTGTGATTTTTATAAACAACAAAGAGAACTTGTTTTAGGCTTCAACAACAATAATTCACTCTTGGGAGCGAATTTTATCATTGGTTGTCAATACAAAAGGGAGAATGAACTTCTTAACCCCACAACAAGTTAGAGGTTAAGAGGGAGCGATGTTTGTACCAGGATAAAATTGCAACATATTGGGCCAGAATATTGTTTGGGCCACTATTCAGCTGCCATCCATCCCACCAACACAACCAACCAGCCTACCAACCGAAGTTGCTACCAGCTAGTCCAGTGATCCTTGAAGTCATGACCGGACAATGGTCAAAGTCATCTCCCGATCAATGGTCAAAGTCAACACCAGGTCAATGGTCAAAGTCAACCTTCAGTCAATTGGCAAAGCCAACCGTTGGTCAACTATCGAAGCCAAGTTGTCAGTCGTGCTTCTAGATAGTTTCCAACCATTTTGCCATCATTACTGCCAACCAGTTTCCATCTAAGTACTCTGTCGTGCTGCCATCCATGTCTCCAGCCAAGGCAGTTTTCCAGTTAAAGAACGATAGTTGCAATCAACAGCAAAAGTCAACCCTTCCAGTCAAAGTAAGGTTGATGGTCAAACCCGCAAGCCATGTCAGTTAAGCCCGTTTTTATCGATCTATTTCGAGAACCCCGAAAGAAGATTCTACAAGTTTCTGGATGACTTGCTGACCAAGTTACTTGTAGAGGAAGTTTATCCCGAAATTTGGGTTTTACCCATGTATTCAACTGTATAAATAGAGGGGAATTTCAACCCTAAAAGAGGACGCCCGGATAGATAAAAATACACCAGAATACCCTAAAAGGGATCAGAAAGCATTGTAACCCATACATCAATAAATATCTCACCCTACGGGGATTCTTTCGTGGATGTAGGTAAACCATGTCGAACCGCGTTAAATTCGTGTCTATCATCTTTATGCTTATTTTTTGTAAAACCCAAGACCTGATCATCATCACCAAAATCATCGTGTTTCATACCTGAAAATATTTCTGGGTACAAACATTGGCGCCGACTAAGGGGATCTATGAGAAAAAAAATCGTGTTTTCCTATTGAGAAAATTAGTACAGAAAATTTCATAATCATGTTCGAGAGAAAGCAGTTTGGATGCCTTCTACAATTACTGTTGCAGTCTAGTTGATCAGAATCGCCGAATTCAGATTTTGATCGCAATTGGCTGCAGGATTGCTTCACTCGTATTTCTTGCAGTCCAGCTGATCGCAGCTATTGAAGTACAGCTTTGCTCGAAGATGTTGCGATCCAGCTATTTTGCTCTTTACTACTGCAGAGCTGTTTTACATGGCTGTCGCATTCCAGTTGACTGTGGTCATCATATTCCAGTCCCGCTGTAATTGTGCATTTTAGTTTAAGTCATTGTTGTTATCCTGACGACGTATAAAGATCGATGTCAGATCCAGTAGCACATCCCAGACCGCTGGAGGTCCTGCGGCAGCAAAATTCTGTTACCATCTCAACTATTGAAGGATCTCACCAATGATTGTCGCCTTTTCGTTCACAATTTCCGCATCCCATCATGTAGTCGAAAGAAGTTTAGTGCCAACAGTTACCGCTACCCATTTTGGTCGAAAATTACTATCAGTCTGCAAATTCAAGTTTTACTCACAACAACCATCAACATGGATTCTAGCATAGTGACTGAAAGCATAACTCATCTTCTCTAACAACTGTTACTAGACGAAGTGCTACACAACTGCTGCAGTTTAGTTTCGTATCTACAACACGATTTCGATTCAACAGTTGCAGTCCAATTTTGGATCAACAGCTACAACTCACTTTCAATAATATAATTGTTTCCCATCAAGCACTGCAATCCAGTTTTCACCTATAACTGTTCCGGTTATCTTTCGCCTGCAATCATTGCACTCCAGTTTCATGCAGCTACTCTGCGCCAGTATCACGCTTCCATTGCAGACCAGTTCATCCTTCAGTCTAGTTTTAGCATACAACAATGGTTCATGCCAGACTGTTGCCCGTCGATCTTCCCATCACAATAGCTTCACTTGGGGGTGGCTTGATTGTGATTTTTATAAACAACAAAGACAACTTGTTTTACGCTTTAACAACAATAATTCACTCTTGGGAGCGAATTTTATCATTGGTTGTTAATACAAAAGGGAGAATGAACTTCTTAACCCCACAACAAGTTGGAGGTTAAGAGGGAGCGATGTTTGTACCAGGATAAAATTGCAACATATTGGGCCAGAATATTGTATAGGCCACTATTCAACTGCCATCCATCCAACCAACACAACCAACCAGCCTACCAACCGAAGTTGCTACCAGCTAGTCCAGTGATCCGTGAAGTCATGACCGGACAATGGTCAAAGTCATCTCCCGATCAATGGTCAAAGTCATAACCAGGTCAATGGTCGAAGTCAACCTTCGGTCAATAGGCAAAGCCAACCGTTGGTCAACTATCGAAGCCAAGTTGTCAGTCGCGCTTCTAGCTAGTTTCCAACAATGTTTCCAGCGTTACTTCCAACCAGTTTTCATCTAAGTACTCTGTCGCGCTGCCAGCCATGTCTCCAGTCAAGGCAGTTTGCCAGTTAAAGAACGATAGTTGCAGTCAACAGCAAAAGCCAACCCTTCCAGTCAAAGTCATGGTTGATGGTCAAACCCGCAAGCCATGTCAATTAAGCCCGTTTTCATCGATCTAGTTCAAGAACCCTGAAAGAATATTCTGCAAGTTTCCGGATGACTTGCTGACCAAGTTACTTGCAGAGGAAGTTTATCTCGAAATTAGGGTTTTACCCATGTATTCAACTGTATAAATAGAGGGTAATCTCAACCCTAAAATAGGATGCCCGGATAGAAAAAAATACACCAGAATACCCTAAAAGGGATCAGAAATCATTGTAACCCATACATCAATAAATATCTCACCCTACGGGGATTCTTTCGTGGATGTAGGAAAACCATGTCGAACCACGTTAAATTCGTGTCTATCATCTTCATGCTTATTTTTTGTAAAACCCTAGACCTGATCATCATCACCAAAATCATCGTGTTTCATGCCTGAAAATATTTCCGGGTACAAACATTGGCACCGACTAAGGGGATCTATGAGAAAAAAATCATGTTTTCCCATTGAGAAAATTAGTACAGAAAACTTCATAATCATGTTCGAGAGAAAGAAGTTTGGATGCCTTCTACAATTACTGTTGTAGCCTAGTTGATCGTAAATCGTCATAATCCGCTTTTGATCGCAATTAGCTGGCAGGATTGCTTCACTCGTATTTCTTGCAGTCCAGCTGATCGCAGCTATTGCAGTACAGCGTTTCCCAAAGATGTTGCGATCCAGCTGTTTTGCTCATTAATACTGCAGAGTTGTTTTAAATGGCTGTCGCATTCCAGTTGACTGTGGTCATCATATTCCAGTCCTGCTTCCATTGTGCATTTCAGTTTAAGTCACTGTTGTTATCATGACGACATATAAAGATCGATGTCAGATCCAGTAGCACATCCCAGACCGCTGGAGGTCCTGCGGTAGCAAAATTCTGTTACCATCTCAACTATTGAAGGATCTCACCAATTATTGTCGCCTTTTCGTTCACAAATTTCGGCATCCCATCCTGTAGTCGAAAGAAGTTTAGTGCCAACAATTACCGCTACCCAGTTTGGTCGAAAATTACTATCAGTCTGCAAATTCAAGTTTCACTCACAGCAACCATCAACATGGATTCTAGCATAGTGACTGAAAGCATAACTCATCTTCTCCAACAACTATTACTAGACAAAGTGCTACACAACTGCTGCAGTTTAGTTTCGCATTTGCAACACGATTTCTATTCAACAGTTGCAGTCCAATTTTGAATCAACAACTACAGCTCACTTTCAACAATATAATTGTTTCGCATCAATCACTGCAATCTAGTTTTCAACTATAATTGTTCGGGTTATCTTTCGCCCGCAATCATTACACTCCAGTGTCATGCAGCTACTCTGCGCCAGTATCACTCTTCCATTGCAAACCAGTTCATCCTTCAGTCTAGTTTTTGCATACAATAATGGTTCGTGCCAGACTGTTTCCCATCGATCTTCCAATCACAATAGCTTCACTTGGGGGCGACTTGATTGTGATTTTTACAAACAACAAAGACAACTTATTTTACGCTTCAACAACAATAATTCACTCTTGCGAGCGAATTTTATCATTGGTTGTCTATACAAAAGGGAGAATGAACTTCTTAACCCCACAACAAGTTGGAGATTAAGAGGGAGCGATGTTTGTACCAGGATAAAATTGCAACATATTGTGCCAAAATATTGTCTAGGCCACTATTCAGCTGCCATCCAGCCAACAGACACAACCAACCAGCCTACCAAACGAAGTTGCTACCAGTTAGTCCAGTGATCCGTGAAGTCATGACCGGACAATGGTCAAAGTCATCTCCCGATCAATGGTCAAAGTCAACACCAGGTCAATGTTCAAAGTCAACCTTCGGTCAATTGGCAAAGCCAACCGTTGGTCAACTATCGAAGCCAAGTTGTCAGTCGAGCTTCTAACTAGTTTCCAACCATGTTGCCAGCGTTACTGCCAACCAATTTCCATCTAAGTACTCCGTCGCGCTGCCAGACATGTCTCCAGTCAAGGAAGTTTGCCAGTTAAAGAACGATAGTTGCAGTCAACAGCAAATTAAAGTCAACCCTTCCAGTCAAAGTCAAGGTTGATTGTCAAACCCGCAAGCCATGTCAATTAAGCCCGTTTTTATCGATCTATTTCAAGAACCCCGAAAGAAGATTCTCCAAGTTTCTGGATGAATTGATGACCAAGTTACTTATAGAGGAAATTTATCTCGAAATTAGGGTTTTACCCATGTATTCAACTGTATAAATAGAGGGGAATCTCAACCCTAAAAGAGGACGCCCGGATAGATAAAAATACACCAGAATACCCTAAAAGGGATCAGAAATCATTGTAACCCAAACATCAATAAATATCTCACCCTACGGGGATTCTTTCGTGGATGTAGGCAAACCATGTCGAACCACGTTAAATTCGTGTCTATCATCTTTATGCTTATTTTTTGTAAAACCCTAGACCTGATCATCATCACCAAAATCATCGTGTTTCATGCCTGAAAATATTTCTGGGTACAAACATTGGCGCCGACTAAGGGGATCTATGAGAAAAAAATCATGTTTTCCCATTGAGAAAATCAGTTCAGAAAACTTCATAATCATGTTCGAGAGAAAGAAGTTTGGATGCCTTCTACAATTACTGTTGCAACATAGTTGATCGTAACTACTGCAGTCCAGTTTTGATCGCAACTGCTGCAGGATTGCTTCACTCGTATTTCTTGCAGTCCAGCTGATCGCAGCTATTGCAGTACAACTTTTCCCGAAGATGTTGCGATCCAGCTGTTTTGCTCATTAATAATGCAGAGCTGTTTTAAATGGCTGTCGCATTCCAGTTGACTGTGGTCATCATATTCCAGTCCCGCTGCAATTGTGCATTTCAGTTTAAGTCACTGTTGTTATCATGACGACATATAAAGATCGATGTCAGATCCAGTAGCACATCCCAAACCGCTGGAGGTCCTGCGGTAGCAAAATTCTGTTACCATCTCAACTATTGAAGGATCTCACCAATGATTGTCACCTTTCCGTTCACAATTGCCGAATCCCATCATGTAGTTGAAAGCAGTTTAGTGTCAACAATTACCGCTACCCAGTTTGGTCGAAAATTACTATCAGTCTGCAAATTCAAGTTTCACTCACAACAACCATCAACATGGATTCTAGCATAGTGACTGAAAGCATAACTCATCTTCTCCAACAACTGTTACTAGACAAAGTGCTACACAACTGCTGCAGTTTAGTTTCGCATTTGCAACACGATTTCGATTCAACAGTTACAGTCCAATTTTGAATCAACAGCTACATCTCACTTTCAACAATATAATTGTTTCGCATCAATCACTGCAATCCAGTTTTCAACTATAACTGTTCGGGTTATCTTTCGCCTGCAATCATTGCACTACAGTTTCATGTAGCTACTCTGTGCCAGTATCATACTTCCATTGCATACTAGTTCATCCTTCAGTCTAGTTTTTGCATACAACAATGGTTCGTGCCAGACTGTTTCCCGTCGATCTTCCAATCACAATAGCTTCACTTGGGGGCGACTTGATTGTGATTTTTACAAACAACAAAGACAACTTATTTTACGCTTCAACAACAATAATTCACTCTTGCGAGCGAATTTTATCATTGGTTGTCAATACAAAAGGGATAATGAACTTCTTAACCCCACAACAAGTTGGAGGTTAAGAGGGAGCGATGTTTGTACCAGGATTAAATTGCAACATATTGTGCCAGAATATTGTCTAGGCTACTATTCAGCTGCCATCCAGCCAACCAACACAACCAACCAGCTAACCAAACGAAGTTGCTACCAGCTAGTCCAGCGATCCGTAAAGTCATGACAAGACAATGGTCAAAGTCAACTCCCGATCAATGGTCAAAGTCAACACCAGGTCAATGGTCAAAGTCAACCTTCGGTCAATTGGCAAAGCCAACCGTTGGTCAACTATCGAAGCCAAGTTTTCAGTCGCGCTTCTAACTATTTTCCAACCATATTGCCAGCGTTACTGCCAACCAATTTCCATCTAAGTACTCCATCGCGCTGCCAGACATGTCTCCAGTCAAGGCAGTTTGCCTGTTAAAGAACGATAGTTGCAGTCAACAGCAAATTAAAGTCAACCCTTCCAGTCAAAGTCAAGGTTCATGGTCAAACCCGCAAGCCATGTTAATTAAGCCCGTTTTCATAGATCTAGTTCAAGAACCCCGAAAGAAGATTCTGCAAGTTTCTGGATGAATTGCTGACCAAGTTACTTGCAGAGGAAGTTTATCTCGAAATTAGGGTTTTACCCATGTATTCAACTGTATAAATAGAGGGGAATCTCAACCCTAAAAGAGGACGCCCGGATAGATAAAAATACACCAGAATACCCTAAAAGGGATCAGAAATCATTGTAACCCATACATCAATAAATATCTCACCCTACGGGGATTCTTTCGTGGATGTAGGCACACCATGTCGAACCACGTTAAATTCGTGTCTATCATCTTTATGCTTATTTTTTGTAAAACCCTAGACCTGATCATCATCACCAAAATCATCGTGTTTCATGCCTGAAAATATTTCTGGGTACAAACATTGGCGCCGACTAAGGGGATCTATGGGAAAAAAAATCGTGTTTTCCCATTGAGAAAATTAGTACAGAAAACTTCATAATCATGTTCGAGAGAAAGCAGTTTGGATGCCTTCTACAATTACTGTTGCAGTCTAGTTGATCGTAACTGCTGCAGTCCAGTTTTGATCGCAGCTGCTGCAGGATAGCTTCACTCGTATTTCTTGCAGTCCAGCTGATCGCAACTATTGTAGTACAACTTTGCCCGAAGATGTTGCGATCCAGCTGTTTTGCTCATTACTACTGCAGAGCTGTTTTACATAGCTGTCGCATTACAGTTGACTGTGGTCATCATATTCCAGTCCCACTGCAATTGTGCATTTCAGTTTAAGTCACTGTTGTTATCCTGATGGCATATAAAGATCGATGTCAGATCCAGTAGCACATCCCAGACCACTGGAGGTCCTGCGGCAGCAAAATTCCGTTACCATCTCAACTATTGAAGGATCTCACCAATGATTGTCGCCTTTTCGTTCACAATTGCCGCATCCCATCCTGTAGTCGAAAGCATTTTAGTTCCAACAATTACCGCTACCCAGTTTGGTCGAAAATTACTATCAGTCTGCAAATTCAAGTTTCACTCATAGCAACCATCAACATGGATTCTAGCATAGTGACTGAAAACATAACTCATCTTCTCCAACAACTGTTACTAGACAAAGTGCTACACAACTGCTGCAGTTTAGTTTCTCATCTGCAACACGATTTCGATTCAACAGTTGCAGTCCAATTTTGGATCAACAGCTACAGCTCACTTTCAACAATATAATTGGTTCGAATCAATAACTTCAATCCAGTTTTCACCTATAACTGTTCGGGTTATCTTTCGCCCGCAATCATTGAACTCCGGTTTCATGCAGCTACTTTGCGCCAGTATCACGCTTCCATTGCAGACCAGTTCATCCTTCAGTCTAGTTTTTGCATACAACAATGGTTCATGCCAGACTGTTGCCCGTCGATCTTCCAATCACAATAGGTTCACTTGGGGGAGACTTGATTGTGATTTTTACAAACAACAAAGACAACTTGTTTTACGATTCAACAACAATAATTCACACTTGGGAGCAAATTTTATCATTGGATGTCAATACAAAAAGGAGAATGAACTTCTTAACCCCACAACAAGTTGGAAGTTAAGAGGGAGGGATGTTTGTACCATGATAAAATTGCAACATATTGGGCCCGAATATTGTCTGGGCCACTATTCATCTACCATCCAGCCAACCAACACATACCCAAAGTGTACTAACGTATCATTACGTATTAGGGTGGAGTTTTCAGATTGATGGTGAAGCTCCTGCGCTGAATCTTGCAAGCCTTCCTAAGCTACCTCAGCTTCCTCCACCCACTAAAAAGAAGCCAAAGTTGGCAATAATTTTGCATCCAACACTTGGCCAAGTATTTGTTTTAGTACTGGTGGTGGTCCTTTGGCACCTCTGCAAAAAATGTCGTACACCACCGCCGCAGTTTATAACTAGGACCTAATATGTTGCCTTTTGTGGTTCTTGACAAAACCCTAAGATTTCGTCGGCGGATTGTGAGCATCGTTAATCTTTCGATCTGTAATCAAGAGTTGTATAATTTCTCTCGATATTTGTGATGCAATTTATGCGTATGTTACATGTAAATAAATTGATTAAGTCTTGCTGAATTAGGTAATTTATTTAAGAGCATCTCAAAGAGAAGGTGGAAGATTTATTTTTTAGTGACACATAGGATTTTAGACCTTGATTTTAACTAAATCCATCTCCAACAGTAGGTCCTATAAAATAGGAGGGA
Source organism: Papaver bracteatum (assembly GCA_023529315.1). Taxonomy (NCBI): domain Eukaryota; kingdom Viridiplantae; phylum Streptophyta; class Magnoliopsida; order Ranunculales; family Papaveraceae; genus Papaver; species Papaver bracteatum. The sequence goes on from JAJJWX010001004.1 coordinate 263,468, forward strand.
TGAAATACTAATTTTGAAGGTTTTGAAGAAAGTCTTATCTTGACCTCCGGAATGACCTCCATGTCATATTTTTTATTTTTAATAATTAATTAAAAATCAATGAAATGGTTAAGATTTCATCACACAAAATTTTCTCAGGGTCAAACCTCTATACTGCTGGAGATGGTTTTCTAGTCATGGAGTCCTATATTTACTATATGTACAAATTCTTTTAAATAAGGGTCTCAAAAAAAATCACGTAGGATTTTTAACACCTGCTGTTGGAGATGCTCTAAGTATTTTCTTGTTTTAATGTTGTTGTTATTTTGTTATAAAAATTGTGGTCCTCTGACTTCGTCTACTGATTTCTCTGTCAGCATTTGACCATGTCAATGCGAAGAGAAGAAACTAAAGATTATACTAGTCAACGCCCATATCGTGTGAAGATGGTCTTTGTGGGAGAATCAGCTTGAGTTTGTGGGAAGGGAAAATTAGGGGGAGACCCAAAAAAAATAATATTCTCGTTGTCAAGCCCACAATTAATTTTTGGTACTGTGACACCCATAATTATATGAAATTATTAATGAATCAATACATAACTCGTTATGCATACTATCTTTTCAGGCATAACTCGTTATGCAAATCTAATTTTTCAGGGTATAATTGGAAGCGCAACTTGGACATAACATATCTAAAAATACGCTACTTTAGAATTTTACAAATTTTATATCGTTGGAAATCTTTTTAAAAGAGCTACGCAACGAGTACAAACAAGAATATCAAATTTTTGTTTTTCACGAAAAAATCGGAGGTGATCCTCACTTTAGGCAAAATTTTCGAAAACTTGATACATAACCATTATACAACCACCAAAAAACGATGCATAACACATTCTGCAGACGCATAACAAATTATGCAACCATTTTCTCCACTGCATAACAAATTATGCATTTGGGTAACAAAGTTATGCATCTATAACAAGTTATGTAACCATTGTTTTGGTTGATTTTAGTGCGTACATAAAAAATATTAATGCATAATGCAAAGTATGCATCCATATTTACTGGATGCATATCAAAGTTATGCATCTATTTTCTCGATGCATAACGCATTATACAAATATATTTTGGATGCATAACAAAGTTATGCATCCATTTTTTGATCGCATAACATGTTATGCAGATATTATTATAGGTGCATAACGTGTTATGCAACCTTTTTTTTGTTGGTTTCAATACTAACAAAAGTAGCTGCATAACGTGTTATGCAAACCATTCTATGTATCGCATAACAAGTTATGCAAACAAAAAAAGATCGCATAACTTGTCATGCACCTACAATAATAGCTGCATAACGTGTTATGCAAAATATTTTCCGGACAGCATAACAAGTTATGCAACAAATTTTGTAGACAACAAATGTTGCATTCGATACCCTTTGCTATGACAGCATTACAACCAACTCAGCTTATACATATTAACTGCACAACCAAGTCCACGAACTCAACACAACCATCATTTATGCTTGAAAACACCGCTAGAAGAGGACAACGAAATGATTCCAAGTACTTCTCCACCGAGGAGAAGTGCTCATCTAATACATCATTGATATCATGTTCTCCGATATTATGAAGTAACCAAGCCGGGTACACAATCCCCAGTTCGGTGACAGTTCACCCGACAACTGATTTCTACTCAAGTCAATGAATTCCAGAAGTGGGTAAACTCCAAATGCAAGTAGTACCCTCATTAATTAGGTAAATTGAATTGATTGAAGAAGAAAAACAAAGACACCAACGACTTGGTGGGAACAATCTTTGTCTTCCACATGACAGCCGAATTCAAATTAATAAAACTTTTCCCTCCTCTCCTGTTACTTCATGAGTAACCACATAACAACATTCACATAAAAAAACAAAACATGACGAATATATAACAACAGTCGAGAAAGAATAGAACTTCAACCAAAAATCTTAGACCACAAGAGATTCAACCATGGCTACTAAATCATTTACATTTGTAATCCTCATGTTATTTTCTTGTGTTCTTATCAAAATTTCAGCTCAAACCGAAGCCGAAGCTCTAATAAAATGGAAAAACAGTTTAAATTCTCATTCTCTTACCTCATGGTCTCTTACAAATGGAAGCAGCAATCCTTGTAAGTGGTCTGGTGTTATATGTGGCAGTTCAAACAGTGTTGTAGAGATAAATCTCGACACGTCAGGTGTGGATGGAACGCTTGATCAATTCAACTTATCAGTGTTTCCCAACCTTGCCTCTCTCAACCTTAATCTCAATAATCTGGTTGGTGATATCCCAACTCAAATTGGGTCTCTCCCAAAACTTACTTATCTTAATCTGGGACGTAACAACTTCACTGGAAAAATGCCATCGGAAATTGGGAACCTCATAGAGCTTCGTGTTCTTCGACTAGCCAACAATACTCTTACTGGACCTGTCCCGTATCAGGTTTGCAATCTTAAGAAGTTATGGCATCTTGATTTATCTGGAAACTATTTATCAAATGGGTTAATTTTGGGTTTAGTTATGGGGAAAACCATCTTGATCTTCAGAAGTTCCCAGATCTAGAAAGCTAAACACACAAAAAAAAATTCGTCAAATCGCAAGAAGAAGAAGATAAGAAGAACGAAGAGAAAAAACCAAAATTTTTAAATTTTGGGTTTGGGAATAATTTTTTTCCCAAAAATGGGTGCGCGCCTGCAGTTTTGAGAGCGTGGGTTTCACAGTGGAAAAATCTGTGAGAATGGGTGTGGATGTAGTTTTGACTTGTGGGAAGACCCTCTATGCAAATCAATTTGGAAATTTGGCGCAAGTCAATGCTGGAGTCAACACCTAACGTACATGGGTCTTCTTAATTTAGGACCGCAGTATAAATCTTGGATGACAGGGCTAAGTAATTAAGGGCTTCGGATCCCCTGTATCCTATCTTGGTGTCTCTTTGTGTCCCTCCACTTGAAATTTGACATGTGTCCAATATATATTTGCTTTAAATATAAAAATTGTGAACAGTTAGAAAATTGAGTAAATATAGGAAGAAAATTAAGAATATTTAGACTTACCATTTCCGTCAATATTTTCAAACCAAAGCACATTTTTTATTTTGTTTGGTTATTTGTGTATGAACCCTGCTTTTGCATTTCACGTATAAAGAACAAGGAATCAATCTGAAATTCTGAATACACCGAATGATAGGTTCATGTCTTTTGGATTTCATGTAAGGAATTGATCCATTTTTTAGCTTTGAAAGAGTATTAATATTTGTAGCATTCTATCTTTAATATCATAATCGACAAATTTATAGAGCATTACTACCAAAAGTGACTTATCGTATGGGATGATTTTTTATTTTTTTGAAGCATGTCAGCATGGAATTTAACTTAAAATTGCGATCATGGTAATGACGATCTGGAGGAAACATACATTTTCCAGAGTTCCGAAGTTTAAAAATGAGTAACTTGTTCTTGAATTGAACTAATTAATTAGATGTTATGACCAATGGCTCTTCTAAGCACAATCAATCAAGAATTGAAATAGAAATGAAAACAAATATAAAACAGGCACACACACAACACAAGGATTTATAGTGGTTCGATCAAGATGATCTACATCCATTTTGGAAGACGACGATAACGTTGCACTATGATTTGAACAAGATTACAAGAGTATACACTCCTCTCAAGAACAAGACTTTACTCTCTCTTAAGAAAACTACTCTTTTTCTCTTTGGAACTCTTAGTATGTTTCTCACTGATGCTCTAATTGTTGGGATGAAGTTTACAATCAGAGTACATGGCCTTATATAATGAAATGGAGTTGAAGAATGTCGACATAACTCACCACCACACCGACAACTCCACCAGCAACTTGAGTGCTTCAAACTCACTACTCCACTTGACCGAAAGCTCCACACACCGAAAGCTTGCGCCCACTAATGAGTGCTCACCGAAAGCTTATTCATTAGTGATTAGTTTATTCATTGCAAAGCATCCGAAAGCTCAAATATTGTAAGGCATCCGAAAGCTCCATTAATCTATTCAAGACATATCTTACAAATCTCCACCTTGACTTGAATACCATCACCGCTCATCATCATCTTCTTCACTCAGCCCCACAAGGGCTCTCAACACCTGTTGACACCAACCAAGTCCAAGCAGTGCTTGAACTTGATACTTGGAAATGGCTTCGTCAACATGTCTGCAGGGTTATCTGCTGTAGGAACCTTTAGCATCGCTATCCTACCTTCCTCAACTGCATCCTTGATAAAATGATACCTGACATCGATGTGCTTCGTTCTTTCATGATACATCTGGTTCTTGGTCAAGTGAATGGCACTTTGACTATCACAGAACAAAGTTGCATTCTCTTGCTTGAAACCCAAATCACCAACCAAACCCATCAACCATATACCTTCCTTCACTGCTTCCGCGGCTGCCATGTACTCTGCCTCAGTTGTAGACAATGCAACTATTCTTTGCAAAACCTACCTCCAACTGATAGTACTATCACACAATGTAAAAGTATAACATGTGAATGACCTTCTTCTATCAATATCACCTGCATAATCAGAATCAACATAACCCACAACATTCGTCGAATCACCATAGTGTTTATCAAACACTAAACCAACATCTGTACTTCCCCTTAGATACTTCAAAATTCACTTTACAGCTTGCCAATGAGCCTTCCCAGGACTTCCCATGTATCTACTTACCACACTCACAACTTGTGTGATATCTGGCCTTGTACAAACCATAGCATACATGATGCTACCAACTGCGCTTGCGTATGGAACTCGAGACATATACTCTGCCTCATCTGCAGTTTGAGGTGATTGCTTTCTAGAAAGTTTAAAATGAGCTGCCAAAGGAGTACTTACTGGTTTTGCATCTTTCATACCAAATCGCTCCAACACCTTCTCGATGTAAGCCTTCTGGGACAAATGCAACTTGCCTTCAGCTCGGTTTCTATGAATCTCTATGCCCAATATCTTCTTTGCTGCGCCCAAATCCTTCATCTCAAACTCACTACTTAACTGCACCTTCAACTTCTGTATCTCTGACATATATTTGCAAGCAATCAACATATCATCAACATACAAGAGTAAATACACAAATGAACCATCTTTGAGTTTCCTGTGATATACACAACTATCATACTTACTCCTGTCATAGCCATTTGCCACCATAAACGTATCAAAATGTTTATACCACTGCCTTGGAGATTGCTTCAAACCATATAATGATTTCTTCAACAAACATACATGGTCTTCGTTGCCAGGAACTTCAAACCCCTTTGGTTGTTGCATATAAATACTCTATTCCAAATCACCATGAAGGAAAGCTGTCTTAACATCTAGTTGTTCCAGTTATAGATCTTTCAAAGCAACTATAGAAAGCAATGTTCTAATAGAACTATGTTTAACAATAGGAGAGAATACCTCATTGTAGTCAATGCCTTCTCTTTGCGTAAACCCCTTTGCCACAAGCCTTGACTTGTACCTTGTTCCTACACCGTCTGAAGTACCTTGTTTCTTCTTGAAGACCCATTTTCTTCCAACAATCTTCTGCCCTTTTGGTCTTGCAACTATCTCCCAAGTGCCATTATTGTCAAGAGACTCAATTTCTTCAATTGCAGATGCTCCCCATTCTGCTTATTCTTCACCACTGATTGCTTCTTCATAGGTTGTTGGATCATCCCTATATATGCTTTAACCTACTGCAAATGCATATGCAACCAAATCAGCATGGCCGTATCTCTGAGGTGGTATAACTTCCCGATGACCTTGTGCTTCTTCTTCCTGGGCAGGTTCTTGCACAATATCTTGATCATCATCATCGGAAACAACAGTCTCATTGTTTCCTTAAACTTGCACCTCAAGTTCCACCTGGTCACCAAGATCCACCTTATCACTAACACCCTCTTCAGCTCTTTCATCTAGTTCTTCATTCTTTGGCTTCAACATCGATTGCTCATCAAATTTCACGTCTCTGCTGATAAGAAACTTGTTTAATCTTTCTGAAGGACACCATAACCTGTAGCCTTTCACGCCCTTTGCATACCCAAGAAATATACACTTCTTTTCTCTAGGCTCTAGCTTCCCCTCACTCACATGAGCATAGGCTGGACATATGAATATCTTCAAGTCTTCATAGTTAGCATGCGAACCTGTACAAACTTCATTTGGAGTCTTGCACTCAATGGCAGTCGATGGAGATCTGTTCACTAAATAAGCTGATGTGTTTGCTTCTTCTGCCCAAAACTACTTTGGTAACCCGGCATTGGAGAGCATGCACCGTGCCTTCTCCATTGTGGTTTTGTTCATCCTTTCTGCAACACCATTTTGCTGTGGTGTTTTTCTGACTGTGCGGTGTCTCACAATCCCTTGCTCCTTGAAGAACTCATTGAACTCACCCCCATAAAATTCCAAACCATTGTCTGTCCTCAAGCACTTGATTTGTCTTCTGTTTTGTTTCTCAACCATAGTGTTCCATTGATTGAACTTGACAAAAGTTTCATCTTTGTGTTTAAGTATGAATACCCATACTTTCCTTGAGAAATAATCAATGAACGTCAACATATATCTACCACCACCATGTGAATCAACCCGAGAAGGACCCCAAAGATCAGAATGAATATAATCCAGAATACCCTTGGTGTTATGAATAACTGTACTAAACTTGACTCTACACTGCTTTCCAAAGACACAATGTTCACAGAAATCAAGCTTTCCTATTTTATGACCACAAAGCAATCTCTGCTTGCTCAAAACAGCCAATCCCTTCTCGCTCATATGCCCTAACCGCATATGCCACAACTTGGCAGTATCATCATCAGAACTTGAAGAACATACAGCTGCATCACCCGTCATAGTAGTACCTTGCAGCGTATAAAAACCACTAATTCTCTCGCCCTTCATAATTGTAAGACTTCCTCTTGAGACACGAATAACTCCACCTTCACCTTGATACTTGCAGCCATTTGAATCAAGCGTACCTAAAGAAATAAGATTTCTCTCAGGTCCGGAACATGCCTAACCTTAGTTAAAGTCCTCACCATACCGTCATACATCTTAATTTGAATTGTACCTATACCCACCACTTTACAAGTGACATTGTTTCCCATAAGAACTTTACCACCTTCTCTAGCTTGATAAGTATTAAACCACTCTTTATGAGGACACATGTGAAAAGTACACCCCGAATCAAGAATCCACCCATTATATGAGCTTTCGGTATGAACCGTAAGAACCGTTCCATCATCACTTTCTGCTTCAACATTTGCTGCGGTTCCTTGGTTAGTATTCTTCTCGACATTCTTCAATTTTGGACAATCCTTCTTGAAATGCCCCTTTTCCTTACAATGAAAGCAATAGAATTTACCGGATTTTGATTTAGACCTTGACTTTGATCTACTCCTATCAAATCCGCCCTTTTGGTTTTTGCTTCTCTAACAAACAACCCATCTCCCGAATTATCTTTACCATCGATACCCGTCTTCTTTAACTCCTTAGAGTTCAAAGCCGCTTTAACATCTTCCATGGAAATTGTAGTTTTTCCATACATTACGGTATCAACAAAATTTTCATAAGATGGTGGTAAGGAACAAAGCAAACCCAAAGCTTGGTCTTCATCTTCAATTTTGACCTCAATATTTTCCAAATCCAAGAGAATTTTATTATAATCATCAATATGATCTATAATAGACATTCCTTCATGCATTCTAAGAGTATGTAATTTCTTATTAAGATATAAACGATTAGTTACGGATTTAGTCATATACCTCTTCTCCAACTTGTTCCATAGCCCATCCTTGTAAGTTTCACTAGCGCAACTTCTCTCAAGACCTCGTTGCTCAAACAAAATAAAATTAATCCATGTGCTTTCTCCATGAGTTCATCCTTTTCCTCATCCTTCAATGTTGTTGCTAGAGTTGTTTTCCCTTCAAAGTTTTCACCAAACCTTGTTGCACCAAAACAACCCTCATCTTTAGCCTCCATAAATTGAAATCATTCCTTCCATCAAATTTCTCAATCTCATACTTTGCCGCCATCGTAGATCGCTTTTACCCGGAGCTCTGATACCAATTTGTTATGACCAATGGCTCTTCTAAGCACAATCAATCAAGAATTGAAATAGAAATGAAACAAATGTAAAACAGGAACACACAAAACACAAGGATTTATAGTGGTTCGATCAAGATGATCTACATCCACTTTGGAAGACGACGATAACGTTGCACTATGATTTAAACAAGATTACAAGAGTATACACTCCTCTCAAGAACAAAACTTTACTCTCTCTTAAGAACACTACTCTTTCTCTTTGGAATCTTTCTCTTGTTTCTCACTGATGCTCTAATTGTTGGGATGAAGTTTACAATCAGAGTACATGGCCTTATATAATGAAATAGAGTTGAAGAATGTCGACATAACTCACCACCACACCGACAGCTTGATAGGTGTGTAAAAACACCTCTCTAAGTATCGATTGGTTATGCTTTCTTAGCTAGTTTTCTTGAAAAAATTGTATTATTATCTTTCATTTTATATTTTATGGGAATTTTGGAGCTTATTCCCAAAAAGAACAAAGAATCTTTCGATTTGCCAAAAAGAGAGACGGAATTATCATTGCATGGGAAATTACTGTGGTCAGTTATATGGGCGTTAAGAATAACCAGCTGAAATCCATTGCGAATTACCGGAGGAACTCTAACCATTATATTTTGGGCCTTAGCTCAACAGTTATTTACACCACAAATGAAGGTTGAATAGGCTTGAGTGCATCAGTGCTAATGGGTTTGAGAATGAAGGTTGAATTGGCTTGAGTGCATCAGTTCTAATAGGTTTGTATGGCCATTTGATGGGTCAAGAAGGTGGATGTGATGAGATGGCAGTGTAGAATATGCCATGAACTGAGAAGTGGAAGACGGAACTCAACAGAGTATTGTCAGAGGTTATGGAGGAAGGTGAGATGGTAATGCAAGTGTTGCAGATGGTTGTTGGACTGACTAAAAATACTCAAGCATGGTTTCAAATATGGAGCTGAGCTGCAAAGAGTTGGTGCTGAGAGTGATCGATGATGAAGTTCAGCATGATAAGGCATGCAGCTGCATGGAGCTAATGAAGTTGAGAATATCTAGCGACGATTGAGTTTTGGTACAGAGAGCATGGACTTTCTGCTGGCGTGAGAGTGATTATGAAGCTAAGAGTACGACCAGGGGAAGATTTTGTATCAGTTTTATTTTGATTTTTGGTTTACAGGGAATATGAATTTGCTGTAGTGGTTGTTAATTGGGATGTGTGATAGGGAAGAGATGGCAGTGACGCTAAGAGTGAAGGTTGATCTTAGTAGTGAAGTCGTAGAGCTTGATAGCAGTTTCCAGTGAAGATGATGATGGTCGATAGAAAAATGGATGTTTGGCTGTAATTATATGATCTCGAGAGTTCATGGAGCGATAGTTGCTTGCAGTGACAGAAGGAGATAGCCACTAATGGATTTATGGGATAATGGTGATCACTGGAGTGGCTGTCGATGGGATTTTGCCAAGATAGAATGCATGGGACGTTGTCGTGGTTGATAGAACTCAAGATCGAGATGATGAACAGCTCAGAATAGTGCTACTGTGGCTCGAGCTGGAAGTCAGGGCAAAGAAGGTGGTATGAAAGTGATGGAGTCTTGTCGGTGAGGATATGGAGATGGTCCAGCTGTTTGTGTTGTTAACGGAAGAAGTCTGGTAGAGATAGAAAAGGGATGATATCATCGATTGATGTCGGAGATGGAGGAAAGTGATTATGAAGTCAGTACAAGCTTGTTATGGCTTGGTGAGTTTCTGTTACTGACATCGTATACATGCAGGGAGAATGGTGCAGTCGTGCTTGGTGATCGCAGAGAATGAGTTTACTAGCAGGAGGGACGTGAAGAAGCGAATGTTTCTATGGATCACGGAGCTGGAGGTAGCTGTTACAGTGATTGTGGTGACTCGGTGATGACTAATAGAGTCTGAGGGTCATGACAAAAGTCCAAGGAACAATAGACGAATGATGCTGCTGCTCGAGTTGAACAAAGTTAACGAAGAATGGATGGGTTGCTGACGAGAGAATCGGAGCTGCGGATAGCGATGAAGAATGGAGATGTTGCCGTGTAATCCCTGAGGAAGTTCAAAAAGATACGAAGTGATGCTGCTGGAATGAGAGATAGTTAATGATAGTGATGGAACTCGAGCTTAACAGTGGTGGTCAATGTAATAGATGACAGACTAGGAAGATGTATGAGTTCGAGAGGGAAGATGTTGTGCATGATGATGATGGGAGTTCATCCCCATTTTAATAGACAATGAAGTTTGAAAAGTGGCATGAAGAATATGGTGTTGGTGCTTGACCGGTGATCGACAAAGAGAAGCTTATGAGATAGTACCAAGCTCAGCTAAGACAGCGATGAATATAGGTGAGTCCTTGAGTTGGGTTAGAAAATTTGAGCTCGGGAAGCTATGAATGGCCGAGATGAGAAGTAAGAAGTGAAACCGGGAAGAAATATTTTTCTCGTGAACGTGAAAGGTTACACTGTTGGTTCCATCTAAATTTAGTTCAGCTACAAAGTGGGCTGGATCTACGAGCCCAATAGGCTATTGAGCCAATACATTTTGTACAAACGAAATTAAGGGTGCGGCTCTTTCAGGCTTGGCGATGACTTTGGCCAGAGTTTGCAACCTACTTCTCCCGGGATTTGATGCACGGGATATAATTTTAAGGAGGTGCACTCCTATTTTTTCTAGGTTTTCTAGTTTCTTTAGAGGAGGTGCACATCCATTTTTTTTAGGGTTTCCTAGTTTTCTTAAAGAAGAGGTTACAAAACTCTATTTATAGGGAACCCTAGGAACAATTTTATAATCTTGATATCATCTTCATATATCTTCTTTTCACCGTTTTTCTCCCCCTTAGTGAGGAGAACTATCTCTTTTCTATATTCTTTTTATTGTAAAGATGAATTCAAAGTTCTAATTGTGAAGCTCAATTATTTGCAAGTTTGTTTCAAGTTTTAAATTGATTCATTGTGGATTGTTTTTACTATATCGAAGGTTTATGATTGGTTATTAGATTGGTTTGGGTGCGCAACCAGATTAGTTTATTAATCATTCTAATGCTAGTAGAGAGGCGAGTCGACCCGTAATTGTCTCTTATATCCTACACAAGTAGAAATCGAAAGACCTTACGGAGGGATTTTGTGGAGAAATTGCGAGTAAATACAACACCAGTAAGTGGACCGAGCGTACCGAGTTTAACTGCTGGGATCAAACCTAAATTCACAAATCTTAATGCGTTCTGGGAATTACATCTTTGTAGTCGAGCGCCGTGTCAAGGTGGTTCTTTTGAATAGAATCCGGTAGTCGAGCACTTCCGTATCCGGTGATATATGGAGTTTTTGGGGATTGCTAAGCGTACCTGCTTTCCTACGGTTGGTGACAATTGTTTCTAACAAGAGATAAACTGGTACAATGTTGAGTTAACGGTTAGTAATGGCGAAGGATTTCTTCGATTTCTTCGATATCTTTATCTTCTTATCCTTATTTTATATTTTCGCTGATTTAGATAACATATCAATTTCATTACTCTTCGTGGGAATGATCTCTTACTACCACTATATTATATTTAATTAGTGGGAAATATATTTTTATTTTGTTGAGTAAACGACGCTCACCAAAATTGGCGCCGTTGCCGGGGAGTAATTGTTAATTGGTATGTTATTCTTTTTGGCGTAAAGGTTTTGTGGGTATATCTCTCGTAAGCCCTCACGAGACTATAACTCTTCCACTAGGGACACCTAGGGGTTTAAAGCCCTGTTATTCATGCTAAAAGTAACCTTATCCTCACGACATGGAGTTGTATTGTATTTTATTTTTGTTTCGTTTTGTTTGCTCGAGGACTAGCAAAGTTTGGGTGTGGGGGAATTTGATAGGTATGTAAAAACACCTCTCTAAGTATCGATTGGTTATGCTTTCTTAGCTAGTTTTCTTGCGAAATTGTATTATTATCCTTCGTTTTATATTTTATGGGAATTTTGGAGCTTATTCCCAAAAAGAACAAAGAATCGTCCGATTTGCCAAAAAGAGAGACGGAATTATCATTGCATGGGAAATTACTGTGGTCAGTTGTATGGGCATTAAGAATAACCAGTTGAAATTCATTGTGAATTATCGGAGGAGCTCTAACCATTATATTTTGGGCCTTAGCTCAACAGTTATTTACACCACAAATGAAGGTTGAATAGGCTTGAGAGCATCAGTGCTAATGGGTTTGTATGGCCATTTGATGGGTTAAGAAGGTGGATGTGATGATATGGAAATGTAGAATATGCCATGAATGGGAAGATGGAGATGGAACTCAACTCTAGTATTGTCGTTATGGAGGCATGGAGGCATGAGATGTTAATGCAAGTGTTTCCGATGGTTGTTAGACTGATCAAAATACCAAGCATGGTTGCAAATATGGAGCGAGCCGCAGAGAGTTGTGCACGAGAGTGATCTATAATGAAGTTCGGCTTTGATAAGGTATGCAACTTCGCATGGGAGATAAAGAAGTTGAGAATAGCCGCTTGGACGCATTGAGTTTTGGTACGAGAGCATGGACTTGTCACTAAGAGTGAGTGGGAAGAGTTTCTTTTGGTTCAGGGGAATAGATATTTGCTAGTGGTTGTTAACTGGGTTGTGTGATAGGGAAGATAGGAAGGACGCTATTACGTAACTTTGGAAGTGAAGGTCGATGTTGGCGTGAGGAAGTCAAAAAGCCGATAGCAGTTGCCAGTGAAGGTGATGATGGTCGATAGAAAAATGGATGTTTAGTTGTAATTATATGAGCTCGAGAGTTCATGGAGCAATAGTTGCTTGCAGTGACAGAAGGATATAGGAACTGATGGATTTATGGGATAATGGTGGATCCCCGGAGTGGATGTGGCGGGATTTTTCCAAGATAGAATGCATGGGACGTTGTCGCGGTTGATAGAACTCAAGCCTCGAGATGATGAACTTGACTCAGAATGGTGCTGCTGTGGCTCGAAATGGAAGTCGGCAGAGAAGGTGGTATGAAAGTGATGGAGTTTGCCGGTGAGGATATGGAGATGGTCCAAACGTTTGTGTTGTTAACGGAAGAATGCTAGTAGATAGAAAAGAGATGATGTCATCGATTGATGTCGGAGATGGAGGAAAGTGATTATGAAGTCATTACAGGCATGGTATGGCCTGGTGAGTTTCTGTTACTTACATCGTATACATGCAGGGAGAATGGTGCAGTCGTGCTTGGTGATCGCAGAGAATGAGTTTACTGGCAGGAGGGACGTGAAGAAGCGAATGTTTCTATGGCTCACGGAGCTGGAGGTATCTGTTCCAGTGATTGTGGTGGCTCGGTGATGATTAATAGAGTCTGAGGGTCGTGACAAAATTCCAAGGAACAAAAGACGAATGATGCTGCTGCTCGAGTTGAACAAAGTTAACGAAGAATGGAGGTGTTGCTGACGAGAGAATCTAAGCTGCGGACAGCGATGAAGAATAGAGCTTTTGCCGTGTAATCGCTGAGGAAGTTCAAAAAGACACGAAGTGATGCTGCTGGAATGAGAGATAGTTAATGGGAGTGATGGAACTTGAGCTTAACAGTGGTGGTCGATGGAGTCGATGAGAGACTAGGGAGACGGCTGAGTTCGAGAGGGAAGATGTTGGGCATGATGATGATGGGAGTTCATCCCCATTTTAACAGAGAATGGAGTTTGGAAGTGGCATGAAGAATATGGTGCTGGTGGTTGACCGGTGATCGGCAGAGAGAAGATTATTAGATAGTACCAAGCTCAGCTAAGCCAGCGATGATGATAGGTGAGTCCTTGAGTTGGGTTAGAAAATTTGAGCTCGGGAAGCTATGAATGGCCGAGATGAGAAGTAAGAAGGAAATCCGGAAGAAATATTTCTTCTCGTGAACGTGAAAGGTTACACTGTTGGTTCCATCTAAATTTAGTTCAGCTACAGAGTGGGATGGATCTACGAGCCCAATAGGCTATTGAGCCAATACATTTTGTACAATAGGCTATTTAAGGGTGCGGCTCTTTCAAGACTTGGACGTGACTTTGAAGGATGTTTGCAACCTACTTCTGGGAGTTGATGCAGGGTTTTGGCAGAGGTGCACTCTCCTATTTTTGCTAGGTTTTCTAGTTTCTTAAGAGGAGGTGCACTATCCTATTTTTGCTAGGTTTCCTAGTTTTCTTAAAGAAGAGGTTACAAAACTCTATGTATAGGGAACCCTAGGCACAATTTTATAATCTTGATATCATCTTGATATATCTTCTTTTCACCGTTTTTCTCCCCCTTAGGGGGGAGAACTATCTCTTTTCTATATTCTTTTTATTGTAAGGATGAATTCAAAGTTCTAATTGTGAAGCTCAATTATTTGCAAGTTTGTTTCAAGATTTAAATTGATTCATTGTGGATTGTTTTTACTATATCGAAGGTTTATGATTGGTTCTTTGATTGGTTTGGGTGCGCAACCAGATTAGTTTATTAATCATTCTAATGCTAGTAGAGAGGTGAGTCGACCCATAATTGTCTCTTATCTCCTACACAAGTAAAAATCTCAAGACCTTATGGAGGGATTCTGTGGAGAAATTGCGAGTAAAGACAACACCATTAAGTGGACCGAGCGTACTGAGTTTAACTGCTGGGATCAAACCTAAATTCACAAATCTTAATGCGTTCTGGGAATTACATCTTGTAGTCGAGCGCTTCCATATCCGGTGATATATGGTGTTTTTAGGGATTGCTAAGCGTACATGCTTTCCTACGGTTGGTGACAATTGTTTCTAACAAGAGATAAACTGGTACAATGTTGAGTTAACGGTTAGTAATGGCGAAGGATTTCTTCAATATCTTTATCTTCTTATCCTTTTTTTATATTTTCGCTGATTTAGATAACATATCAATTGCATTACTCTTCGTGGAACCGATATCTTACTACCGCTATATTATATTTAATTAGTGGGAAATATATTTTTATTTTGTTGAGTAAACGACGCTCACCAAAATTGGCGCCGTTGCCGGGGAGTAATTGTTAATTGGTATGTTATTCTTTTTGGCGTAAAGGTTTTGTGGGTATATCTCTCGTAAGCCCTCACAAGACTATAACTCATCCACTAGGGACACCTAGGGGTTTAAAGGCATGTTATTCATGCTAAGAGTAACCGTATCCTCACGGCATGGAGTTGTATTTTATTTTTGTTTTGTTTTGTTTTGTTTGCTCGAGGACTAGCAAAGTTTGGGTGTGGGGGAATTTGATAGGTGTGTAAAAACATCTCTCTAAGTATCGATTGGTTATGCTTTCTTAACTAGTTTTCTTGCGAAATTGTATTATTATCCTTCGTTTTATATTTTATGGGAATTTTGGAGCTTATTCCTAAAATGAACAAAGAATCGTCCGATTTTCCAAAAAGAGAGACAGAATTATCATTGCATGGGAAATTACTGTGGTCAGTTGTATGGCCGTTAAGAATAACCAGCTGAAATCCATTGTAAATTACCGGAGGAGCTCCAACCATTATATTTTGGTCCTTAGCTCAACAGTTATTTACACCACAAATGAAGGTTGAATAGTCTTGAGTGCATCAGTGCTAATGGGTTTGTATGGCCATTTGATGGGTTAAGAAGGTGGCTGTGATGAGATGGCAGTGTATAATATGCCATGAACTGAGAAGTGGGAGACGGAAATCAACAGAGTATCGTCAGAGGTTATGGAGGCAGTTTATGGAGACAAGTGAGATGGTAATGCAAGTGTTGTCGATAGTTGTTGGACTGACTGAAAATACTCAAGCATGGTTCCAAATATGGAGATGAGCTGCAGAGATTTGGTGCTGAGAGTGATCGATGATGAAGTTTAGCATGGTAAGGCATTCAGCTGCATGGAGCTAATGAAGTTGAGAATATCCAGTGACGATTGAATTTTGGTACAGAGAGGATGGACTTGCTGCTGGCGTGATAGTGGTTATGAAGCTAAGAGTACGACCAGGGGAAGATTTTGGTTCGGTTTGGTTTTGAGTTTTTGTTTACAGGGAATAGTAATTTGCTGTAGTGGTTGTTAACTGGGCTGTGTGATATGGAAGAGATGGCAGTGACGCTATTACTGTGCTTTGGAAGGTGAAGGTCGATGCTGGAAGTAGTGGAGATGTATCCGATAGCAGTTGCCAGTGAAGGTGATGATGGTCGATAGAAAAATGGATGTTTGGCTGTAATTATATGAGCTCGAGAGTTCATGGAGCGATTGTTGCTTGCAGTGACAGAAGGAGATAGGCACTGATGGATTTATGGGATAATGGTGATCACTGGAGTGGATGTCGATGGGATTTTGCCAATATAGAATGCGTGGGACGTTGTCGTGGTTGATAGAACTCAAGATCGAGATGATGAACAGCTCATAATGGTGCTGCTGTGCCTCGAGCTGGAAGTCAGGGCAGAGAAGGTGGTATGAAAGTGATGGAGTCTTTCCGGTGAGGATATGGAGATGGTCCAGCTATTTGTGTTGTTAACGGAAGAAGTCTTGTCGAGATAGAAAAGAGATGATGTCATCAATTGATGTCGGAGATGGAGGAAAGTGATTATGAAGTCAGTACAGGCTTGGTATGTCCTGGTGAGTTTCTGTTACTGACATCGTATACATGCAGGGAGAATGGAGCAGTCGTGCTTGGTGATCGCAGAGAATGAGTTTACTGGCAGGAGGGACATGAAGAAGCGAATGTTTCTATGGATCACGGAGCTGGAGGTAGCTGTTCCAGTGATTGTGGTGGCTCGGTGATGATTAATAGAGTCTGAGGGTCGTGAAAAAAGTCCAAGGAACAGCAGAAGAATGATGTTGCTGCTCGAGTTGAACAAAGTTAACGAAGAATGGAGGTGTTGCTGACGAGAGAATCTGAGCTGCGAATAGCGATGAAGAATGGAGTTGTTGCCGTGTAATCGCTGAGGAAGTTCAAAAAGACACGAAGTGATGCTGCTGGAATGAGATATAGTTAATGGCAGTGATGGAACTCGAGCTTAACAGTGGTGGTCGATGGAGTCGATGAGAGACTAGGGTGATGGCTGAGTTCGAGAGAGAAGATCTTGTGCATGATGATGATGGGAGTTCATCCCCATTTTAACAAAGAATGGAGTTTGGAAGTGGCATGAAGAATATGGTGTTGGTGCTTGACCGGAGATCGACAGAGAGAAGATTATGAGATAGTACCAAGCTCAGCTAAGCCAGCGATGAATATAGGTGAGTCCTTGAGTTGGGTTAGAAAATTTGAGCTCGGGAAGCTATGAATGGCCGAGATGAGAAGTAAGAAGGAAATCCGGAAGAAATATTTCTTCTCGTGAACATGAAAGGTTACACTGTTGGTTCCATCTAAATTTAGTTCAGCTACAGAGTGGGATGGATCTATGAGCCCAATAGGCTATTGAGCCAATACATTTTGTATAAACGAAATTAAGGGTCCGGCTCTTTCAGTCTTGGCGGTGACTTTGGCCAGAGTTTGCAACCTACTTCTCCCGGGATTTGATGCACGTGATATAATTTTAAGGAGGTGCACTCTCCTATTTTTGCTAGGTTTTCTAGTTTCTTTAGAGGAGGTGCACTATCCTATTTTTGCTAGGTTTCCTAGTTTTCTTAAAGAAGAAGTTACAAAACTCTATATATAGGGAACCCTAGGAACAATTTTATAATCTTGATATCATCTTCATATATCTTCTTTTCACCGTTTTTCTCCCCCTTAGGGAGGAGAACTATCTCTTTTCTATATTCTTTTTGTTGTAAGGATGAATTCAAAGTTCTAATTGTGAAGCTCAATTATTTGCAAGTTTGTTTCAAGTTTTAAATTGATTCATTGTGGATTATTTTTACTATATCGAAGGTTTATGATTGGTTCTTAGATTGGTTTGGGTGCTAAACAGATTAGTTTATTAATCATTACGTCTGATGCTAGTAGAGGTGAGTCAACCCAGTAATTGTCTCTTATCTCTACATGAAGTAGAAATCGTAAGACCTTACGAGAGGGATTTCTGTGGAGCAATTGCGAGTAAAGACAACACCAGTAAGTGGACCGAGCATACCGAGTTTAACTGCTGTGATCAAACCTAAATTCACAAATCTTAATGCGTTCTGGGAATTACATCTTGTAGTCGAGAGCTTCCGTGTCAAGGTGGTTCTTTGGAATAGAATCCGGTAGGCGAGCACTTCCGTATCCGGTGATATATGGAGTTTTTGGGATTGCTAAGCCTACCTGCTTTCCTACGGTTGGTGACAATTGTTTCTAACAAGAGATAAACTGGTACAATGTTGAGTTAACAGTTAGTAATGGTGAAGGATTTCTTCAATATCTTTATCTTCTTATCCTTATTTTATATTTTCGCTGATTTAGATAACATATCAATTGCATTACTCTTCGTGGGAACGATCTCTTACTACCGCTATATTATATTTAATTAGTGGGAAATATATTTTTATTTTGTTGAGTAAACGACGCTCACCACAGCTCCACCAGCAACTTGAGTGCTTCAAACTCACTACTCCACTTGACCGACAGCTCCACACACTGAAAGCTTGCGCCCACTAATGAGTTCTCACCGAAAGCTTATTCATTAGTGATTAGTTTATTCATTGAAAAGCAGCCGAAAGCTCCAATATTGTAAGGCAGCCGAAAGCTCCAATATTGTAAGGCAGCCGAAAGCTCCATTAATTTATTCAAGACATTAGTATCAAAAAAAAAAAAAAAAAATCTATTCAAGACATATTTTTACATTAGAGATAGGTCTAGACATTTCCGAAAGTTTGAGTTTGAAAATGAGTAACTTTCCTTGAACATTCTGGATCATGAACTGCACATGAGAGGAAACACAACAGTATCAAATTCAGTTTTTCCTTGGGCACAATATTTCACTAAAAATGGCATGTCAAGATATTTTCCATTAATTACTCAATTTCCTAATTTTTTCACCGATTATATATTTAAAGTTAAATATAGATTGTACACATGTCGAATATTTAATGATGGGACACGAAGAGACACCGAAATAAGGGACATGTGATCCGAGACTGACTATATAAATATACGTGACGGTGTCTCCTGTGGCTACTCTTTCTTTCCCATGAGAAGAAACCCTAACCTTTGATTCTTCTTGTGCAAGTCTATTTCATCGAAACATGAATCACAAACGGCGCGTCCTTATTCAGTCAACAAAATGATAAAAAGTTCTTGTTTAGAGCAGCTAGTTGCGAATATGTCATTATCAACAAGCATGAGCAAAGACTACGGTGTTGATTTGCCGACGGAGGTATTATACGAGATCTTCATTCGTCTTCCATCCTTTGAACCGGTATATAGATTCAGGTGTGTATCAAAGTTATGGAATTCTCTTTTATCTGACCCATGTTTCATCAACAAAACATTCAATAAAATTAGTACTATCCCATGGATCTTCATGTATGAGCCATCAGTCTATCAAGTCCAACTCTATCTAAATCATAACCACAAATTCATAAATCATCATGATGGTTTGTCCTTTGAATTCCTTTTGGATACAGATCCATTCAGAACACAAAATATAGAAAAAGCATCCATCTTAGATTCATGTAGTAATGGTTTAGTACTTTATTCCGCTGATCCGGTAAAACATTATCCTTCAACACCAGTAGAACCAAGGTATTCCAACAAGGAATACCTTATTTTGTATTGAAATTGATGGTTGATGGGTATTGAAATTGGGTATTGGAATGACTCATACTTATTTTGTCTTATCTATTCTAACACATGACTAATTAGATTTTTCTAGATTTAATCAAGTTTAATATTTTAACATCCCCCCTTAAACTTGATTAGCAGTAACTCCAAGAATCTCTCGTAATTTGACGAAGACTTCCTGCTTTAGCGGTTTCGTGAAAATATCCGCAACTTGGCCTTGAGACTTTGTGTATTTTAATTGTACCTTATTCTCCGATATGCATTCTCGAATAAAATGGTATCGTGTGTCGATGTTCTTGTTGCGGTCATGGAACACTGGATTCTTTGCTAAAGCCATTGTCACTTGTTGTCCACAAATATTGTAGTCGGTTCTTCCGCTCCATTTTTAGCTCCTTCATTAAACTCCTTAGCCATATGGCATGAAAAACACACGATCGTCATGACACGTCAGCTTCATGCAAGGAGAGTGTGACAATCGAGTTGCTTCTTGAACTCCAAGTAAAGCCGTATCTCCAGGAAAAATACAAATCGGTAGTACTTTTTCTTTCATCTAAATATCCCAATCACTATCATCAGATCCAACGGAGTTTGTACTTGTCGATGAGTAAAATAAACCAAATCAAGCGTACCTTTTAAGTAGCGCAAAATTCTCTTGACCTTCGGATGTGTAGTCGTAGGTGCCTCCATGTAGCGACTGATTAGCCCTACTCCATAGAGAATATCCTGGCCTTGTACAAGTTAAGTATCTCAAGCTTCCAACTAGACTCTTGTAAAAAGTTGGATTGACCTTCTCTCTCCATCGATCTTTGATAGCTTGATTCCGCATTCTCCTGTGAGTAATTGCTGGATTACACTCCTCCATTTTAAATCTCTTAAGGATTTCTTTTTCGCATATCCTTCTTGAGATATAAAAATTCCATTTTCTCGTTGTTTTACTTGAGCCCAGATAGTATGACATTAGACCGATGTCTGTCATCTCAAATTCTCTCGTCATCGCTTTTTGAATTCTTCAACATTATTGGATTATTGTCGGTGAAGATAAAATCATCCACATATAGGCAGATGAGCAACTTATCTCCTTTTTCGTTCACCTTCACATAGAGAGCATGTTCATGCGGGCATTTACTGAAATTATTTTCTTGGAAGTACTTGTCGATTCTATTGTACCACGCTCTTGGTGCTCGTTTTAGGCCGATAAAGCCTTTTTCAACTTTGGACTTTATTTTCTTGTCCTTTTTACTTTGTACCACGTGGTTGTTGGACGATATCGTCTCTTCAAGATGTCCATTTAGAAAGGAGACTTGACGTCCCATCCGATGAACTTTCCATCTATTTTGGGCAGCTAGAGAAATAATTAGTCTTATAGTTTCTAGACGAGCTGTGAGCAAATACCTCATCATATTCGATGCCTTCTCTTTGGTTGTAGCCTTTTGCAACCAATCTTTGCCTTGTATCTTTCAACTCTCCTTTAGCGTTTTTCTTGGCTTTGTACACCCATTTTACTCAATTGCTCTTTGTCCTTTTGGAAGTGTCACAAGCTCCTGTGTACTATTCTTCTCGATAGCTTTCATTTCTTCATTCATCGCTCTTTCGCCATTTTTCACTTTCCACAGCTTCATCAAAAGTTATTGGTTCACTATCTGAAAAAAGACAAAATAAAGATACATTGTCTCCATAGATATCGCTTAAACTCCTCGTCCGTAAGGGCCTTTTCCCTCGAGCTCTCATCCGTCGATGATGGATCATCATGATGCGCTGCCGGGAGGTGATGGTGGTGGTGAAGCATATGGAGCAACTGGTTCTGTGGTTGTTCTTCTTCTATCTTCTAGAATAGGAAGAAAATTGTAATCCTTTTCTTGAACGCCGAAATCCGAGAAGCCTTCTTCATCGAACTCCACATCTCTCGTTTGTGACGACCTTTTATTGATTGTATCATACAACTTGTATCCTTTGGATCGAGAGTCATAACCGATAAATATGTACTTGGCACCCTGTCATCCAATTTGTTCTCAGCTGACTAAGCACATGAGCATATGCGATACTTCTAATACTGTAAGTGTGAGATGCCGGGTTTTACTCCACTCAAGCTTATAAAGGAGTCATGTTCCTCACGCTTTTGTGGGACATCGGTTTATCGTAAACCGCATGTCAACCGCTCTCGCCTAAAACTCCCGGGCACTTTCTTTGTCTTCGTGATAGGGCCATGTTGAGAATTATTCTGTTTCTCCTTTCGGCAACCCGTTTTGTTGAGGTGTGTATGGAACCATAAGAGGCCGACGGATTCCATTGTCTTAACAAAAGATGCCTCGAACTCCTTAGAAGTAAATTCTCCTCTCTCTCTCTTATCTCATAGCCACAATTTGAAAGCCACTTTCTTTCTCCACAAGGGATTTAAATTTCTTGAAATTGGAGAAAACCTCCGATTTTTGTTTCAAGAAATAAACCCATGTTTTTCGACTAAAGTCATCAACAAATATGAGGAAATAGTTATTTCCACCATACGAGCTTGGTTTTTATTGGTCCACAAACATCTGTGTGTACCAACGGCAGCGGTTTTGTGGCTCTTGAGAATGTTTCCTTGGGAAAACTTTTTCGAAATGTTTTCCCAAGTAAACATCCTTCACACAACCGATCGGGTGGTCAATTCTTGAAAAACCTCTAACCATCTTTTTTGTTTGGACAATAATTTTAACCCCTCCAAAATTAAGGTGTCCATACCTAAGATGCCATAACCATGACGAGTCTTTAATACAAGTTAAGGACATCTCGCGATGTCATTTTGAATGTTCAGATAGAACATCCTATTCAAAATCATTGGCACCTTTGAAATCAATTTTCCTCTCCTATCTCTTATGAAAAGACTAAGGTTTTCCATATTCATCATATAGCCTTTTTCTAAGAGTTGTCCCAAACTTAATATATTCATTTTTACGTTAGGGACGTAATAAACATCGGAAATAAACTCATGATTTCCATTTTTCAACTTAATTAAAATTTTGCCAAGACCACTCACCTGGAGTTTTCGCCTCCATTTCCAAATGTTACATTGCCGGAAACTGATTCATCAAGCTCCACGAACTTCTCCTTAGTGCCGCACATATGATTGCTTGCTCCTCAGATCAAGCACCCATGTACAATTCTCACTGTGGTCACCTCCTTTTCATGCCACCAAAAAAGTCTGGTCTCCTTCTTTTTCTTTATTAGCATAATTAGCTTTTTCTTCGACGTTATCCGATGAAAACCAACAATCTCGAGCATAATGACCACGCTTATGACAATTATAACATTCAACTTGAGATTTGTTATTCCTTGGCCTATTATTGTTGCGCCATGAATTATCTCCTCTCGCCACGACCTCTTGTGGAACTTGACCTCCGCTCCCTTTGATCATCGTCATTCCGCTTTGCCTCTTCCTCTTCCTCCATAGTAGCCGCGTCCTCTTCCTCTAGCATTACTACCATAACTCTCTCCTTTGTCTTTCAAAGTGAGCTTTGCTTGTAGAACTTGTTCTACTGCTCCCTCTTTGCTTCTCTTTTTCATTCTTTCTTCATGGGCTTGTAGCGATCCCATGAGCTCATCCACGGTCATGGTTTCGACGTCTTTGACTCCTCAATTGCGATGACGATGTAATCGAATTTTGGAACGAGTGACCGTAATATTTTTCTCGATCACACGATTATCACTCATGACTCACCATTTCTTCTTAGTTGATTGACAACAACTAAAACTCTTGAAAATATTCCGATATTAATTCAGACTCTTTCATGAGAGAGATTCAAACTCACCTCTTAGAGTTTGCAACCGCACCTTCTTTACTTTGTCCACGCCTTTGATGGAATTTTGCAAAATCTCCATGCTTGCTTTGCATTAGCGGCTCTTGATATCTTCTCAAGGACGACTCATCCATGCCTTGATAAAGAAGGAAAAGAGCTCTTTTTATCTCTTTCTCTAAATACGTAGTGTATCCTTTTCAAACTTGTGGTAGCGCCGCTTCATTTTCCGGTTCGACATAACCTTTTTCTATTATCTCCCACGCATCTTGCGAGCCTAGTAACGCCTTCATTTGAATGCTCCAGTTGTCATAGTTTTCTTTAGTGAGTTTAGGAATTTGGAAGGGAAACATTTCAGTAGCCATTAGGACCTTGGCTCTGATACCACTTTGTTGGAAATCGTTTTGAGGCTAATAGTTGATGGGTATTGAAATTGGGTATTGGAATGACTCATACTTATTTTGTCTTATCTATTCTAACACATGACTAATTAGATTTTTCTAGATTTAATCAAGTTTAATATTTTAAACACCAAGTTGAGTCATTCCAATACCCAATTTCAATACCCATCAACCATTAGCCTCAAAACGATTTCCAACAGAGAATACTAGGTTCTACGCACATGAGGTAGTAGCACCCTCGAATACTAGGTTCTACATATGCAATCCCCTGACTAAACAATGGGTCTCCCTCCCTATTCGACCATTTAATGGTTCTCAAGAATTTTATCACCAGTGCACTAAACTTGTATGTGAATCCTGGACCTCGTCACTTGGACATTTTATATGCAACTACAAGGTGGTTTATATGTATTCTGATACGGACAGAAACTACCGCTTACAAATCTTTTCTTCTGACACCGGTAGATGGGAAACCTTTGAAGTTCCAAGTCCTAAAGATGTATGGTATGATTTTTCTGAGCTAGTTATCCGTCATGGTGTCTTTTATTGGATGGGTAATGTAAGACATACTGATGAAAAGATGTTGATAGCTTATAGTCTAGAAAACAAAAAAAACGGCAGTGGTGATCAATGCAGGTCAATTGGATTTCCAGAAATCAGTGATGGAGCAAGACATACTCATTCTTGGAGTACAAAAGTTGCTAGTTTTATTGGGGAGTCAGAAGGGTCTATCTTCTATGGCTATATCTTGGCTAATTTTGATTATGACAACCACCAGAGAGATTTTAGAGTTTTTCTCAATGTGTGGCAGCTTGAGGATGACTACACTAGTGGAGTATTGAACTGGAAAATGCTGCACAAAAGTATTGAATTGAAGGGTTACAGATCATCCCAGGCAGAGAAGGCCACGTATATGTGTATTAATCCGGTGGATCAAAATGTTATCATCATTGTTGACCAAGGTTGCTGTCTCGCCTACAACATTAGAAGTCTAACATATGAAGTTCTTCTTGGTTGTCCTATTCCAACTCGTATCAAAGACCATAAGTTGCCGCCAATTTTGGTAACACCCAAGCCAACAGTGATCCCAGAAATAACTCCTTACTAAGTTCTCTTCAGTTCATATTATATCTGATGGAATTCAGTGTAGTTTCTATTTAAATGCTAGAGCAAACGATATGCTTTCACATGCATTGCAGTTCTTTGGCTGCCATTTTTCTTTCTTCTCAAAATTATTTTGCTTACCGTCCTCTGAATGAGTATTGATTGCTTGGGCACATGCTCTTTATTGTTTGCATGGCCAATTGCTAGGCCTATAGCTTGGTGTGCTAATAATAGTGACAGAGAAAGGATAACTGATAAGAATTTTGAGGCTGAACATAAAATTTGTCAAGCAAGCAATGTTTTTAATTAAGCATGGCTGGTGCAAATAGTAGGAATAATATATTGAGGCTGGAATAATGCCTCTGATTTTTACACAGATTTTATTGAGAAACTGGAAGGGAGATGTTATGAGATGATCTAATTTTGTTTTCTTTAATTTGTGTCTTTATTATTATCTTTAGTCAAACAGGTTGAAGACTTCATGGGAGACTCAGCTTGAAGTGTAGGAAGACTCTCTGTAGGAGATTTTGGTTAACATTGTAACTTGTAACACCAGTAGGTAAATTTTCCAGTACTAAGAAGAATATTTAAGTTACCTGACATACTTTTTGGTCGCAGGGCATATTTTGTGGTTGACGTAAACAACTTTCGAATTTGCTTTGTATGTTACTAATTTAGTCCATCCCAGAAAAGTTCCATAACTTCTGGTTGTATATAGTGGAGTGCACACAAAGTGATACTGTTTGTCAATGAAGATATCCAATTAATAATGAAATTTCTATGTAATTGAAATGCATAGAAAGTTTCAAATGTCGCTAAATATGTTATTTTTAGTACATTTAATTCAGTTGACCGCTGAATGAAGGAACTGTTCAAGCAATTGTACATAGAATGCCTCTTGGAAGGGCGATGTAGCATTGACAATTTGAGCTGACCCTTGGAAGTTGCGGTATATTTGCTTATATTAAGTGTTTCCGTGAAATTTCTACTATGATTTTGTCAACATACAATCGGTCATTAACAACTCGTATATAAGCTAGCTAGGTTCCGTTCTGCGAAACATTCCAAGAAAACACAGCTTTAAATTCATTTATACATATCCTCTACTAGAAGCCAAAGGCACACCGGATGACAAAAATGAGGACCCATTTCCTGGCGGTTTTCATTTTCTTCTATCTCCTAGAGATTCGATGTTTTGTAAATTCACAACAGAAAGGGTTTCTCTACAATGACTTCAGAAACGCCTTTCTAAGCCGTGATGGTGCAGCTCAAGTCGCAGACAATGGCCTGTTGCAGTTAACTGATCACAGGGACAAGTATCAGACGGGTCATGCCTTTTATTCCCGTCCGTTTCAGTTGAACGGTAATGTATCCTTCTCTACCACTTTTGTTGTTGCAATAGCATCTGAGTTTGGCGCCAATGGATTAAGCGGTCAGGGGATGGCTTTTGTAATTACACCTCAAAGAGGGATACCAGGAGCTCTGCCAAACCAATACCTCGGCCTATTCAACGAGACTAGCAATGGACAATCCGCAAACCATCTCCTTGCAGTGGAGCTAGATACTGTCTACAATATTGAGTTCGATACTATACAGGAACCCCATATTGGAATTGACGTCAATAGTCTAAAGTCTATTAACTCCACTGTCCCTGCGCATTCCGTCAACGGGAAATCCGAAAAGATAAATCTTAACAGCGGGGAACCGGTTCAGGTGTGGGTAAATTATGATTGGATAGACAAGCTACTAACTGTCTCATTAGCTCCACTTCAAGCGTCAAAGCCGGATGTTCCTCTCTTGTCAATGTCCAGAGATCTGTCAACTGTTTTCTTGGATTCCATGTATGTCGGCTTTTCTGCGTCAACCCAAACTATACCGACGTATCATTATGTATTAGGGTGGAGTTTTCAGATTGATGGTGAAGCTCCTGCACTGAATCTTGCAAGCCTTCCTAAGCTACCTCAGGCGGTTCCTCCTCCTAAAAAGAAATCAAAGTTGGTAATAATTTTGCCTGCAACACTTGGTCCAATATTTGTTTTAGTACTGGTGGCGATCATTTGGTACCTCTGCAAAAAATGTCGTACGCCACCACCGCAGTTTATAACTAGGGCCTAAGATGTTGCCATTTGTGGTCTATGACAAAACGCAAAAGATTTGGTCGCCGGATTGTGAGCATTGTTAATCTTCCTCTGTAATCAACAGTTGTGTAGTTTCTCATATTGTTTGTGCCGATGTTCCATGTAAATAAATTGATCAAGTCTCGTTGAATTAGCTAATCTAAGAAATCTGACTTCGCCTATTAAGTTCTTTATCAGCGTTTGACCAGGTCAATGCGAAAAGAAGAAAAGAATAATTGTACTACTCTAGTCTAGTACTACTTCCGTTCCACTTAGTTGACCTAGTAGTATAATTTAGAAATGATTTCTCTCTCAAATTATACCACGGATTTTCGTAAATTTTATATCATTGAAAAGCATTTTAAAACACATACGTAACGAATATAAGCATGAGTATCAAATGAGATAAATCAACTATTAATGAGACAAAATCTAAAAACAAATAGGTTAACTAATAGTGGGACAGGGGGAATATTTATTTACTCTAGTATTTATTTATTTTGGTAGTTATACTAAAAATAATAATTATACTAAGTCCACATTTTGTTGTTCCTATAAGAAACAAGCTTGGTAAAGGGGCGGCAAGAAATGATAGAGGAGCGGCAAGTGTGATAGCAATGTCCTTCTAATAGGTTAGGGGGTGTCCTATAGGTGGTATAAATTGACTAGATTACCCTTTTTGCTTTAAATGGACTAATTTGTCCCTTCTTTTTAAATTGAAAGACTGAATTGTCCTCCATCATTTTTAATCATGAATGAGAAGAATCAAAATCATTCTTTTTTCTTTCATCTTCTCTACTCCTTCATTACAACCGTAATCACTTCCATTTCAATCGAAAATTATAGCGTTGTTTTGAAAAGCCCAGTTAGTATTTTGTTTATTGTGTTCAATTTAAGTGTATGCTTCATCAAAAATTAGGTTTTAGGTTAAAATTAAAAATTCAAATTCTGGATTTCCTGTTTCTACGGTTGGTATTGTTTCAATTACCAACCGTAACTGAACAATTTGATGCTTCTACGGTTCGTAACTATCAACTTCATCAAAGATACCAACCGTGGGTCTGAGAAATTTCCTCAGTTACGGTTGGTATTTGAAACCCTTTTATGAACTGTAGGTTAGTTACGGCGTGTAAGATTTGTTGCATCTTCAACCGTAAATAATCCTAAGCCTCAAAACTAATTTTCAAGTTTTTATACGGTCGAAGACGAACCAAAGTTAACAACCGTGAGTTCCTACGGTTGGTATTGTTTACCCAAGTTACGAACCGTAAGTGCCCTACGGTTCGTGAGGAACAAATTATACCAACCGTGAACTTTTTTTAAGGTTTTCCCCAACATATAGTTGGTTGTAACGAGCTCAATTCCAATAGTATGTTCTTAAATACAGGGTTTTCTCAAAATTGAACGATTCTGATTGGTAATTGATACATTACGCATCAGTAACATATAGTTACGGTTGTAACGAGCTCAATTCTAACCATATGTTCTTCTAAAATTTTAAATTTTTTGATTTGTTACGTACTTTAGAAGTATACCTAGTCATTTTCAATGCTGGGTTCTTCACTTTGTTGGTTAATTTCTTCAATTGGTTGAGATTGACCTTCACAAATATCACAAAAGTTTCTTTTTTCTTCTCTAAATTTTTATTTTTATTACTTATTTTAGAGTTATGAATCATATGATAAGTGAAAATTAATTATCAACATTAATCTTGATTATCAACACTAATCTTGATTATCATTACTAATCTTGATTATCAACAATAAGGGCTAATTAGTTATTTCCAGATTTTATTTGATAATGGACACTTGAAAATTACTTATAATGACCTTTTTGTCTTATTAGGGTGCCGCCCCTCTACCATTTCTTGCCGCCCCTTTACCAAGCTTGTATAAGAAATAAGAAGATTGTGTTGTTCCTTAGAAATAAGAAGATGATTATAGGATTTATAGATTCAAAGTGTTAATGATCATAATTTAAATTGTCCGACAAATACTGTTTTGGAAGCTTAGAAGTAATTTCAAACAAAATAAAAAAAAAAATGAAAATGACATGGGATTCCTTAGCTTTGAGAAATACGAAGTTTGGGTAATGAGCTTTTAGAGTTTGGTCATATCTCACTCCTAATTCTGGTTGGGCATGCATGGGTCTTTCCAATTCTCTATGGCAAACTTAGAGCTGGTTGTTCCCAATTCTCTCAACAACTCTTCTACTCTCATCCTTAAATGCTTTCTTTCCCCATAATCACAGTCCACCTTAGGGTCAGTCACACCACTCCAAACATCACATTTTTCTCCTCAACCGTGCGATAATCAAATCACCAGCTTACAGTCATCCAACACACAAGGAAGATGAAGAATATAATCCAATGCATATGTACTGTCCATATAGAGTCCATATATCTAAGTCGGTGTTATGTAAAGAGTCCATTGTAATATGTCCATTAAGCTCATTATAAATACATGCCTCTACCACCTTATTAGGGTACGAGAGCTTATACAATTGTTCATGGTACCAAGAGCCGTTTAAACGATCTCTCTAAAACCCTAGCCTCAAAATTTTTTTTTTTCAAAACCCTTTGCTCCTCTTTTACCTTCCCTTCTTCATGACTTGATTCAATCATCTTCATCTGCTTCTTCATCTAGCACAATGGCTTCTCATCAAAGCTTTGGTTCTCCAACTATCCCTCGCTTTATCTACTTAAGCATAGGTTCTCTTATGTCTAACTCTTGTTCCTCTATATTTGAAAAATCCCTTTCATGCCTTCTTCAACCAAGATAGTTCTCTTAGATAGAACCAATTACCTTCTCGGGAATCCAGATTCTTCCTATTCTTAAATCACAAAAGGTTGTTTAAGTATCTTGCCGACTCTTATGAAATACCAAAGCACAAGAGCTTGTTGATGAAGAAACTCAAGCTAGAACTTCCAACCCGCTTATGAGGAATGGGAAGTTATTGATCAAACGATCATATCATGGATAAATTGTTCTCTTATCAAACTATGAAATCAATGTGCACGTCGTGGAAACTCGTGACGTATATGGAACTATCTTCGTTCCACCTATGCAACAATCAATCCTCGTCGTATTCTACAATTGAAAGCAAACTTGTCAACTATTCAAAAGGGTAACTCGTCCATCTCGAATATATTTTGAAAATCAAGGAAATATCTGGATTCTCTAGCCTTTGTCCCTTCAACCCGTGATTGATCTTGAGCTTGTCTCTACAACACTAACGAGGATTGGGTGTCGATTGGTCGAACATTTACACAGCGGTCATTGCCCGCATTCACTCTTCCCACCTTTACCGAGCTTCATGCTTTTTGTCATTGCATCATGAATCTCACCTTCAATATCTGCAAAACTCTACAGACGCACGCTAATGATATTCAAAGTCCCAGTATCCTTCTTTCTTTGGTCTACTCCTGGTCGTGGTAGTTCACATCCGCATCAAATTCTATACTTTGGTCGCGTCGTCGTGGTTCGAAATAAAGACTCCATATCGTGGTCGGGGGGAGGCTCGGTCGTGGTCCCTATAACAACTCTAATCGTGGTGGTCATAACAATTTTGGAGGTCGATCTACTTGGAATGTCAAGTTGGAATAATAATGAGAATAATCAACACCGATGCAGTAATCGGGTCGTGGGTAACAACAACGGTTTTCAACCCTAAAGGTGGTTATCAAAACCAATCTTATGACGCTCGTATAATCATAATACTCAAGTTGGCTCTGTTCTTGGTCCTCCACCTCAAACACATGCTATTGTTTGTCGGTGGTGCAATACGAGAGGACATACAAGACAAACTTGCAACCGCTTTGCCTCTCGTTCCAACTATGATCTTCCGTAAGCTTTTTCTGCAATGCAAATTCAGCCCATGTCGTATGAGAATCATTAGTTTAAAATCGTCCTTGCTTCCCGCCCATATGACGTCGATTCTTCCCGGATAATCAATCGCCATGATTACAATGGTAATGCTTCTGATTCGTTGGTGATGGTACACTCCTACCTATAACAGAATTGGTGATGTAACTCTTTCGTCACCATCATCACGAGTTGACTTTGAAGAATACTCTTCATGTTCCCTCTCTTGCTAAAAATTTACTCTCTGTTGGTCAACTTACACGAGACTCGACCGTGTTTTTCACTTTGATCGTCATGGTTTTTGTATACAAGATCGATTAACGGGAGCTCTTCTGTACCAGGGCAAGAATGACGCTGGCATGTACCCTATCTTTTCTAGTGTTTCCTCTCCATCTCCATCACCGCAGTTATCAGCTTTCTCCGCAGCTACCATTGGTATTCGCGTTACTCAACTATATGGCATATGCGTTTAGGTCATCCCAACAATGCGGTCTTTCAATCTCTTAAGTCTAGCTTACTTTTGGATTCTACTAGTTCTTCTTTATCTAGCTCTCTTTGTTCTAGTTGTGTTGGTGCCAAGCATCATCGTTTACCCTTTTCATCTCGAAGTACTTACTCAAATACAATTGGTTCTATTATACATTCGATTTATGGGCCCTCGTGACCTTTCTTATCAAATTGTGGTTTTTTTATTTTCTCTTGTTTGTTGATGAATGCTCTCGCTTTTCTTGGATATATTTCTTGATGAGACAAAACCCAAGTATTTCGTTCCTTCCTTAATTTTAAAGCTATGATTGAAACTCAATTTTCGACCACCATACAAATTCTACAAACCGATGGTGGCACTTAATATCTTGAACCATTAAAATATTTTTTATCCAAGCATGGTATTCTCAGTCGATCCTCTTGTCCTAGCACACCACAACAAAATGGTCTTGCTGAAAGAAAAATTCGCCATATTACTGAGACTGGCCGAGCTTTGATGCTTCAAAGTGGTTTTCCTGAAACCTTTTGGGCTGAGTTTTATGCAACAGCTGTATACTTAATAAACCGTCTACCAACTCTTACTTTATCCAATAAATCTCCCTACTCTATACTTCATAATCGTGCTCGATTACTCGTTTTTGAAAGCGCTTGGTTGTCATTGCTTTTCCACTTCTCAATCACTTTCGTCAAAATAAATTATAACCCAAAACACTACCTTGTGTTTTTATTGGTTATAGTGATCGCCACAAAGGTTATAAGTGTCTTGAAGCTAAGAGTAATAAGGTTTATATCTCGTCATGTTGTTTTCGATGAGTCTATTTTTCCATTTCCTACGATATCTGGTACCTCCATTCCTCTCTTAAAATCTAATCAAATCTACCAATACTTTTTGGCTTGGCCCAATCCTATTGCTACCACTCATCTACACTCTTCCTCTTTTATTTCTTCTCCATCTGCCATCAATTTCTTTGCCTCCTCCGTGCATTTATCTCCTTTCTCTCTACGCTGTCTAACTTGATTTTGTCTTCTCCGGTGCGCTCTTCTTCATCTCTGTCTCCTACACGCCTATCTTTTTCCTGACGATGTTGTTTCTCAATCTCCTACTCCTCCAACACATTCCTCTCCTCTCCTTCTACATCATCACCCTTGGTTCCACCATCTCTCGCTTCATCATCTCCGTCATCCGCTTCGTCCATTCTACATTGCAATGATTTGACCAAAGGTCAAAGAGCTCCTGACGATCGGTAATACTCATCACATGGTTACTCGACTTAAAGATAATACCATCCAGCCTCGCATTTTAAAGGATGTTTTTCTTCCTATCCCGCTTTTACGCTATTTTGCAGCCCGATTTCAATTGTCATCTCGAACCCACCGCTTTACTACCGTATCCAAGTTCAGGAATGGTGGGCAGCCATGTTAGAGGAATTTAATGCTCTTTTGCGGAATCGCACTTGGTCTCTTGTTCGCGTCAAGTTTGGATGAATGTCATTGGTTCCAAGTGGGTATATCGTGTGAAACAAAAACCGATGGCTCTCTTGATCGTCAAAAGCTCGTCTAGTTGCTAAGGGTTATTCACAAAGCCCAGATGGTATTGACTTTGATGAGACATTTAGTCCTTATAAAGCCGATTCACTGTGACGTTTGGTTCTCAGACATTAGATCTCTTCTTCTAGGCCTATTAAACAACTTGATGTTAAAAATGCGTTTCTCCATGGTTCACTTGATCAAGAAGTGTATATGGAACAACCTCAAGGGTTCGTTGATCCTCGTTATCCGATCACGTGTGCTTATTGCACAAAGCTCTTTATGGCTTGAAACAGGCTCCTCGTGCCTGGTATCATCGCTTTGTCGCTTTCATCGCATATTGGGTTCAAATCATCCCACTTGATCACTCTATGTTTATAAAACATTCATCTGGTATTCTTATCTTATTACTTTATGTTGATGATATAATTCTCAATCGGAAGTGATATAGTTGTCTTCACAATCTCTTGCCTACACTTCAAAAGGAATTCTCCATGATTTAGGGATTTGCACTATTTCCTTGGTTTGGAAGCTACACGATAAAGGATGGCTTGTTCTTACTCAAAAGAGATATTACTCAAAATGAGATATCGATGGATCTTCCGAGGTGGGTTGATCTCACTAATTCAAAGCAGTTTTACATTGCTTTTGATCTAAATTATCTTCTAATGACGCTAGTTGTTTTCTTCGACATAACACTCTATCGCAGACTAGTTGGTGGCCTGCAATACCTCAACATGACTCGCCCCGATATCACCTATGCAGTTAATCAAAGTCGATCAATTCATGCATCGACCAACTCAAACTCATTTTCTAGTTGTGAATCGTATCCTCCGGTATCTTAAAGGCACACTTGGCCATGGTATTTCTTTCTGGCGTAACAATCCTATGCAACTCATCGCCTTTTTCCGATGCTTTCTGGTGTGTGATCCCGATATTTCCTGCTCTACTACAGTCGATGTATTTTTCTAGGTAAGAATCTCATCTCATGGGGTTCTAAAAAGCGGCCTAATCTCTACCAAATAGCACGGAAGCTTCTAATATCGCGGCTTTATCTTCTACATCTCATTGGCGAGATTACATGGATTCAATACTTATTGTCTGATCTTGGATTATCATTAAAGCAACCACCGATTCTATATTGTGATAATATAGGTGCTACTTATCTTGCTATTAATCCTATTCAACATTAAAGGTCGAAACATATTCATATTCATTATCATTTTGTCCGTGAACGGATATCATCAGGGCATCTCCATTTATGTTATATTGCTACTACGCATCAACTTGCTAACTGTTCACTTAAGGGTTTGTCGATCGCCGATTTCGTTATCTTCGTAGCAAGCTTTCCGTTGTCTTCCACCGTATAGCTTGAGGAGGGTGAAGAATATAATCCAATGCATATGTACTTTGTCCATATAGAGTCCATATATCTAAGTCGGTGTTATGTAAAGAGTCCATTGTAATATGTCCATTAAGCTCATTATAAATACATGCCTCTACCACCTTATTAGGGTACGAGAGCTTATACAATTGTTCAGAAGATATACACATTCATGTCCAAGATATCAAACTTCCCACTTTCAAAACCCCTACCAAAACTAAATCACTGAGCTCAAGTTGTCTACAAGATTCAAAACAAGCTCCACAGAGCTTGCAGAGATGTTCCACCGGAATCTAATTTTCCAAGAGATGCATAAATGATACAAGGATTTGTTTTCTAAAACTCACTGAAGAAAGAATATTTGTGGTTTACTGGTTTAGCAGGTATGTGTACTAGAAAGAATGTTTCATCTCTGCACATTTAATATCTACATAGTTTTATTTTCTTTTGCTAAAATATCTACAGTCAATTTAGTGTTTCTAAAATTCTGGACAACTCAAGCAACATGGGTTGTTGCCAAGATTGTCACACCAAGAATGGTGGACACGGCTAACAGGTTACCAGCCCTGTTGAAGCAAATACATGGTCTTTCTGGCAAACCTTCTAGCACATTTGTGGTGAAGATATCAACACCATCAAGGGTCCAAATCTTCACTTGACCCTCATTGACAACGGCTATATACCTGTTTCCCAGGACCTCAATCCTCATACGACCATGAGTACGAACTTGGAGATCAAAGTAGGGCATGACTGTTGAACCATTATGGTCACTCACTTCAGAAAGCAATGGTACTTGATTTGGACTCGTGACTGTTGAACTATTGTGGAACCTGCAAATAACCTAAATAAAGTTGCCCAACTAATAAGCACTTCCAAAAATGTGAGAGTAAAATTTTCCCTAAATATTCAAACACAAGACAAGGCTGAGATGACAACACATGATCCAATGGAGAAGAAATTGCAACACAGGAAAGAAAATAAAATCAATGAAGCAGAGAAGAAGAACAAATAACGCGTGAGCAAAACTAAGCAAGAAAGTAACAGAGAAACACAAGGGGTGTTCTAGGTGGTCAGGGTCACTCTAGTAGGATGAGCTCAATGTCAGCATCACCAGGACATGGAATAGGTGCATCACATGGTGAGGACATGGCTGAAGGAGTGATAGGTCGCACCCAATTGGTACTAATTAATACAGATACCAGTGGAACCACTGCTGGAAACCCCCCATCCAGGTGATACTCGTTATTCCTCCCTCAGTGGTGGAGGATACAACTAATCAAAAAACACAAGGGAATTCAATAGTTTGAAATTATTTTACTGATTTCTAAACTTGTTTTTAGTTAAAAGCAGTGGGATATGGTAAATGTAGTAATAGTGAAGTCTAATTGTAGTAGCAGTAATCAAGTGGGCGTCTACTATTGGCAGTGCGCTTAATGATTTGCATGGAACATGTTGACATTGTATGTTTTAGCAATAGTAAACAGCTAACCTTCACGAAGTGCACGTAAATCCACTTGGCACTGTGAGCTTCCATACATATGACCACAACTTCAGTTGCCCATCAGATCCACTTGAAAAGACAAACTGATTAAGACATAAAGCAATGGATATTATTAGTGGATATTCTGAAAGATATAAAGCATGATAAAGAGTTCATGACATTGTTGAGATTACTTACATCGAGTCCGTTTTCGTACTTCGTACACAAAGAAGACACAGGTCCTTCGTGACCATCAAAACTGTATTTGTGAACCCCAGAATTCACGTCCCACACCTAAAATAAGAAACCTATTGCTTAACAGTATCTGCTATGAGATTGGTTTCATATGGAGAAAAGTGTAACAGTCGGGTTGATTTCATTACCTTGATAAAGCTATCTTCACCACAGCTCAGAACACATAACCCCTCATTCGGCGAGCATGAGAATGCCAGATCAGTCACACTGCTTGTATGAGCATAAATAAAATGTGCAGAAGGTGTTTAGAAACTAAATAACAAATAAAATTAGCTGTTAGCAATTAAAAAAAAAAAAAAAAAACTACATTTTTAAATATACCTCCATACGCTTCCAGACATAGTCCTCCTCACAGCAATAGAGTTGTATGATATTTTGCGCATAGGCAACACCTGTTGAAAACCGTATTATACACTAAGATCCCAATTATATGGCAGGCCTTTATCCGATGCAGCAGTTAAAACATATGTAACTTACCAAAGAAAGAACCACCAGTCCCCCAAAGTATCCGATCAACAATAACTTGCTGTCTGCCTTGGTTCCCTCACCCAAGCTTCTGCTTAGTTGTAGGTCTCTGTAACAATGCAAATGGATATATTTGGTTAGCTACAAAAGTAAAAATAATTTTTGG
The DNA here is from genome assembly GCA_023529315.1 of Papaver bracteatum. Classification (NCBI taxonomy): domain Eukaryota; kingdom Viridiplantae; phylum Streptophyta; class Magnoliopsida; order Ranunculales; family Papaveraceae; genus Papaver; species Papaver bracteatum. The sequence continues at coordinate 300,215 of JAJJWX010001004.1, forward strand.
CTTCCTTCGAGCTAAGGGAACAAAATCAAACTACATCATTAGACATCCAAGCGATGTATCCAGTGAAACCTTGAAATTGTTTTCATATATCCTCTTCACAGGTTGGGCTATATCCCACAGAGAATATATCCAGATTCACAACCAACTGAAGAACAATCTATGTTAGAGGTAATTTCGCACATTAAACTAAACGACAAAACCAAAAGCAGTAGTTCATTATAATCTGAACTTATAAACATAAGAATCATGCCTAGCAGTAGTCTTGGCTTGACAGGGTATGTCATTTTCCATATGGGTATGTCAATTGCCACACTGGGTATGTCATTTTTCATGATATCTATGTTAGAGCCAGTCCCTGCTCCTGAAGGTAACCTGTACGCAAAGTCTCGAATATCCGGCAGTACCAAACCCAAATTACTTATAACTCAAAGGATACGAAAATATCATGAAGGTGCAGGACATCAATCAAGTCAAGAAATAGTGCATAATAGAATCGACATTTCACATGTTTACCTTGCTTGTAGCATATCGATGAGCTTTGATTCAAGCACAGGAGAGCTTAATTTTGAATTCAGAAGGGGATTCTCCCTCGCAATCGTTTTTAGACTAACGACCAGTCTCTTTCATGCACTCTCTGCATCCTCGTATGTCCAAATTTTCCCAGGGACCCTACATCATACGCAAAGCAACATAATGAATTTATTTAAATCTCTTCTACTAAAAATTCTAGACCAAGCGATAGTGCACTTGCCTCGGTGCATTCTCAAGCTGCCTTTGGCTTCTAATGTCGGTGAACATTCTACTTGAGTGGTTATTGATGAGAGGTTGAATGAATCCCATCGGATAGCTCTCAACCTCATTCTAATTTCTCTTCTTAATCTCCTCTTCGAAATAGTCCACATCAAAGTAAACTCGAGGGTCTTGCTCAAATCTGAGACAGGCAATTAAACAAGGGAATTAATATTTAGTAAATCAGGTTAAACTCTACAACTAAGACAACCTGAAATAAGAAAACACTTAGTACTGTTACCATATAGAAACTACACAATCAAAGTAATTAGGGCAAACACAGACCAAATCAAAGAAACCAGATATTTCCCTGGAGGGATCGCAAAGAAAAACCAGAGTTCAAAAATTGGTGAAGGAAGAACAAGCGACTGTTTTGTTTGTCCAAGAAACTAAAACAGAAGTGGTAACTAATCAAATGGTGCGTTTAATGTGGGGAAGCAACAGTCATCAATGGGCTGCTCAACCATCAAGAGGTGCGGCAGGTGGAATGTTAACGGTGTGGGATGATACAAAGATTAGAGTTGATGATATACTGATTCTGGATTACTATGTGACAATTAAATGTGTGTTTCTCCAAAATGGTTTCCAATGTATATTTACTAATGTGTATGGGCCATCAGATGGAATACTGCAGCATAGTAAAGACTTTTGGAAGGAGTTGGAAGAAGTTAGAATGAAATGGCCGGATGTTCCGTGGTGTTTGGGAGGTGATTTCAATTGTATTCTTTTTATAGCCGAGAAGAATAAGAACAGAAGGTCTACAACGCACATTAAGCTGTTTGATTTGTTTATGCGAAGACACAATCTTTTCGACTTGCCGCTGTTAGGAGGTTGCTTCACATGGTCTAGCATGCGAGGTGAGGCAACTTTAACAAGAATTGATCGCTTCATATTTTCGGGCGATTGGGAAGATCAATTCCCAAAAGCAACTCAGCATTTACTTCGTAGAAATCTGTCGGATCATCACCCAATCAGCTTAAGAGGTGGTGGTATTAAGTTTGGTCCTTATCCGTTCCGTTTTGAGAATTTCTTGTTGCAAGATGAAGATTTCCAGGCGAATTTGAAAGAATGGTGGCAGAACATGAATTTTACTGGCTCTGCTAGTTTTGTCTTCTCAAAAAAAAAAAAAAAAAAAACCAGAGTTCAAGAATGGCGAAGCGAAATGAGTGAGAGGGGGCTCGTACTAGAGCGGGATAAAAGCTTATAATCAGTCCAATTTAACCTTTACTTTTATCCGAACCGCCAAATGTCCACCGTGGTAATACGTAACCTAAGAGCAATTTCTATGGGATGAACAAACTTAGAGTTTGTTCATTTTGATCCCACTATGGGATGAACAAACCAAGAAAATGGATGTTCAAATGAACATATCTGTTCATTTGAACATCGAGACACTCTACTGCTGTCTCATTTAAATGGCGCCGCCACATCCCCTCGACGCCGAGCCAAGAAGAAACGCAGGCGCCACTAGCATGATGAGATGGGCGACACTAGACCAATCTCTCATCACTAAGTATGAGCGCCCACTTCAAATCCAGATTTTTTACTAATATTTTTCTCACTTTATCCTATTTTATCTCACTTTTATCCTATTTTATCTCACTCCATCATATTTTATCTCACCAAAATATTATATTTTATATTTCAACTTTATCCTACAAAGCATTTTATATTAAGAAAAATACTAGTGGGGCCCTAGAAAACCAAATCTGTTCATTTTGCCATGCTTTACCATAGTGGAGAAACCCATTTGACCATCCACGTGGCTGAACAAACTTTTGAGTTTGGCCATTGCCATATGAAATGATCTAAGGACTAAATAAAATACAAAAGTAAGTGGGAGAGAAGTCGGAAGTTTTCATGATTTATAAGGAACGCGCAATCGGGGGATATGCATATTAATTGGGGGATATAGCTACAAGACAAAATAGGGATCCAAATATCCTAGCTGGGTCACCTCTTATGTAATTAAATTATTAATTCCTAACCTAGCCCCCACTAATCAAGATTAGTGATTAATTATAATTAGTAAAATGTTAAGTATTTGTGGGATAAATTAGTGTGTATTTATTTTTATTTGAATTTGTGTGGGTGAGTTGAGAGTAAAAGTAGGGAAAAAAAATTTGAGACTTGCAGCTGCTGAATCTTTAGCTCAACTATAACAACAATCATATCTTCAATCTTCGGTTAATGATAACAACTCACAATTGGAGTTATATGATGAACCAACACCCTTGGATCATGATTTTCTTGAGCATGAAGTGTTTTGTGAGAACCAACGCAAGAAAGTAAACATGTTCAGCATACAAGCAACCCCAACACAGGTAATGGTTCAAAGAGGTCGAAAATTTGATTTTTCTTTTTGAAACAACCTTTTTTTTTTCTCTGCAAAACCTTAGTGCCGGCATACTCGTAGTATGAATACCATGTCAGATCCTCTACAACCGGCATTGTATTCATACTATTTATATGCCGGTACGATATATCCCAAATTTTCAAAAAATATGCCGGCATGATCTTCAAACCTAAAATACATGCCGGTACACATTTACACTTTTTACCTACCACCGAATATCCATACCGGCATAGTCCACTGTTAACTTTCCATGTCGGTACCACAAGAAAAACATCCAGGAGTTTTGTATTTTCGTACTTCAATACCGGCTTGCTATTAAAATTTTAGAGCACGTCGGCACCCTGTACTGGCGTGGATTTTATATTAAGTGGAAAGCCAGCAGTTGGTACCGCCTTAGAAACGTACACATCAAGCATGCCGGTTTTACAAGAAAAACATACAGAAGTTAACGATATTCTGAACTTCAGTGCCGGCTTAGAATGTAAATTATCGTGCATGCCGGTATGCCAACCATGCCAGGCGCACCACTGTGCCAATGGCAAACCGTGCCAGCCACATCTCCGCGCCAAGGAATGCCAACCATGCCAGCCACACCACTGTGCCAATGGAAAACCGTGACAGCCACATATCCACGCCAAGGCATCCCAACCATGCCATTGGCAGCCGCACCACTGTGCCAATGGCAAACCATGCCATTGGCAGCCGCACCACTGTGCCAATGGCAAACCATGCCAGCCACATCTCCGCGCCAAGGCATGCCAACCATGCCATTGAACAAGCGACCACTATGCCAATGGAAAACCATGCCAGCCACATCTCCGAGCCAAGGCATGCCAACCATGCCAGCCGAGCCACTGTGCCAATGGAAAACCGTGCCAACCACATCTTCGCGCCAAGGCATGCCAACCATGCCAGCCGCACCACTGTGCCAATGAAAAACCATGCCAGCAACATCTCCGCGCCAAGGCATGCCAACCATGCCAGCCGCACCATGTGCCAAACGGCATGCCAAACCCTTGGCCCCACCATGCCAAGCCAAACGCACCTTGCCTTCGCCCTATCCATGCTAGCCGCACCATATGCCAAACGGCATGCCAAGCCCTTGGCCGCACCATATCAAGCCAACCGCACCTTGTCGTGGCCCTAGCCATGCTAGCCGCACCATGTGCCTAACGGCATGCCAAACCCGCGGCCCCACTATACCATTATGGCCTTCCCTATGCGGCTACTAAAACGAAGGCGTGCGACAATCAACGGTCGTCCTTTAATCGCATGAGCGAATCTGAGCCGTCCAAGGTTACCAAACAATGCATGGTAACCTTTGACCCAAAACCCTAGTTTGGCCACGCCAAGGCACGCCATGCCAATGACATGCCAACTTTGTTGCGCCACCATTCTGGCCTTCCCATGCGGCTACAAAACGAAGGAGTGCGACAATCAACGGTCGCCCTTCAATCCTAGGAGCAAATCCTAGCCATCCAAGGTTACCAGATAACGCATGCTAACCTTTGACCCAAAACCCTAATTTGGCCACGCCAAACAGCGCCAAGGCATGACATGCCAATGGCATGCCAAATTTGTCGCGCCACCATGCTGGCCTTCCCTATGCGGCTACCAAAATGAAGGTGTGCAACAATAAACGGTCGCCCTTAAATCTCAAGAGAAACAATCAACGGTCGCCATTCAATCTCAGGAGAAAATCCTAGTCGTCCAAGGTTACCAGACAACGCATTGTAACCTTTGACCCAAAACCCTAGTTTAGCCACACCAAGGCATGCCATGCCAATGGCATGCCAACTTTGTCGCGCCACCATTCTGGGCTTCCCTACGTGGCTACCAAAAAACGGAAGCGTTCAACGATCAATGGATACCTTTCCTATTAAGATGCAAAATCTCGACCGTCGAAGGTCACCAATCCAACAAGTCTCCCAATTTCTACTTGCCAGGAAACAACAATGCTACATATTTTCCACGAAAACATTCGAGACATCAAATCACAAACTGGGGGATCAATCCTCTTTGGGTATTGGTTTGGCGGTTTACAGCGTGCGACGTACACTACGCCCATCATAAGGAACTGTCATAAGGATGAGGTGGTTTGTAAATACAGGGAGTAATGGTGAAACGCTCTTTTTTTACGGAACATCAATTTCATGCTTTAACGGGTACCACCTCCTCCCATTTACTCACCCATTTTTCCATTCCTTAATGAGACCATAGTACGTTTCACTTCGACTTGTATAAATAGGTCTTACCTATTTCTACCGAACAACAAGTTTAGTCAGGAGCATACAACACTCAGAAAACATTTGCTAGCTTTCCATCTATTAGCTTCCCACTTTCTGATACAAGTCGTAGAAAACAACTACTCTTCCAGAATCAGCTATTCTGGTCTCAACACTTTCCTTGCTTCCCTCCCAAAAACAAACCCATTCTCCTTCACTTTGTGACCAAAGCAAGTCTGGAATGGCTATTTCTTGGTTTAGGCCGGACTTGTACATATTGATCTCTCGAATCTAAAGTACTCCCTTGCAGTACATTGTTTAGGGTTTAAATTCGTTTCTCACCGACACACCCGAAATTACCAAAATCAGCAGAAACCATTTTCACCCACAAACAGCTAGCTAATTAAGTACATCATTTTGGTCTTCTTCTCTTTGTTTAGTGAATTTAGTCTTGTAAGTTTTCGTTAATAATAATTGATCTTGTTTCCTTTGATCAAGCACTTGTTCTTTTTTTACAATGCCACGATGTTTATTTAGCTCGTTAGCAAAAGGAAGGTGCGACATAAAATTGTTAACAAGCATGTCCAAAGACCAGTTAAGATATCCGCTAGTAGCCTGTGATGTTGTTAATGAGAAACAATCTTCAAGCAACCAAATAAATAGTTGATGAAAATTAAATACACAAGTTCAATTCAAATATAGATACCAATCGTATAATGAATTCCACTAATGCATCCATAACATCTGAATTATATTTCTACAAAACTCATCTCAAAAGTTGGAAGCACGAAAAAACCACACGATGTAAACAGCAAAACATATCCCATTTTCTTTTTGTTTAACTTATTATTGGGAGCCAGAACATGTCTAAAGAAACACTCCATGCAAAGCTCTACTGAAATGCTAGTCTCTCTTTTTTCTCAAAGAGGCAAAGCTCTACTTAGAATCTTTATTGGATGATAATTAAGTAGCTAGTATCAAAGTGATATCGAATTTTAGAAAACCTTCACATGTTAGCTAGCCTTATTGATTAGACTTAACTTCACATGTTAGTTGGACATACCCTTTAAATACTACTCATTTCTAGACCGTTTTATTTTCTTCTTCTCTCTTGTACTAATATTTTTCTTGATTGGAACAACTCTTTTTACATTTCAACGGAGTTTCAGAGAGAAAAAGTGATGATTCAGACTGGTGAGGGAGAAGAGAGAGCTCTTAAAAATCAAGGTTTCAGCAATGTTATTGTGGATGGTACACATCCAAGAAGTCCCCTTTTTGTATTTGAAAATTTTTCTTCAGAGGAGATAAGGTGGATCGCTGATTGTACAAGATTGGACAGCAAAACAGTTGGATATAAGAACCCACCCGTATATGACATAACAACGGCTCAAGAAGAGAAATCGAAGGTTTCAAGAACTGTTATCAATGCACATGACTTCACACTTATAAGGTTTAAACAAAAGGAGAAATTCGATTCATTCTGGTAACCAATTTCAAACTTCCTCTGTTACGAACTTTTTATTCTTCTTCATTTTAGTTGCGTTTTTCTTTGTTTTCTCTCAGTTCAAGTGTGTTTATGTTTTTTGTTAGTGCTTAGGGTGTTTTCTTCAATGTAAAACTTTTTATTGTTGTTTCATTTGCTGGCTTGTGCTTTGGTTTTTTGCACTGATCTGTATTTCTTTGTCTTCTAGTTAATCTTTTCAGAGTTGGTGATATATAATGATTAGATAGTTCAAGTATTATCTATATAAGTTCATCCTCTATTTATTTATTTTCTTATATCATCTTGACGAAGATGACTAATTGTTGTTCTTCATTTTCCGTTTAACAAAGTAATTTTATTTTTTGGCTATTCTTTTTGTTCTTTCTGTTATATTTGTGTGTGTCTTTATTAGAGATTTTAGGTTTTATAAATGGATGGGATTTTGGGTTTTATAAAGTAATTTTGTTAGTCTTTTGTTATAAATGGATGGTATTTTAGGTTTTATAAAGTAATTTTTCGTTAGTATTTTGGTTTGAATGAGAAAATTTTAGGTTTTGTCGTAGTGTTAATCCTACATTTACCAGTGTTATTGCATTAACAAAGTAACACATGTAATCTTTTGGGGCCAGGTTATATTGTAACACATGTAGTTCTTTTAGATAAAGATGATGTTTGATTTTCTGAGAGTTTTTTTCTTCTTCTTTTTGATTGAAAGAGAAATTGATATTAGATTAAAAGGATATTCTTTTACTATTTCTCCAAATGCTTATTATGATTTACATTTTTTTATGGTTTGATTTCATATGGCAAGTGATTTGTTGTTGTTATTAGATTTCTCTCTTTGTTTTCCTTATGGTCTTTGAGAAGAATACATATAAAATTTATTAGAGTCCAAGTATTAGCTATATAAGTTCATCCGCTGTTTTTTTTTCCTTAGATCATCTTGACGAAGATGAATAATTGTTGTTCTTCATTTAGAAATCTATCAAAGCCAGTGCTTTTAAGATGCATTTCCGTTTAACAATGAACTTAGAAAGAGACGAAGAAACATGTCTAAAGAAAACACTCCATGTAATAATCGGATTAATAATCTTTCTCCTCATAGAGGCAAAGTTCTACATGATGATCTTGTACATCTCCAAACTCTTGAGTCCTGCATGATGATCTTGTACATCTCCAAAAATGTTTTGGGCCGCATAAATAAAGTGTTTTTCTTGCTAAGTACATCGTTTTATGGTCTTCTTCTCTTTGTTTAGTGACTTTAGTCTTGTAAGTTTTTGTTAATAATAATTTATCTTGTTCCATTTGATCAAGCACTTGTTCTCTTTTTACAATGCCACGAGGTTTATTTAGATCGTTAGCAGAAGACAAGTGCGGCTTAAAAATGTTAACAAGCATGTCCAGTGACTATTCAACATATCTGCTACTATCCTGTGATGTTGTTAATCAGAAACAATCTTCAAGCAACCAAATAAATAGTGGATGAAAATTAAATACACAAGTTCAATTCAAATATAGATACCAATCATATAATCAATTCCACCAATCCATCCATAACATCTGGATTATATTTCCACAAAACACATCCCAAAAGTCTGAAGCACGAAAAGAACCACACGATGTAAACAATAAAATATATCTCATTTCCTTTTTGTTTATCTTATTATTGGGAGCCAAAACATGTTTAAAGAAACACTCCATGCAAAGCTCTACTGAAATACTAGTCTATCTTTCTTGTCAAAGAGGCAAAGCTCTACTTAGAATCTTTATTGGCTGATAATTAAGTAGCTAGTCTCAAAGTGATATCGAATTTTAGAAAACCTTCACATGTTAGCTAGACTTATTGATTAGACTTAACTTCACATGTTAACTGGACATAACTAATCATCATTGATGATTACTTAAATATCCCACAACTAACTTCTTTCTCTTTAAATACTACTCATTGCTCGACCGTTTTATTTTCTTCTTCTCTCTTGTACTAACATTTTTATTGATTGGAACAACTCTTTTTACAATTCAATGGAGTTTCAAAGAGAAAAAGTGATGATTCAGACTGGTGAGGGGGAAGAGGGATCTCTTAAAAATCAAGGTTTCAACAATGTTGTTGTGGATGGTACATATCCAAGAAGTCCCCTTTTGGTATTTCAAAAAATTTCTTTAGAGGAGATAAGGTGGATCACTGATTTTACAAGATTGGGCAGCAAAACAGTTGGATACAAGAACCCAACCGCATATGACATGAGAGCTGCTCAAGCAGAGAAATCGAAAGTTTCAAGAATTGTTATCAATGCACATGACTTCACACTTTCTAAGTGTTGGGAACCTGATGATCATCTTTGATTTGATGATTTTTTTTTCTTTATTTGATGTTGTTCGTATGTTGGTTGCTACGTAGACACAAGACTACATGTAATTTTGTGTCAATGTATAGAGGAACCCATTTATATATACCGTACTATCTAGTTACTAACGTTACCAAGCCATGGTACAAAATAAGTTTATCAAGCAGGTTCCACACATTGCAATTAAATTCCCTCTACATCCATTTTATTTGCAACAGAAAGTATGGATGCGTAATTATCATGAATGTACATATGAAGACTCAAGAGCAATATGACGTTTCTTTGTCTATTCTAATGTATATAATTTAATTAATCATTAAAGATATAATACCTGGTGATCAGAACCGCAGTGCAGGTTAAGGAATTGGTGCAGTATAGGTTAAGAGATCTGCAGGATTGTAGGTTAAGATATCTGCAGCTTTTCTATAGTCATGTGTGTTTCATGTGTTAACATGTGTTTCCTACGTGTGACTAATCACGGTTGTTAATGTTGGTTATTGTAATAGTACAACCGCTGCCTATTACGGCTAGTCTACCTGTAATGAAACTATCTTATTCTAAATCAAATGTTCTTGTTCATCACCATTAACACAATATTACTAATGGTTGGCTTGCTTGCAATATTGATGTGCAATGTAGTGTTTATATATTTTACAAGTCGCCTAGTCTATTAAATACTTATTAATATTGTAGATTTGTAGTAACTACTAGTAAGATAGACTTGTTTCTTGCTACTCTGGTTATATTCTTTCTATGAAAGCACTACAAAAATATAATTTTCATGTCTAATTGAATTCTTTTGTCTTTCAACATGTTTTTTTTTTTTCGTATGAAAGCACCCTTTAATATGGCATGTTTTGAATGCCTTTGGCTTTTTTACTCTCTTTGGTTAAGAAGCATTTTCAAAAACAATGTTATGGTTGAGAAAGAAATTATGGAGTACCAGTCATTTCCAAGAAATAGAATAATAAACCTGCTAATGTTGCGGGACAGAGAAATATAGGGTGTTGCTAGATAGAAGTAAGAATAGATGATTTCATCATTTTATGGTATTTTTCTCTTTGCTTACTACAAAAAAGTACATAGGGGCCAAAACTATCTCTGATCATCAAAAATCAAAAGCAAAAAGGAAAGCTTTTTTTACTCTTTTCTTTGTGTAGTCTTATATGTTTTTCTCATTAATAATTGATCATGTAAGTTGGTTGACAGAAAAACTAGATAAGGAACCCAACTATCTTTGATCTCAAAGGTTCCTTTATTTTGTTTGTTTGGCTACTTACATTACATTACTATAATGCTTGGGGATTGGGATGTTGTCTTCCGGTGTGAGGACAGCTAAAAAAACTTTCAACCACTGTCAGTCAAAAAGTTTGGTAAATAAAATAGGTGACTTGGTTTACAATTCTTACATTAAGAGTGAAAAATCAAATTGCAATTCGATAGTTCGATTAAACAACCGAGTTGAATTATCTTACTGTAGTTATTACGAATGATTTGTGTGGTACATTTTAGCCTCTACTTGATTAAGTAACATGTCAACTGGTTGTAGCGTTAACTTAGCTTCGGTCAATAAAAGTTATTTTGATTAAAATGGAAGATCTATAACTATGCATAAAATGTAACTAGTGCTTGCTATGATGTTTATGCCAAGTCTTTAGGTCTTTAATAATGCTTCAAAAAAGAAAAAAACAAGTCTTCAATATATTTGATATGTCTCTCCTATCTCTAGCTCGTCTAGTCTAGTCTATTCTAGTCTACAATTAAAACGAAAATCTGCCACCGCTTACCAGATTTCAAAGTAATCATTTCCAAGAAAAATGAAATGATTACAAGATGGGTATATGATTTCCTTTACCTATATTGACCAATAAATTATTTTTCGTAGGAATCTGATGATTTTCTTTGATAGTTTGATCCAGCAAAGAACGGAGTTGAGTTATCTGGACTGTTGAAAATGCTTTGTATGGTACTTTCTAGCCTATACTAGATCAAGTAAAAATGTAAAATGCCAACTGAATTTGAACTAGAATTAGTTTAGAGTACTTATTTTGCATCATGCGTTAGTTACTTAGTTAACCCAAGTTAGTAAGAGTATAATTGGGTTCCTCCATGCACTGAAAAGTGCTACCACAAAAAGCATGCGTAATACTAATTAAAATAATTAAACACGGTTTGCGTTATTTAATGGAGTTATAGAGTTGAAATCTAATGTAAGCCGCCAAACAAAAAGATGGTTTTATTTTCTAAATCAAATTGCAATTCGATATTTTAATTAAACAACCGAGTTGAATTATATTGTTGTAGTTATTATGAATGCTTTGTGTAGTATATTCTAGCCTCTACTTGATTAAGAAAAATATCAACGGGTTGTAGTATTAACTTAGCCTCGGCCAGTAAAAGTTATTTTGATTAAAATAGAATAAGCTCTAACAAGATAATTTTAGTCTTATTTGGAAAATTAAAAACGATTCTAGTCTACAATTAAAAAGTTGTGGGCATGGCTCTTACCAAGCTCTATAGAAAACTGCCAAACTTAGATAAAGTGGGGCAATGTGGCAGTTTATTCACTTTCATAGTTTCATGGGTATCATGAGAGTATAGGATCTTCGAAGAGAATCATAGTTGCAAAACATATCTTGGTTTGGGGATGGATGCAAATAGCAAGGTCTATGGTTCTGGCTTGGGCTTCAGGTGTTGGAATAAAACTTCATGTTAATTTTGGCAATAGCCCGTTACTGTCCTGAATTGGGACTATTATGTACCTTTTAAAAAAAAATCTGGCCTTTTTATATCTTCCTTTTTTTTATCTACTTGGCCAATATTTTTCAGTCAGACAATTTTTATGAACAGACTAATTATGGAAGCGGATTCACTGAGCTAAAATTGTCCACAAAATTCAAGGTCCAAAGCTGTTTCGAGCATAGGGTTAAGATGTTTAAAAACAAGCTCGCTGAGATGTTCCACCTGACATTTCTGAGATGGCTAGGAAGGACATTATAGATGTGATTTTAATTTGAACTCTATTGTTGGGGCTTTATGGGAGAGAGAATTTGAGGGCTTTATGTGATTTTAATTTGAACTCTAAGTGGAACCTAAATGTTATAGGGGAGATCAGATCCATGTATAAGTTCAAAAATACTCTCAATCATTTTCATTTATCACCATTTTATCCTTCCATTAACTAATTAAAAAAAACAACTGAAAATATCATTAAAACAAAAAAAGAAACGGAAAACTTAAAACCGTCCCCCATTCCCTCCCATTCTTCTTCTTCTTCTTCTTCTTCTTCTTCTTCTTCTTCTTTTTGTTTTCTTTCTTCTTCTTTTCTTCTTCCATGCTCTTGTTCAACGGTTAATCGTCGATTCAAAAAAATTCTTCGTCGATTAAACTCAATCTATACAACCATGGAACCTAAGCAAAATTTAGGTCAAGGTTCGTCGAATCAACCTCCTACTGAAGCAGAGAAACCAACTTCATCAAATGAAGATGAAACTTATGAAGAAGAAGTGAATGAAGGAGAACCCCAAACCGCCAAGACACCTGATATGACAGCATTAAGGTATGAATTCAAAAACCCACTCTTTATTTAAGCATTTCGTTGATTATACTGTTGGTTTTGAAAATTTTAGGTATGAAAAAAAAGTTTCTGGAAATGCTTACGGCTGGGAGTTCTTGTATTCCCAGCCGTAAATAGGTATAACGGATGGAATTAATGATTTCCCAGCCATTTATGGGTTACACGGTTGGGATTTCTAAGAACTCCCAGTCGTAAATTTGTCGATGTGTACGAGATGGAGAAATCCTATCTGTAACTGGTCGTATACGACTAGAAATATTCTAGCCGTATATTCTCATGTGTTCCAAAAATTTTGAGCGGTAGTTTAGTTACGTCTTGGTTTTTCTATCCATAACTTTATTTCCTGACCGTGATGTTAATTTTCCTAGCCGTTTTTATATTACGGCTTGGAATTTCCAAGCCGTATGTGGTCCTGTGTTGAGTAGTGAACTAGCAATATACCCACGTATAGGTTTTCCTATCCGTAATGAATTTTCGGCTTGGTCGATTAATAAGTTCTCGTCCATAAGTTATTTTTCGGCTTGTTCGACTACTAAGTTTCTCATCCGTAATTATTGTTGCGTCTTGGAATGTCCAATTTTCCTAGACGTGTTAGGTGTTACAGTTTGGTTATGTCAAATTTTTCCAGACGTATTTTTTATCTACTTTTGTTTTTTTTGTCTTGTTTGTCTTGGAACAGAGGAAAATAAAAGAAGAAGAAAAGATCACGAGAACTAACATTTTGTAGTGACCCGACTCTGCAACCTCGTCACGCAAAACCATTGGGTTCAAATGCAAGGAATTGAAGTGGAGTTGTGACTGCTGGAGATGGAGGTGGTTAAAACAGAAACATGCGCGAGTATTAAAGGAAACAAGACAAGTGATTATTACATGAAGGTATCATATAATCAATGTTTTAGGTTGAGAGAGAAATTATGGACTGTGTATCGATAAAATCTTTGTTCAGTGGTCTAGATGGGATTATACAGTAGTCATTTCCAAAAACTATCTTTTTGTTATATCAACTCAATAACTCATGCTTAAAAAAAAGTAACTCAATAACTCCATTAAACAACCGTGTTTAATTATCTTAATTATTACAGTATTTTCTCATGTTCAATATAGAGGAACCTAATTGTACTCCCTCCGTACCACATATATAGGCGGTGAGAAATATTCTCTTAGATTAAGAAAATTACTTGGAATTCATTAATTTTTTTTTAAATTTTTTGTTTTACCATTTGTCTTATTCCCAACACAATTATCTATATATAACATATTATCTTGGAAATAGGATTCCTCATATCTAATGGGACAGGTAAAATTCAAAATTCCTCATATATAATAGGTATGGTGGGAGTACTTGACTAGCTAGTTACTAACTTTAACTAACCCATGGTGCAAAATGAGTGCTCCACACGTTGAGGAGGAGTACGAATATCAAGTAAATTCCATATTAAAATCTTTATACATCAAAGAGCCTTTATTTTATTTACGATCACAAGTATAAATATATAATTATTATGAACGCGAAATACTAATTATTATCCTTTTATAGGGAACTCAAACATGTCCACACAAACACTCCATGCACTCGGATTAAGACTAGTCTTTCTTCTTAAGTAGTGAAATACACTAACATAGTACTAGTAATTAGTAAGATTAACTTGTGTCTTAGTGCATTGAACTAACTACTAAGTTGTTCTGTATCTAATTTGGTTTGGTTATTCCATGTGAAAGCATCTTCCGGGGTGACATGTTTTGATTTTATTTTGCATTTTAAATCTCTTTGGTTGGAACATATAAAGACGCGAGAATTGAAGGGAAAAACTCCGATACAGGCAGCAGGAAGGCGTCGTATCAATAATGTTATCGGTTGAGTAAGAAAGTATGGACTGTGTATCATGAAAATCTTTGTTCAGTGGTCCAAATATGTTGAGACTTGAGAGTAGCCGTCATTTCCAAGAAAACTGAAATGATTAGAAGAAACCATCTAAAGAATAAATGATTCATTATTTTGTGGTCTTCACGAAGAAAAAAGTCTTTGTTTTAGTCTTGCACATGTTTTCATGGTTACTATGTAGACATGAAACTAGGGGCCACCATCTTTGATTTAAACCTTAAATCTCTTTGTTTAGTTGCTCAAATTGCATGATTATGATTATAATTAATAATGCTTAGGATATTGTCTTCCAGTGTATGACCAAACTAATATTACTAATCTGTAAGTATTTGGCATGTTGGTCAGTTTATATATCTTATTCAATGAAATTTAGGTCTCTAACTCCTTGAGTTGGTCATATTAACAAATCCCCAATCTACTCAAAACAAAGAAAAAGAAATATTTTGTTAAACTTTCAACCACCCAAAAGTAACGATCTTTAATTCTAAATGTCCAATCCTTTGACTTATTTTATAATTCTTGGATTAACAACGTAAAGGTTTGAAATCTAGTCGGAGTGAATTGAACTTTGTTTGTTGTTCTCTATTGTTTTTAGGTTTGTGTTAACCCATTTGTATTAACCTTGTTTAACAAATGATATTAATCTTTTTTTTTAAAGAATAAGAATAAGAGAAAACGGCGTAAAGGTTGATGCAATTACTAGAATTTCTGTAATTACATACCTTGATTCGTCCAATTTCTTTTGCTAGATTTTTTTTTTCCTTCTAATAGTCATTTGTGAGGTTATATGTTAACACCTAACGAGAATTGGACACTCTTTCTTCACCCCCAAGTGTTTATCTTTTTGTCTTTGTGTTTATTTGGGATTTTGGGTTTTATAAATGGTTCCACTTTGGTGTTTTAATAACACAAAATAAAGTATATGCGTTCATCCCGTACTTTCCTTTGATCTTCTTCTTAGATGGAAGATGAAAAATTACTGCCTTATCTTTGAAAACATCTCATGAGGATATTATGATTTTATGTTTTTTTATGTGAAAAATTGAATGAAGGTGATGTTTTGAGAATTATTTTTATTCAGCTGTCGACCACTGCGGACGTCTGAAGACATGACAAAGGTTAGGGTTAAGCGTCTTTATTATTTACTTAGGATTTTATTAAAGTTCCAACTATGGATATCATTCAGTTTTATTTCTCTCGGAACACAACAAGGTTGGTTATGTTTATTTAGCAAGTTTGTTTGCTTTTCGGAACACAACAAGGTTTAGTTTTAACAGACACAAGTTTAGTGCACGTGCGTTACAAGTCATAAATAAAAGTCTTGTACATCTTTCTTTTTTTATACGAACTTGGGTAATGTTTATCTTCTCTTTAACTTGTTTTTTCTACCCTTTTCCGGTTCGTTGAAACGGATCAAATTAATTGTTACTACCAAATTCTCACTATATGATTCCTTTTGGAGTTGTATTTGGATTTTATTAGATTTTGTATTAGACTTCAAAGGTTTGATTTTGATTTTTCAAAAAACTTTAATGTTTTAGCCTTTTTTTTATGTTTACTTTTTGATTGATTTTTTCAAATACAAATGATTGTAACATTTGTGGGTGACGAAAAAAATTACGCTCCGAATTGTTGGGAAACTGTAATAGGGTGAGAAATTAAAATTTGTTCTTCAAATGAAAGAGTGTGGAAAACGATTTTGTAAGAAGGACCGATATCATATGTATGGGTTAAATTTATTTGGTAGTGGAAATCAAGGTTAAACAATTGAGATAAAATTTGTTCACCAAAATTTATTTGACTTGTAATGCGCATGTGCCACATGTGGATTAGAGTAGTCAGCCTCTAATTTAACTCTTTACATTCTTCTCTTTCAATTTCTTTACATTCTTCTCTTTCAGTTTCTGCTTTGTGCTCACCATTCTCTCATCTCTAGCATAACTCTTGTCGAAGGTTCAAGCAACTTACTCCAACTTAAATAAAAAAATTTAATTATTGTATTTATACCTAATTTCTCTTATTCTTAGTTGTTTTTCCAATAGCAAAATCTCTTAATCTCAACTTTGATTTGATGGAAGCTAAAAAAATATTAAACGGGTTATTTTACTTGAATGCTTATTTAATTTTTCTCTTGTTTTCATGTTATCTCAAGCAAATAGTTAAATCGATCGGAATCGATGTGATTTGATTTGATTTGATTTCGTATATTGATTTGATCCAGTAGAGGAGAGTTTGATTCTGTTACTATATTTCAATTCATCTCATATGATTTATTTAAAATACAACCCATACCCATCAAATGATCATAAGGGTCTGATCTTTGATTATATTTTGGAAAGATATGCGGTGGAAGTGGTAGCGACGACGGATGCGGCGACTGTTCTGGTAGTGGTTATGGTGACGTGTTGGTTATGTGGCTGAGGTTGTCGTAGCGCTGGTTATGCTGGTGGTGGTGGTGCTTCTGTAGGTGATTGGGGCGGCGGCGCTGCTGATAAAGAAATGAGGTTATCTGATAGAGAGGCGAAGGTGGGGGTGATTGTGTTGCTGGTGGTGACGGAACAAATGACGAAATAGATAAAAGATGGAGGGGATTTTAGTAGAGTAATGAAAAAAAAATTCACACAAAATTTATTTTTGTGACAGTAATCTTACAGGGAATACTCTGCCATTCAACGGTCCAAATTTTAAAGAAAGGAAATTTAGCGGCTGTTGTCACTTAACTTTTTAGAATTTTGATTAGTATTGCTCTCATTAAAAGGGGGAGATTTATATAAAAAAATATGATTTAGTAGTCTATTTGGTTTATTTACTTCCCGATTTAATTCACAGTCTTCTCTTCTTCTTTGAAATTTGATCTTCTAGATTTGATTTGATCTTTTAGATTATGTTTTGTATCTAAGCTTGAAATCGTTTTTGATTATTGGATAGAAATTTCAAATTTTAGTATGAATTTCATAGCTATTACTAGATTTAGAGTCGTTCAAACCATCTCACCTGAAACCATCCCCGTCTTGGGACAAGCATGAGAAAATTTGCTATTTAATTTGATGCAACAATAAAGATGTGTTGCCAGACATGCGATCATTAGTTATATTTTGTTGCAGAAATTACACATAGCAACAACTACATGATTTTGTCTCTAGTGTAGTCTAGTCTAGCTTGAATGAAGATTATCACTCATCCAGTCTAGCTAGATTATTATTTTTGAAGCATTAGGTAGATAGATGATTATCTTTAGCCTAGCTTAAAAAATTAGGTTATAATCTGCAATGGGGTCAGTCTAATAATAGTGATTTTCTAGATTACATAGTTAAAGTGACTACTAATAAGTTATAAGGTTGGAAGTTAGCTTCGCTTAACTTTGCAGTGTACTTATCAAATTCGTATTAGATCCTTCTTTGAATCATATCATGTCGACTTTGTCCATTCTCAAGGGAGTTTTGGCAGTAATTGATAAACTTAGGAGGATGTTCCTTGCCATCTCCATTCTTAACAGGGATGGAAATGATCGAATTCATGCAGTGGGTTGGTATCAAATTTTTCAACCTATTGAGAATGGTTGTCTTTTGAGTTTCACAATTTGGCTGTCCTTACAAAAATTGCTTGGAGAATTATATGAACCCCTCTAGTGTAGTTAGTTTCTGGAGATTTGTCTATTAAAAGTGCTTATCATTTTATTTTCCTTGACAACTTTAGGATATATATTCAGGCGTTATTATGGCACATATTATGGAATTTAAGTTGTCCTCCACACATAAAAAAATTTCTTTGGACTTTGGCTCATAGAAGAGTTTTAGTTAGACATAATTTATGAATCACAACTATTTTAACATCCTCTAAGAAAGTTTCAATGATTGAAATGAGAGATTAGAACAAGTAACCATGGTTGGATATAAACATAGTATGTTCTCTAATTTGTGTAAAGGTCCAAAACCAGGAACCCAAAGTATGCTTACCCGAGTGCATCAAGTATTATTGAAAAATCAGGTAAGTATGCGTACACGCATACTGGCGGAAGTTTCACGTCCGTGAATTTCTGCTGGAGTTTGGAAGTGAAAAACAAACTCAATCCGGTTACTTAAGTATTCGTACCAATTTGCATACTTAAGGAGGTTACTTTCTAAAATCGGTTTGTTCATGAACTAAAACATTTATATAATAAGGAATGCAATCTTTCTAAAATTGATTTTTCTTCAATTGTGTCTTGTATACTTCTATGAGATCATCAATTGAACAACTCTCTAAGTAGTTCATTTGAGTCATTTGAACTAGTTATGATAAAGATGAATAAGGTAGATATGAAAGTGCTCATATGGCTAACCATTGGTTAACTATTATTGAACCGACTAAGTGTACACATTTAGGTACAGTTACTCAAACCTAAATAAAGATACATTTCATTTGTGTATAACAAGCTAAATTCGATATAACGGTTAAAAGATATTAGCTTGAATCTAATCAGGTTTTCATCTAACGGTGAATATTGAATGCTTTGTTACCATGGTAACTTAGATTTCAAACCTTGATTTGAAGACTATATAAAGGAGTACTATAGCAACTAGGAAACCTAATCCCCACACCTCCTTTGTGATACTAGTTGTATAATCTAGAGTTGATTCTCCTTTAACCTTAGGTTTTTCACGAAACCCTGTATGTTAACGACTTAAAGAGATCATTGGGATTGTGAAGCCAGACCCAACTATTTTCTCTGTAGTTGCGTGATCTGATCTTGTTATTTTCTATCGTGTTTGAGTACAATCGTAAGATTGGCTTGAGATTTATATCTCTAATAGACAAGATAGAAAAGTAGTCACAAACACCTTCGTTTCAACGTTTGTGATTCCACAATATCTTGTTTCGTTAATCGATTAAGATTATTATGAGGTGATTGATAATACTAGGTTGTTCTTCTGGAATATAAGTGTGGGTTATCAATTGGTTCATGTTCACATTGATTTATCAAAATATGGAACAAAAACTCATAGGTATATCTGTGGGGGACAGATTTATCTATTCAATAGACTTTTCTGTGTGATATAGATTTTTTTATCAAGTTTTCGACTTTGGGTCGTAGCAACTCTTAGTTGTGGGTGAGATCATCTAAGGGAATCAAGTGCGTAGTATCCTCTTTGGGATCAGAGACGTAAAGAGCATGTTGTACTTTTGAAAGTGAGATTGATTATGGTTCAACTACATTCCATACCGAAGTTATCTTTGTAGTAGGCTAGTGCATGTAGCGGCTTAATACAATTTGGTGTTCAAATATGGACTAGGTCTTGGGGTTTTTCTGCATTTGCGGTTTCCTCGTTAACAAAACTTATGGTGTTTGTTTTATTTCTTTTTCTCATTATATTTTGTTATATAATTAAAATATCACATGTTGTGCGTTGAATCGATCAATTGGTAAATCCAACCTTTAGTTGTTGATTGAAATTGATTGATCCTTGAACATTGGTCCTTGGTACCCTTCAAGATATTTCTCTTGTATTCAATCAGGCTCACAAATTCTTATTTGTTTGATTGCGAATTGAATTGAGAGATTGAGATATAACTCTTTGATATACTTTTTTCTTAATATTGAGTCTAATTATCTAGTTGATTCTCTTGAAAGTATATTGGAGTTAGTCCATACAGATTGTTAAGAGAAATATTGGGTGAGATTGTTAGACCCCCTCTTTTTCAATTAGTATCAGAGCAGGCAAACACAGTTAAGACCTCATAAGTCTATCTTTGTAGCAATCTAACTATATGGACAGAAATTCTATCTCCATAAACGTATCACTAGTCTTCGATGGCTCAAACTACTCATGGTAGAAAATCGTTATGCGTGCTTTTCTTCAAGCTCGTGATTTTCAAACATGGGTATGTGTTGTTAATGGCTATGATCCTCCAGTTAATACAGAAGGAGATGTATCTATACCTAAAGATATTGGTAGATATAGTCTAGAAGAAATCCTTGCTATGAAGAAAAATTTTGACGGCTTAAATGCTATCATACATGCCATTACCCCAGATCTTCAACATCATGTGACTACTTGCACAAAGTCTAAAGAATCCTGGGATATCTTAGAAAAATGTATTTGAAGGAAATACATCTGAAAAGAAAGCTAGGCTTCAAAACCTATGTTCCGATTGGAAAAACCTTCGTATGGCAGATGAAGAGTCATTTGATGAGTTTAATCACAAACTGTTTGAAATTGTTAATGCATCTTTTGCATTGGGTAAGACTAATCCTGAAAAGGACATTGTGATAAAAATTCTCAGATCACTTCCATCTAGATACGATTCTAAGAAGCATACCATCGTTGAAGGAAATTATCTCGCAACTCTTTCCATAAATACTCTGGTTGGGAAGTTAAAGATCTTTGATCATGAGCATACATCCAAATCCGGAAAGGATGTTGCTTTCAAAACAAAAAAGAACACTAAATTACTTGACAAAAGTAAAAGTGTTTGCATCTCTGAAGATGATCTTTCTAAGGCTGATTCATCAAATGAAGATCTTGACAAGTCAGTCTTCTTGATCACAAGAAAGTTTAGGGATCTTCTTTTGAAGAGAAGTAAACAGTTCTCTAGAGATAAACCCAGGTCATCAATTAAACCTTATAATCGTATTCCTCCTAAAAACAGGGATAATGATGAAACTAATGACGAGGATATGCCTCTGTGCTTTAAGTGTAAAGGTTTTGGCCATTTTGCAAATGAATGTCCAAATCATAAAAAATACACTGGGAACAAAGGTCTAGCTGCAACTCTTGATGAAATGTCTGAAAACTATGATTCTAATGAAGACGAAAAGTCAAGTGTTGCACTTTTTTGTGAAAATATTGATTTTGATAATTGTAGCAATACATACATCAATCTTGATATTCTTTCAGAAGAAATCTCAACCGATCTGGAAGAAAAGATTGATCTACATGTTTCTACTGGAAACTCTTTTTATGATTTTTCAGGTTCCGCTATATGTCTAGCCGCGTACACATATCGGGCATCTGAATCATTTTCCAGGTTGACATGCTCTTATTTTTTACTCAAAGGTCATGAACTTTCAAAGTGTTTCAAGAACAAACACAAAATGAGATAAGTCAACAAACTTCAAAGAAGGGCGAATCGATTAGAAAACAAGCTAAAACTTGTTCAAAAATCATCAGAGGTATGTAAACGCATCTCTTCTTCAAAGAAGCTAGTTTCCAAAGCAAGGGACTAGATCATTAGAAAGAAATTTATGGTCTAAACACTATGAGAAACATGGATCTATGAATTCCTTTCGAAAAGGATATGGTGGATAGATTATTTTTCACCCCAGCACAACTTAAATTGTGTTGGTTAGTGCATCTTGTGTCATGTGCCTGATCAAAAGAGACAAGATTCTGCACACCTCAGTCTTAAGGAAAAGAAAATTCCTTTTAGATTTTTTTTTATTTTCTTTTTTTCATGTTTTTGCTTTACTGAGTATTGTAAGTCTGGAATTCGTGCCACCTTTCATATCTAATTGATATTGGAAAGGACTTCCCTGTTTAATCAATAAAAGAGGGTTAAAATAGACAATTATTCCTTTTTTTAAGGTAAGAGTTGTACGTACGTGAATCCTTTAAAGTGTATAAAGGTTCTGTAACCTTACATTCCTTTTTCCTTCTCTAAGAAACTTTTTTATCACAAGTTTGCTTGTATATTTTTTTCTAAGAAATTCCTCTTATAAAGCCATATTGTTATGGAGACTCCAAACATCATAACTTCTGATGGAAAAGATGTTAATATGATTGTCAAGCCATCAATCATGAAGGAAAAAGACAATCCTCATGTTCACTAAAATTTGAAAAGAAAAGGGAGGAATGTGAGAAAACCAGGGGTTGTCCCTTCAAATCTTCAGAAATTTTCTTGTGTTCTTGAAGAATTGAAGGAATTAAGAAAGGAAGTGCAGCAAATAAAGGCTTTTGTGTTTAAGAATCTTGAAATTTAGAAGGCCCTAGTTCAGCATCAGCCAAGAAGGTTTGTTGATATCAACTCCTTTCTTCATGAACCTTTTGTCCCAATGGTTGTTGACAACAAGGAGTTCTATTTAAACCAGGATATATCTCATCTGGATGTTTTCAGCAATGAAAGACATGCAAAAGATTAGATGTCTGCAGAAATTGCAAATCAAGTTGCTTCTTTGAGAAGCTGTGGATGTAGTAGCAAGTGTGTCATTTAATACAAACCACAACGTGGATGACTAGTTAATTTAAAATATTCTGCTAAAAGGAAGAGCCAGTCACAATCATTGAAAGATAGTGCTCTTAAAGAGACTATCAGTAGAAAATCTAATTTCTCTGAGTTTAGTTCTCCTAATAAGAGAATGTCTCTGAAAAAGTTGTGGAACCTCAAAATGAGAGTATTTCCATAAGGCATACATGTAATAAAGAATTTTGCGATCGTAATACAATGATTGTTGGTGACATAGTCAAAATATCCCCTGATACTTCCATAAATGATGTTGGTGTTAAACCACTCTCTATAAGGGAATGTCATCAAAATGAATGATTGGTTAAACTGGAAAGGAGAAATCCATGCAGAATAATGAATTCTTATTAAAATTCTTAGTTTTGGTCAGTGGCGGAGCCAGACAATAACAATTAGGGGGGCTATTTTTTATATATATTTAAACGGTGGACTAAATTTATAAATCAGGTGGACTAAATGTAAATTATATGATAAAACTAAGGGTGTTTTCATGATTTTTGTGATTTTAGGGGGGGGGGGGGTAGAGCCAGGGTTAGTCAACCCTTGGCTCCACCCCTGGTTTTGGTACTGCTTTCCGAACACTTGATAATATGAGCTACTCTCGGCCACAGACAAGTATTTGCAGTTCCAAATATCTGATAATATAACCCCTAGTGGCTATAGGTGGATATGTGTGCATAGTGGAAAAAAAACATAGTCAACTAATGGCACAAAGTCTTTCACGGAGACCTGAGATGGGTTACACAGAAACATATTCCTTGTTATGGATGCAAACCCTTTTGGTATTTGTCTGGCAGTCTTTTAAGGACTCAAACATGCATCTAGTGGATGTAGTTACTGCAAATATGTAAAAAAATACTAGATATAGATAACTGCATTCTTATTCCTGAAGGTTTTCACCTATCAGTAGAATTACCATGTCAAATGCATTTGCTCAATAGGAAGAAAGTCGTCAATCGTCTAAGCGAATGCTTATGGTGTCCAGGAATATGTGAACCAACTTATATGCTTATGTTTCTAGGAATATGTGAACCATCTTATATGCCCATGTATTTTGCATTACTAGATTTGATTTATGTAACATCTACTCAGTTGAAACTCCTGAAAAGTTGTCCAAAGCACAAAAATGTTTAAAGTAGGAGTTTGAGATGAAAATGTCGGTAAAACAAGGTCACAATATGTTAGTTGGACATTGTAGCTTGAAATCCTTTAATTTCGTCCACCTAAAAGGTTTAGATATGTTTAAATGGACAAGATAATATGATTAAAGTCATTCGATCTCTTACTTTTAAGATTGATCATTTATATCTCAACAAAGAAGATTATCACTCTGTGGTTTGTACACAAAGATGTGCAAATGGTACATTTGATGAAATATGTTATAGATACATGATAGTGGGTTTGTAGTAAACATGTAAGTCTAGATATGTCTAACTACGATATCGAGACATTGGTATGAAGAAATTCCCCCCTCATCTTCGTGGTACCATTAAGCTGGATCTTTTGCATAAAGTCTTCCACGGATCAAAACTAATCAGATTGTTTAAGTTTTAATTTTTGGCAGGTTTGTTAAAGCAACTAAATACTTTCCTAGATAATAGGCTTGTAATAGAGGATACTTTTTTATCCTCTGATCGCTTATGATTGTTTAGACAAAGCTAGTGGAGAATATATAAAAGGCTGGCACAACCAGATGATCATCAGACTGATTTTCTCAACTAAAGGAAGTTGGATATGCTGAAGATATTAAAGGATGGTTCGTGGTCTCTATGTAGTATCATCGGGCACAATGATCAATTGAGAAGGCTTCTCATCAGGGGGAGTAAAACCATAAAATACTATGGATATTGGGAATGTTGGACATTATGTACGTCGTGTACTGTTTTTCCTTAGTCAAGGTTTTGTCCCACTAGGTTTTCCTTGTCAAGGTTTTAATGAGGCATGCAAGTCCACTATTATCTGTAGTTCGAAATGGTGTACTCTTTTTCCTTTGTCCTGGTTTTTATACCTTATGGTTTTTCCGGGCAAGGTTTTAACAAGGCAACATTTGCGGGTTTATCATTGTACTGTGAACTCATGTTTTCCTACGTTCAGGTCTTTTTCCCTCTAGATTTTCCTGACGAGGTTTTTGATTAGATAACAACTTAGAATAATGAGCATCGTGTAAAGAGATGAATATTCATAGAATCTTTGGCGAAATCAGTGATCGGATTATCACACTTTACTCTTAGGTCAGGTTTTTACCGCACACTATTTTTCCTGATAAGTTCTACAAGAAGCCAAACAAGCTCCATCAACAATATAGTTGTGAGCTTTCGACGCTCATGTTTTGTCCTAAATGGTTCTCATGGCGCAAATTTCACAAGAGGAGAAATTTATGGAGATCCACAATATTTTAAAGTCACAAGTGTTGTACTCCTTTTCCTTCGACCAGTTTTTACCTCCCGATTTTTCTTGCAAAGTTTTGACAAGACAACAAACTTTTTCTCTAATTTTATTCCGCCGAGTCATACCGACAAAACACAAGAGAATATTCTTTGAATGATGATCCAAGGGGAAGTGTTGTATGACACATCATCCTTTGGGTGGCCCACCATTATATTACTCGAGCAGAATCGAGAAAATTCTGTCTACCTCCTTAACCGATCAAGGGATAAGCACCACCAGACATTACTTAGCCATTAAGATTTTGAATATCTCAAATCGCGACACGTTGCTTCTTTGTACTGCCGACTCACTTCTTCTTTGGCTATAAATAGCCGAGAAATGATAGCGTGTGTCACAGATTTGTGGGTCCCACCACAGAACAGTGACCCCCTCCAGTAGACGCGGGCCCCACTAATGTGACGCACCGCCGATTCTTCGTGAGACTCCGTTCCGTAGATGTATCGGTTCCGATAAATAGCCTTTGATCTCCAATTTGTAAATGAGATAATGAAACAAAAATAAATAAATAATGAAACGGAAAGAAATGACATATTTTCATTTCTCTATGTCCCTTGTCTAGTTAGTTAGTGTTTAATTTTGTATTTCATAGTAGTACTTTATAGTTTCCATCTCTATATAAATATATAAGCTATCAATAGCTGCTGTGAACTAAATTAAATATAGAGAGGCTCAGACCATCTCATAAAATTATTATCGTAGGATGAAATTATCCGGGTAAGCTTGAAAAACTCATTAAAATTCTCTATAATGTATCATCGGATTTTAATCATTCTTCGAGTCCAATCAAGAATCAAGGGCTATGAAGTAATGTAGACAACGATAAGATGTAATCTAAAATTTGTAAATTCGACTAAACTTGTACAACATCTTGGAGAAGTATAAACTGCACCCTGTTATGTCACTTTCTGTGCTTTCCTGTATTTCTTCAAATTGCAGTGTAAACATACTTGACCTTGTGCATCAAAGCCAGATTTTACTGTTACTTCCTCAACCATGTATTTCTTGTACCCTCTTGGTCTTGCAAAAATTTTAAGGAAACAATAGGAACAAGAGTCACCTTGTCGATCTTCGCCCCAGTAACTCTTCTAGCCTGAATTATGTTCTTAATTAGTCTGACAAAAAGCACTTCACAACCTAACCAAGTGAAACTTTAGAAGACAAAATTGATATCCTTATCCTCGCAATGCTGTCCAAAAGTGAAATCTCGGTTTAGTTCTAATCTGCCTTGACCGTGGAATTGAGCTGGTCAGCAACATATGCATATTGTTCTCGTAGTCTACACTTAAAAGCTGCCATGGAACCTACAAGATAACAACAACACTGATAATGTGCTGCTTCGTAGCTGCTTCTGCTCAGAATGTTACAAAGGTACGACTCTATAACAGCTCATTAATGTTACGAGGTTGAGACACTGTAATAGTAGGGTGTTGTTAGAAGGAACGAACGCATGTTATAATTCAAATGAGATTCTAAAAAAAGCAGGTATTCTAGTCGGGTCATTAACTCGGACCGGTAACTAATGTTTGTAAAAGTCGGAATAAAATAGCATACTTATATCTAAAGTAGTCAGACTAAAATAATTTCACTAACTAAGGTTATGACTAAAATAGTCTTACGGATATTGGTAATGTCCTACTAAAATAGTGTTACTAATAGTCATATGTTGTTAGGAAAAGCATAATAGGATCCCAATAGCCTGCAATACCACAGGAGTTGAGTGCATGACAGCAAAGTTAGGGGCAGAGTAAAAGCAACAAGTTCCAAAACTCACTTGGCTAGTGGAACAGAACCCCATTAATCGAGAGATATCTCGAGTTAAATACATCTAATAAGGGCTGCAACTGCTCACCAAACGCATACTACATTTTGTAAGAAAAGAACAATCTATTCAATGTCTAATGTTTACCATAATATTAAGATGTGGTAAAGCGCCACGGTATTCGTTAATTAGGCTTGTGGTTATTATATATAAAAATAGATAGTATAACTTTTTAAGTTCATTATGTATATACAGTATATTGATTTCCTAAACTAGAACGCTATTACACACAGGCAAAATAGTAGGGAAAAGGAAGTGAAAAGTAGCAACTACGATCACACAAATGCAGAAAATTGCGAAAAGAAATACTACAAGGATCAAGACTATCACCAAATGCAATTTGCCAGACAATAATGTTTAACCTGCCAAACAATTCTTGTTGGTGTTTAATCTCAAACTAGAGATAAGTTTCAGTTTTACTGTTTTTCAAATTAATTTCATTTGAATAAGTCAGTCACTTGGTCTTTAGCTATCCCAAGTATGATAGAGTTTTATTAGCAGCTTTTACTTGATTTCGTTAGCTTTACTGGCTAGTTTCTTGTAAACATAAGGTAAAGTGCAGTTGATTCTTTTTCAAGTGAACTGAGTAGAAAGTGATAAATAACATCTCTTTCTATTCAATTCTTCTTCTTCTATTTGTTTGTGTGATTGATAGTATATTGCAGGTACTATTATCTTACAATCCTCTAGGGATTTGGGATCCACAATTTTAACTGTCAATCTTTATAACTTCCGAGTTAGCAAATAACCGATGAAAAATAATAATTATCATTCTACTGACTTCATACAGCAAACTAAGAGAATGTCATAACACATAGATGCAAGAGTGGAAGAGAAACTTACTCAACACAACTTGGAAGTACTGAAGTGATATTTTTGTTGCAACCACCTGAAACCAAGAACACAAGCAAAAAATAATAATAATAAAAAAAGCAACCACGAAATATAACATGAATGACTCTTTCTGAAAGACATGAATGTTCATATACAAGTGAGTACGATCGTCATTACCGTTGCACTGTAACAAGCCATAGAAGACCAAGACCTCGAGAAAACAACCACTTAACCAGACAAGAAAATAGAAAGAGAAACCCAAAAAAGAAAATATTATATATATATATATATGAGTATGTCAAAATTATCATCTACTAGTTTAGACGCACGCGCGATGCGGCCTGTCGTTCCGTTCCAAAAAAAAAAATCGAGCTTCTTTAACATTTTCACAGATGGCTTTTCCAACAGCTTGGATACACCTAGATCAATATCATCTACTGTTGGTAATTCAAAACAGAATTTCATACAACAAAACATCTATAGTGGCCTAGTACTGTGTAGCTTAAATCCATAATTCCATTTACGGCAACGTTAACAGTAAATGAAGGTGCAGTGTGCAAAAATTAAGAATGTGATGTTTTTCAGTTTTATTGCAGAAGCATGGGAAGCTTAGTACTATATCAAGTGACCTCACAACTTGCCTTTAGGATTAGTTGCTTGCTTAAATTAAAACACGGTAATACATGATTTCTGAACCTGTAACTTACAATAATAAAAATACAATGCTGTGTACAGCGAGGCTTTGGTAGGCTCATATGAGATGAGACCAAAGAACAAAAGCACTCTAAATCCAAGTCTGGGCCACACTTTTTGATAAGCTTTTACCGCACAGATCCAACCTGCGATAAAATGGAAAGATAAATGGTAACTGAGGATTCCTGCGAGAACGATGCAATATTTAGGCTTTTATTCTGCGGATTGGAAACACAAGAGTGTGAATTAATGGTTGCCATTTAAGAATCTGAGCTTTAAACGAAGCATAATTTATAGTAATAGTATTGGGCATTTAACATCCAAAGAAACATCCAACATCCAACATTAGAGATTGGATGAAAACCAAAGAAACAGTACAATACAAAAAAGGAAAATATAATAAGAAAGAGCGAGCTTTCTAACTGAATCACGGCTTCAATGGTTACCCAATATGCCATTATATTCCCATATGCAACCTATAATAAAAAAAATATCTGATCGGTAAAGAATTGGTGCTGGCGAGTTTCAAACTCAGGTCACTGGTATCATCACCCAATGACTTTACCACTGTACTACAGTGACACCAGCTACAACCTATAATAATTAACTATTCAAAGATTGAAATTTTAAGCATCTTATGATCACCTACGAAGATTTATTGCGATGGAATATGTAAGCAAACTAAGCATCATTACATTGGAAGATTTACTATTATCTTTTTCATTAATATGTAAGGACAGTGGATGACCAACTTGATAGAGCCAGTCTTTGCTTCGGTGCATTATGTCGGGAATTCGAGACACTTAGTCTAGTCTGCCTGCTCTTTTGAAAGAGAATGATTCCATGAGGAAAGTTAAAATCCTTGTTTTAAGGCTAAAATGTAATACACAAGAAACGGGTGAATTTTTTTTGCCGCCTTGATGCCTGACACGGACACGTGTCGTTCACTGACAATGCCTCAGTAGTAATGCTCCATTAACTCCCGAGAATTCAAATCGAATCATGGATGTTATCTGTGGGATTGAATTGAACCGGGCTTTGTTAATGATTCTCGAATTTAAGAATGCAAATATGACTGAGATACATATTAATTAGATTGGAATTGATCCATCTGTTAATTGATGATAAACATATGTACCCCTATTGTTAACTGATTCAAAAGAAACCATAAATTTCTCAGATATAAAAAAACATCAAACCCCTATTTTTGTAGATTGAATAAGGTGAAGTAGATGGTTTTTCTTTACTGATGGTAATTGGTATGTGTTGGTGTTGAAAAAGAAGGTGGTGGTGGTGGTGATTCACTGACTTAGAGATGGTGAAGAAGAAGAAGAAGTGAGTGGAAGGAGAAGACTCTCGTTCTTCTGAGAGAAAAAAAAGAAGAAGTAAATTAAGATGAT